>CM028365.1:5693121-6293121 GCA_016624345.1 Platycodon grandiflorus
GGTCACACGTGGCGAAATTAACAAACAAGCCTCGCCAAAGGCATCATAAACGCAAGTGGGAAGATTTGAGCCACAGACCTTCAGGAGCACAAGTGTGATACCGTGTTAAGTAACCAACTACTCCAAAAACTTAAACGGTTAGAGAGGGGCTCAACAATGAATATCAAGACGGTGGTGGGGCAACATGTTTCTGTTAGTGATGCAATTACAAAATCAAAAGTGTAGAGTAGTGATGTAACTTGTTCTTGGGTCACTCATACCCTCACCAATTTGTTGTAATGATATTGATTAGGATCACTTTATGACATGATGATGAGGGTCCAGTTATATGTAGTATTCACGTATAATAACTCTTTTGTCCCACATTTAGTTTGAGTGTATTAATTTTGTCCCTTCTTTGAATAAAGTTTTGTTATCTTCCTTTGAAAGTCTACATTGTTTGTCCTTTATCCTACATAGGATTCTTAGTAGAAGTTTTGGAGCTAAAACTTGTTACAGTCTTCCACAAGTTTGAAAGAGATCTTCAAGCTCTCTTGGACTTTCCTTTATTATGGGAAAATACTAAGTATAGCTTGCGGGGGATAAGATTACAAAGGTCTTGAAGGATATGAGACTGTTATCGGTCAAAACAATATCTTAATTGAAACCAACTTTATCTTAAGGTACACGTCATGAATTGTCACCTTATATTTTAGAGTTAAAAGGAAATTCAATATTAGACATTGGTGAAATGGAAACTTGGATGCATTTCAAGTGCATAACTTCAAATTAGTGGGGGTGTCACTATTTGAAAGTTTCATATCTGACTTTCGTTATTACAACAAGAGTAGGATGGATTCAAAATCCTTAATAGACTTATAGCTCTCTTAGAATGCGTCATGGACATTCTCGATAAGTCTACCTATACAAGTAGAGAAATGAGAGGCCGCTTCTTATGAATTACTCTGGTAAAACTCCTAGAGTACTTGAGAAAACCAGGATTAAGCACAAGGCCCAACTACAAGGTGCTGCCAAAGATCAGAAGGAACAAGAAAGTCATATATAACGAGGATATGTCTTCCTTCGGGTTTCACATTCAACCATGAAGTTAAAAGCTTGTCCACTTGATGACTATTCGTTATGTAAACAAGCTGTAATTATTTAGTTATTATATGTAAATAAGTGGGGGATTGTTATATTTAGTATTCACATATAATAATTCTTTTGTCCCACATTGAGTTTGAGTGTATCAATTTTGTCCCTCCTTTGAATAAAGTTTTGTTATCTTCCTTTGAAAGTCTATATTGTTTGTCCTTTATTCCACATAAGATTTTTAGTAGAAGTTTTGGAGCTAAAACTTGTTATATTCTTCCACAAGTTTGAAAGAATTCTTCAAGCTCTCTTGGGGTTTCTTTTATTATGGGAAAATACCAAGTATATATAGTATAGGGCTTTGTGTGTGTGTATATATATATATATATATATATATATATATATATATATATATATGGGGAAGTATTTAATGGTTACTTTTTTATTTAACAAAAATTAAAAGTTGAGATTTAATGCATTAAATGACTCACCTACTTGCATTAATTGCATTTTCCAACTAACTATTAAATCTCAACTTTTAATTTTTGATCCAATGGTTGATAATGAGAGTAACCATTGATGGTTAAAAAAAAAAATAACCATTAAATACTTCCCCATATATATATATATATATATATATATATATATATATATATAAAGGACAATGGGAGACGAACCATTTTCTTTCAGTTATTTATCAGTTCAAAACTTTTGGGAGCCGTTTGGGATTAAGGTCGGATAGGATTAATAAGCCGAATAGTCGGATGTTTGGTACGTAATAAGCGATCGGGACTAATAGCACGAGTTATCCGGATAAATTCTTTATCCCCTCACTAATAATACCAAGGGAGAGGGTGGTATTATTAGCGACCTCACTAGAAAAAAACATGTCACTAACATTTTTAATTCCAAAACTACCCTGATTTATAAGTGATGATTAATAGCGATGGGGCTAATAGCACCAGGATTAATAATACTGTATATCCCTTCCCAACTACCAAACAAGCCCTTGGGGTTTTGTCTCTTCACCGAAGGAGATACATTTTCGAATAAGTTATGTCTCTTCGTAGGCAGCAACTCCGACCTTATAAATAGGGATGGGATATTGGAAGAAAGAGATCCTTCTCGAGTCTTTTCTTCTTTCTTGAGTTCTCCATTACAACTTTGATTATTGTTTCAGAAACATTCAAAGGAGTGTAGCCTTTGAATTTTCGGTGTGTAGGTTCTGTATCCTGGAGGTGAAATTCGTTGAGATCATTTTACACTATAAAAGTGGGACGAATTAAATATCTTAAAGAAAACATCTTACGGTGTGCCTAACCTACTGTTTTCCATACCCACAAAGTCTAGTTATATACAATCCAATGCTATCATCTAGTTTTTCCTATGTGACATGCTTAAACAAAAAGATCTCTTTCATATGTGGCAAAAAACTTAAAAGATAGAGAGTATTTTTTTAAACATGCTCTAATGAAAGACTTCTTTTAGAACATTCTTTTAGACGTGACATTGTTTTATAATTAATTATAAAAAATAAAAACTACTCCTACTGTAACTGATTCACGGTAAAAAGTAAAAATAAAAACTGACGGTAAATGACGTGGATGAAAAGACATCCTCTAGGTGATGTCTTCCCTACTAAATGTCACCTCATCTCGATTTTTTTTGGTTTTTTACTAGATAGATGATTGATTGCATTACGTTAATAGGAATGGCCAAACAACAACAAATTCACAATCACACGAATGAAACCGCGGATACATTTTTGCGATAAGTGTTTATTGAATAACCATTATATAACCTTGTGGGAACTCCGCCAATATAGATGATTCAATAGCAAAACTGTTGTGAGATTTGCTACCATAAACATTTTCAGCGACAAGTTTAAAAATTTAGAAACAAGTTTTGATCTTTTTATGCAAAGCAGCTCAAACAAAGGCTTTCAAGTTTCATCCAAACAGAGTTACTCTGTTGTTGTACTCTCTTTCTCTAAGCATTAAGAAAATCCTTTGTTTCTGTACAAACAAAAGCAGTTGAATATCTAACAGAACTTCTTTCATCAAAATTTCAAGATTAAACGGAATTGATTTATCCCACCATCAGTCTCAAAGTTGGAAATAAGAACTCAATTGCACTGATTTGAATTTCAGGTTGAAAAAGCTGTTCACGAGAGAAAGAAAATAGTTTTTGCAGGGCACTCCTCTGGTGGTGCAATGGCCATCCTCACAACCCTATGGTTTTTGAACAAATACACAAGAACATGTGGCGATACGTGTCCGCAATGTGTGACTTTTGGCTGCCCACTAGTTGGTGATCGGATTTTCCCATATGCTCTTAGGCGAGAAAATTGGGCTCGTTATTTCATTCACTTTGTCATGAGGTTTGACATTGTTCCTCTTATGATGTTTGCTCCATTCTCATCTATCGAACAAGAACTATCGCGAGTATTGGATTTTTTCAACCTTGAATCCGCTCAAGGCAAATCCATTTTAAGATCAAGTGATGCCTCAAATTTCTTTACGAGTGTCATGGTAAGTGCATCATATGTTGCAAGCCTTGTTGCATCTAACCTCACTGGATGCACAAATTTACTAGTGGATAATTTTTGTAGCTTTATTGAACTTAGCCCTTATAGACCTTTCGGCACATATGTGTTTTTCAATGTCAACGATGTAACGATTGTGGTGGAGAATATAGATGCTGTTTTGCAAATGTTGTTCTACCTTTCTCAGTTAGGCAGTGAAGCAGATAGTGCACAAGTAGCTTGTACAAAGATAAAAGAACATATGGTCTATGAAGAAGTATTCGAGGGTATAATATACATGCAAAATGTGGTGTACTTGGACAACCCGAAAGGGATTGCATCTGAGAAGAAATTTTGGGCCTTGAGTGGCCTTGGCTTGGTGAGTTTTGATAATTTCTTATCGAACTTATTAATTCATTTTTTAGTTAGCGTTCTATAACTTCATCTCGTTTCTGTCAAATTTCAATTTTTGTTTCAACAGGCCTTCTTTCTTTTTGAAACTTTTACAGAAATCAGAAGGCAAAAACAATACAGTATGATAGTATTCACAACCGCTGCTAATATCACGATATTGGAATTGCAGAGCAGAAGAGCTATGTTATGTCTTCGGGCTGCAGAAGAGGTAGAAAACAGAAAAAGGAAAAATGAGGAAAAGATTAGTAAGGACATCATTAAAGAAGAACTAAGGAAGATGCGAGAATATCGAACAGTCTGTGAACGTCGCAAGATTGGGTATTACGATGCCTTCAAGCTACAAAATGATGAAATAGACTTCAAGGCTAACACGACAAGGCTTGTGCTTGCAGGAATATGGGATGAAATCATTGAAATGGTGAAGAAGTACCAACTTCCAGACGAATTTGAGGTCAATAAAGAGTGGATTGAATTAGGAACACAATTTAGACGACTCGTTGAGCCAATAGATGTTGCGAACTATTATAGAGATGGAAAGAACATTGATGGCGGAAACTACTTCAAAAAGGGTAGGCCTAGACGTTATAGATTCACACAAAGATGGCTTGAGCACGATGAAAAGATGCCATTCGAACCCATTTCAGAGTCGTGTTTTATGGCTGAGGTGGAGGAAATAAAAATTATCAGTAACAAAAACTCTTTCAAGGATTTGGAGGAGAGGATTGTTAGATTAGAGAGACAAATTCTAGAATGGAATCAGGCTAAGGTTTTGGGCAAAGATGTGTTTTTGGATAAATCCACCTTTACCAAATGGTGGAATTCACTCCCTGAGCAACATAAATCAGATTCTTGTATGAAAGGGTTGTTCTCCAAGTAGAGAAAGCCAACTCAGTTAAATCCATAGATGTACCAATGGTTACATATTTTTATAGCAAGTCAATTTGACAGTCTTAGCAGCCCGTCAAGTGTTAGATGTGTGCTTGCAGAAGTTATGTGCTTTCTTCAAGGATTTTGACAGTAAAATGTGACTCCATTGTTATAATCCAAGCTCCTCTTATCCTTGTTCTTTGTTGCGGGAGACTAGTTGGAAGCACAAATAATCTTATGTAGAAACCCATAAGAGGAAGTAAGCCTAGAGGAGAGTAGTTTGTGAAGATGCAAGGGCTAAGCATTGATCCTATTCCCAGTCAAAATCCTAGTAACCTCATTAAAGTCATCAATCAAGCCTTCCTCATCATAATTGTGTAGTCCAAAGAAGTCTAGCTCGGTCACAGCACATCTTCATCTTCCTCATATGATTGCCATAGGCATCATAGAAAGATGTCTCTGGTTCAAATAGTTTGCCCCCATAACAGCGCAATCTTGTTAAAGATTTCTGAGTCATTTCTCATGCCGATGTGTGCTGGAGTCATTACACCCATGAATTCTTGAGAAGAAAACTCGACAACAAATGCAAAGGCAATGACTTTGCTTTCCAGCAGTTTGATCAAGTGATTGAACTTAGCATAGTCACTTCCTAGATCATGATAGAGACCATGGGTAAACTTTCGGTGTTGAACATGTTGTGCAGTATGGTTGTCAAAGTGATTCATCTGTAAATATTATGAATATGAGTACATTCTTCACATAAGACAGTTTTATTAAATGGTGTTTCAATCTATTTTGAACAATATGATTAGAAGAACATTTCTAAAGTTCTATTAACACCAGTTCAAGCAAATGGAATGAAATTTCTTTTAAGAGATGTTTGCAAGAATTTATGAGAAACAGATCCAGTAGAAATTTCAATTAATCAGAGTTTTTCAAAGACAGACATAAACAATAATAATTTTAGCACATCAACAATGAAGTCATAAAGCATTTCATACCAGTTTGTTGATTTGATGAGGATTTGATCAAGAGATCAGGCTAGATAGAAGTGTGTTGGATATTCAAGCTCCATTAATGGAGGAAAGAAAGAGAATCAAATGCTGAATTCTCATTATGAAAGTAAGAAAAGTTGTTACAATAAAAGGTTTTATTGTTAACCATGAATCGTCTCTTCTTATGAATCAGCAATTGTTCATGAACTAAGAGACTTTGGCAGTGTTTGAAATAAAGCCTAAGTATTTTAAAAGCATTTATGTGATTAATGTCTATCCAAGTTCAATTCCTGCTCAATCAAGAACTTAAGCTAGAGATCGATGCAAACTTATATGGTGTTGTACTTGTAACTAGCTTACCTGTGGCAGCTTGTATGCATAAGCTGATTTCTAATCGAATGAAGACTGTACGTTCTTCAATTAGTGTCTTATCAGAAGTCCTTAATTCGATTAGAGATGTAACATACATCTGTGGTTAACATGAAGTTACATGAAGCTTGAACTTCCAATAATGAGGTACGTTGAGTTCATGTACTAGATAAAGTAGATTGCTTTTCATCTAGTAGACATATGGTGTATCAGCAATCTTTCCTTGTCTGCTGATTTGTGGTGACAGATGTATAACCTTTATATTTCCTGCTAATGTTGACTAGTGAAAAACTCTTCAGTCTTATCACAGCTTAGCTTGAATACGTTAGTAACATTTGAAGCCATATGTGACTTGTGAACGATTAGAAAAATAAGAAGATATATTTGATAACAGTTTAGGATAGAGATTATACTTCTTCATAATACCTTAGATACATTATACCTCTTATGTCATTGAAGAGCATCTGTTGATGCATGGTTGGTATAACTCTCTCAAGTTGTATGCATTTAGTAGAGCCTTTGGATAGAACGAGAGATCATCACCAGGTTGTAGAGATTGCTTTATATACTTGCAAAGTGTAAATAGGTATCGTGTATAACTTACTTTCTTTTTAGTAACTACTAGCAATTTAAGCCTATGCCCATGGCATAGTGTTAATATGGGATCAAATCAATGTATGCTCGAGGTTTTGTACGAGGGACTGTTCAGAATATTAATTAAATTTGTCCCTTAGAAAATTAGTATCAAGAAAAGGAGTTTTAATAGTAATGATAGACAATATGATAAACCAATGGTAACGAATTATCTGCGGCTGATATTTAAACGAAAGTGGTATCATAAAGAACTCGACTTCTTAAGAATTATCAATAGATAAACGTACAGTAGACATAGTTGTTGAAACCTGAGTAATTTAATAAAAATGAGTCATTTTATTTTATTAAATTAACAATAAACATGTGAATTAAAATTAACTCTCGAAGTTTTTGTTAGCTAATATGGGTTTTTTTTTTAGTGACAAGTAAGTGCAGCTCAGGTGGTAAAACGCTTCGCCTACAATCGATAGGTCGTGGGTTTGAGTCACCAAGCGGTAAGTGGGAAACCACTATTGATCCATATTATATATATATATATATATATATATATATATATATATATATGGGCTTTTAGTGTTTTGTTGAAACTACAGGGATTAGGAAGACAGTTGTGCAAAATGGAGGCAATTTGAGCTGAATTGGAAGACTTGAGGGGTACGTTGTGTAACAGTCTAAATATGATAGATAACTACGTTTACAAATGTGAATGTGAGATTAAATCCTAATCGTTAAAATTTAAAAGATGATGAAATCTCAGCCAATAGTTTCCTTTAGTCAATTACACGTGTGCGAACTGAGTGTATTGTAATATAGATTAGAAGATCGGTTTGATAACTTACTTTCTCTTAATGAATATTGTTGGGCCTACATTTTTAGTCAACTTGTCTACAACTTACATATATCATCTTGATACTAACAACTTGAGTTCTCCTACTGCATCTTGACATTTTTTGCAGGTTGAATTACTGTTATGTTACAACCTATTTTTTAGGAAGTATGTCAACAGATAAAGGAGACTGAGTCAACAAACGTTCTCTCATCAACAAGGCCAGTAAAGGATCCATATCTCTTCAACCAACATTGTGGCGAGAATATCTCAACAACTTTAACCAATTTCCTATCTTCTAGGCTTATTGTTTCTTTATATTCGAGGTATAAAAAGGGAGGAACACATGCATTTCACAAACACATGCTCACTAGTTTAAGCTCCCTGGCATACGCTCTTAGTCTTGTATTCAATCTGATTAATAAATCATTTGGTCAAGGCAGGTTCCTAAACCTCCCGGGGTTTTGTGCCGGCGAACAAGTTGTTCAAGGGCTTTCCCTAGTTAACAAAATTCATTGCGTTCATTTCTATAATATTTTATAGTCATAGTACCCAGATTCAAATCATTTTTGTCATCTTTCTTGTCACTAGTCTACCTTGTTGAAATTTGACCAAAACAATTTGGCGCCATCCGTGGGACACTTTGATTATCTATATAGAAATGGCCAATCCATCGTCTGGTAGTCTTGGTGAGAGGAACCAACCGCTTCCCAGTTCTGGTATCTCAGGCAATCCATCTTCAAATCCGGAAGCTGTCAATATGGAGCTAATGTCTAACATGGTCACGATATTGAAAAAAGTGACTGACCAGTTGGATGCTCAAGAGCATACGAACACTATGATACTCAATGCCATTGATTCCATACGTAAAGGAAAGCAAACTGAAACTCAAGCATCTACTCCATTTTCACCTTTACATCCTAGATCTTTGTTTGGTGCAGGTACAGGACCAAGCCATGTTGGAGATATCCCTATGTCTAGTACCTTACCAGCAGAAAGTACAATCATGACGTCCATTCCAACCTCGCGGCCACGATTCAGTCTTACTACTAGCCAACCTGTGTTGACGTCTTGCTATACATATGCCGCACCCTCGATGGGGCAAACAGGGAGTTTCTTTAATACTTTTGACACTTCTGCATCCCAATTTAATAACAATTCTCTTTTCGCAGAAAGTCAACTTATTAGGGAAATGCAAACCATAAAAGAATTGCTTCGAGGCGTGCCTGGAGTCAACTTGCCTCATCACCAAGCTTCCCCAACTTGCTACAACGAATCTCGTTTTGTTCCAGCCATAGCTAATGTGGAAATCCCAAAGAAATTTTCAGTCCCTCATATGAAGAAGTATGATGGGAGCATTGACCCAGCAGAGCATGTGTTGCTGTACCAGGAATCAATGGATATTATAAGTATTCCCCCTGTTTTTAAAGAAGCATGTTTTTGCAGGGGCTTTGGCTCAACTCTATCAGGACCAGCCTTAAAATGGCTAACAGGACTTCCTCTAAACTCTATTTCTTCTTATGCTCAACTTGTCAACATGTTCACTAATCAATTTTCATGCAACAGGGCATTTGACAAGTTGACCGACTTTACGAATTGTGCAACAGCCTAATGAGAGTCTTAAAGAATATTTGCACAGATTTAATAAAGAAGCAGTGACTATACCCAATCTGGATATGTCCACAGCTACGGAAGCATTCCATATTGGCCTGAAGAAGAACTCTCTATTTTACAATGAGCTGGTGATGACACCTGCCAAACAACTTGAAGAAATAAGAACCAGAGCCTTACGATTCATCAGATTGGAGGAGGACAGCCTAGCAATGGAGAAGTCAATTGGAAGGACCCCTCTATTTGAACCATCAGACAGAAAATCAGATTCCCACCATTATAAGTCTAGCAGGGGCAAACCCCCTGTTAAATCTGAATCTTCTAAAGTTCATTTTGTAGATGATGATCAAGATGGAGATGATAACGACTATCCAAAAATTTCTGACTATTGCTTTTCTGTGGATATTGCAGGAGTCCTTTGCGCCATGGAAAATCTTGGAGAGAAAGCAAGGTGGCCTAAGAAAAATGACAAGCCCACAACTTGGAAGGATAAGTCCAAGTGGTGTGCATTTCATGAGGAATTCGGGCATACTACTGAAAGCTGTTTCGCCTTGAGGAAGGAAATTGCTCATCTTTTGTCAAAGGGACTCCTCAAAGATCTGTTCGGTAAGAAGAGGGTCAGAAATGAATCCAAGGAACCCGATTACGTGGAGCACCGGACAGAAAGTTGCACCTCCTCCACCACCAAGGTAGTAAATGTTATTTCGGTGGATCCCATATTTGTGGTACAACTTATTCGCAGCCAAGCGTCATGCCAAAAGTTCTAAGGAGGATCAATCGAGCTGCCCTCAAGGTGCCGCGACTTCACGGAGGGTCAAGTTATCTCCTTCGAAGATGAGGATAAGGATAACACGTTGGACCCCCATCATGATGGTCTAGTTGTCCAGGTGCAGATCGCTAATTGTATGGTCAAGAGAATCCTGATTGATGGTGGTAGCTCTGTTAATATAATCTTTACCCACGCTCTGCAAGAGATGGGCATTCCTTTATCGAAGTTGTGAGGAATTCGTCCGTCTTGGTAGGGTTCGGTGAAGTGAAAGCATAGTTGGAGAAATCAAGTTGCCTCTCTATTTGGAAGGTATGAATTCTATGGAAAGGTTACGTGTAATCGAATGTTCTTCTTCGTACAATGTCATTTTAGGTAGACCGTGGATCCACAACATGAAAGCCGTGCCGTCAACTTATCACCGGTCGTCAAGTTCCCAACACCTTGGGGTGTAGCCAAGTTGAAGGGCAATCGCAGCTTTCTAAAGAGTGCTACAAGGTCAACATGAAGGCAAGTTCGGTCCCTCGTCTGCATAGCAATTAAAGAAAAAGGCCCGGATGTTATTGAAGCGGTGGAGCACGATACGAAGAGTGTTTCCGTTGATGAATCAAATCCCGAGGCCCAAGTACAAGTTGGAGCAGATCTTCCAACCGAAATTGAGGAAGAGCGATCGAGTTTTTGAAAAGTCGAAATCTTTGTTTTGCATGGAAGCATGAAGATATGACAGAATAAGCAAGGACGTCATTACTCACAAGTTAAACATTGATCCAACTATTCGTCCCGTCCACGAAAAGGAGAAAGTTTGCCCATGAACGGAACAGATTATAAAGGATGAAGTTGAAAGACTTTTGAAAGCCAAGATGATCAAGGAAGTTCAATATCCAAGATGGTGGCCAATGTTGTGGTGGTAGAGAAGAAGAATGTCAAGTGGCGGTATGCGTGGATTTCACGGACTTGAACAAAGCCTGCCCGAAAGATCCATTTCCTCTTCCCATATTGATTCACTAGTCGATGAGACAGTGGCCATGATATCTTGACGTTCATGGATGCGTCCTCGGATTTCAGCAAATTCAAATAGAGCCCTCAGACCAAGAAGATACGGCCTTTATGACTCCTGAAGGTATATATTGTTATATTGCTATGCCATTTGGTCTTAAAAATGCAGGGGCAACTTATCAAAGACTGGTAAACAAGATGTTCAAAGATCAACTTGGCAAGACGATGGAAGTCTACATAGATGATATGGTAGTAAAGTCCAAGCATATTGAAGATCACGTGGAGCATCTTGCTGAGGCATTTAACATCTTGAAAGCTTTCAACATGAAACTCAATCCAGCGAAGTGCAACTTCGGTGTTAAAGCAGGGAAGTTCTTGGGCTATATGGTGACTAAGAGAGGAATAGAAGCTAGTCCAGAACAGATCAAAGCTATTCTCAACTTGGAATCTCCCAAGAATATCAAAGACGTCCAAAGGTTAACTGGTAGAGTAGCAGCCTTAAATAGATTTATATCTAAATCATCTGATAAGTGCAGGTTATTCTATGAAGTGTTAAGAAAGAATAAACTATTCCAATGGACTGATCAACATGAGGTAGCCTTCAAACAACTTAAGGAATACTTGATGACGTCACCCCTACTTGCCAAACCAGAACGTGGTGAGCGCCTCTACTTATATTTAGCCGTATCTGAGAATGCAGTTAGTGCGGTGTTAGTGAAAGAAATTCAAGGTGAACAGCATCCTGTGTATTATGTTAGTAAGTCTCTACTAGATGCTGAAACAAGGTACTCTCATCTTGAAAAATTAATTTTAGCTTTAACTACTGCCGCTACAAAATTGCGTTATTATTTTGAAACACATCCCATTACTGTTAGAACTAATTATCCTGTAAGAAGTGTGTTGAGAACTCCAGAAATGTCAGGAAGATTAGCCAAGTGGTCGGTCAAGTTGAGCACGTATGACATTTCATATGAGCCCAGAACAGCTATCAAATCTCAAGCTCTAGCTGATTTCGTAGCAGATTTTAGTCCAAGTCTGCAACCTGAGGTAGAATAAGAGGTACAACAGCTTGAAGGTAAAACAACTCCTAGATTTTGGACACTTTATACAGATGGAGCATCAAATTCCAAAGGAATTGGCTTGGGAATTGTTCTGAAGTCCCCCCAAGGTGATATCATACCTCAAGCTGTATCCTGTGAATTCAATGCGACGAATAATGAAGCTGAGTATGAGGCTTTAATCATGGGTTTAACTACTGCTTTAAGTTTAAATATTACTCATATAAATGTATATGTTGATTCTCAATTGCTCGCTAACCATTTCAATGGCAGCTACATGGCTAAGCATACCAAAATGACTCTATATCTTCAACATGTTAAAGCTTTGGCTTCAAAATTTCTGTCATTCTCATTGGAGCAGGTCCCTAGAGAAGAGAATACAGAAGCAGATGCACTGGCCAACTTGGGTTCAACTTGCAAATCTATGTTGCATACTAACATTCCCATTATTTATGTTAAGTACCCAGTTATTGACCAAGTGGAAGAAATTCAAGAAGTGACTCAGTCCAATAGGGCACAAGATACCAGCCCATCTTGGACCCAACCTATAATTGAGTTCCTTCAACTTGGGACCATTCCACCTGATATTAAGAATGCTAGATCCTTTAAAATGCGTACTTCAACTTTTGTTTTAATAGATAATGTCTTGTTCAAGAAATCTTTCGCAGGGCACTATTTGAGATGTATTGACAATAAACAAGTTGAGCTCGTGCTAAAAGAGATCCACGAAGGAACATGTAGAAATCATTCCGGTGGAAAAGCATTGGCATCAAAGGCCCTCAGGACTGGTTATTACTGGCCAACAATGCGTCAGGATGCCATGAGCTACGTGCAAAAATGTGACGCTTGCCAAAGGCACAGTAACATCTTGCATCAACCTGCTGAACCTCTACATTCTATTGTTTCATCTTGGCCCTTCATGAAGTGGGGCATGGATATTGTGGGCAAGTTGCCTAAGGCTCCTGGAGGCAAAGTGTTCATGTTAGCAATGACGGACTATTTCTCAAAATGGATCGAGGCAGAGGCCTATGTGCAAGTAAGAGACAAAGAGGTAGTTTCATTTTTGAAGAAAAATATTATTAGCGGTTTGGGGTACCATCGAGATCATATGTGATAATGGATCCCAATTCATAAGTAAAAAGTGGAGATTTTGTGCTCGTTGGGGCATCAAGCTGATCACATCCACACCTGTCCATCCTCAAGCCAATGGTCAAGCTGAGTCAAGCAACAAGTTGATTGTCAACAACTTGAAGAAACGCCTAGATCAAAAGAAAGGAAAGTGGGCTGAAGAATTACCACTTGTACTTTGGGCAGACAGAACGACTACAAAAGGGGCCACAGGTAGAACTCCATATTCTTTGGTGTTTGGAGCAGAAGCTGTAATTCCAGTTGAGGTAACAATCCCAACAGCAAGGTATGGCTTATTAACTCAAGATGAAAATAACATCTTGTTAACCCAAGATCTAGATACAATTGATGAGATCAGGGATTTAGCCAAGATAAGGATGGCAGCCTATCAACAACGGATTGCTAGATCCTACAACAAGAATGTCAGAATAAGAAGGTTCCAGGTTGGTGATTTAGTTTTAAGAAAAGTATTTCAAAATACCAGAGAACTGAATGCAGGTAAGTTGGCTCCCAAGTGGGAGGGACCATATCTCATTGATGCTGAAGCTGGCAAAGGTGCATACTGGTTGTCAACCCCAAGTGGAGACAGGATCCCTAGGAGTCGGAATGCCATTCATTTAAAGCTCTATTTTATGTAAGTCAAGTAGTTAACAACTAGACTTGTCAGGTATGCGTTAATTTAGGTCAAGTTCATTTATGTATTTCAATTCTCAATTTTATTGGAAACCCTTACTAACTTAAGCATCGGAGGGGTGTTGGCTATGCTAACACCCAACCCTAACATGAATTTATTTTGCAAGGTATACAAGCGGAGTAGGCTCAACATGTTAACACGCCAGTACGGCTCCAACATGTTGAGACCTAAACTGGAGCAGGTTGAACATGTTAACACGCCAGTACGGCTCCAACATGTTCAGACCTGAGACGAAGAAGTCCAACATGTGAACACGCCAGACGGCTCCAACGTGTTGTGACTTTAGCGGAGAGGGATGGAACATGTTGACACGCCAGACGGCCGATACTTGTTCTATCTCTTCAAACGACTTACCTCTAATCAAAGGTACATTTTGGTTAAAAGATTTACATCTTTTCTAAAGAGTTAAGGTTTCTACACCTTCGCCCGTGCGCACGATTTCACATCTATTCAAGATATGACTATTGGTTGTAACATTAACATGTTACCTATTGCTTAAATCAGTAAACATTCTTATCTGCTAACACAAGCAAGTGTTCCTAAAAGAAACCTGGATTACTTCAGTAAAGGTTCAGAATATTCCCAAGATTAGTGGATGAGTTGGTTAAGCCAACAAATCCTATCAACCTATGAAAAGCATGGAGTACTAGACCAACCTAGTATCCCTAAATAGATCGTTTGCGCTCTTATGAGCAGATTACATGACCAAACGAATAAAAAGCATAAATTGTTTGTGTTACCCTCCAAATCCCCTAAAATATTCAAACTTTCTCAACATTATGGCATACTGCCGTCGGTGTTACGTCTGTCTCCTTTTCTTGATTGTCGCCTTCAACTTGTTTCCCCACCATGCTGCTCAGTACTTTGTTGGCATCCTCAATCAACTCCTCCAAGGCTAGAGAATTTACCTCCTCCGCATCCACTGGTTCACTGATGAAATCCTCCAAGGTCTTTCTTTCTTCCTCGAGGTCCCAGCACGGCGTGTCCACTCTTCATTTCCTCCATCATCGAATCTGGTCTCGGCGGCGCCTTGGTGGCATTAAATTTGAAATCCTCTTGAGCAGCTTCAAGCTCCTTGACGTGAGCCTCGTTCTCCTTCAACCTCTCAGCACAAGCATCCGCCAATTCCTTCCTTAACTTCACTATTTCATTACTCTGCATTTTAACTTCCTTCTTCAACTTGCTTATCTCTCCAGCACTCACCTTCACCTCCTTTCGTGCCTCTTCGGCCTCAACACTGCTCCTAGCCGCCTTGATTTTCAGAATGGCAACTTGATCCATGATAGGAGTCATTATACCCGAGCGTGTAGAGAGAGTATTAGTACTTTATAAAATCCTTTGGTACATAGTTCAAGGTGTACACATTATTACCTTATCTGCAAAGTCCTTCATTACCACGACAAACTTTTCCCTTGTTCTTTCGCCATCCAGAATATCGCTTGCATCAGTATCCTCAGATTCCACCAGCTTCCTTTTCTTTGATTCTTCTTTGTTCTTTGAGACGGAGCTGGAAGCCATAGATACTGGTGGGGGGAGCTTATTATCTTTCCGTGAGGACCTTCGTGCCTTTGCCCCAGCAAGCAAGTCAGCAGTGCTGACGAGTGCTTTAGAACAGTAGTTCTTTGTAATAGAAGACAAGGAGTTAGGAAAACTTGGAGAAAGCAGCAGTTGCGGATGGGCAAGAACTTGGACCAAACCTGTGGACATCTTGATAGGCTTAACTGGAGGCTCTTCTTCAATCTTTTCCGGGGAGAATAAAACAGGGAATGCCTTGAAAGACCTGATGGCAGGGTCTAATTCAAATATCCTCTTCACATTAGCCTCAGTATCTGCTTGTTCCGGAAATAGGACACTTAGTTTGGCAACTTCTACAAAGGAAATTCAAATTGTTAAGGATTAAGATGTACAAAACTTTTGTAAATGAGTAAAGTCAGAGGAAAAATTCCCTCTACCTTGAGACCTCCATTTTTGAATTACACCAGCCTCTTGACTCAGGTTGTCTTTTCTAACAAAGAAGAAACGATTTCTCCACCCCCGATCAGCAGGGTCATTATTAGAGATCAAGATGGGCTCACCCCCACTTTTTACCCTAAAGCAAAATCTTCCCAGGCCAAAACCTCTTATCTCAGTAGTGTAAGCAAATTCCTCTAAATCTACAACCAAACCTATTTCATCCCGTAGTCTAACTAGGGTTTGAAGGCATCGCCAACCCTGTGGCATGAGTTGGGCGTAATTTAACTTCGTAGAAGCAAAAAACCTGGTGATTATGACAGGGAATGGGAATTTAAGGCCGATAGTGAAAGGGTACTCGGGAAGACATACCCACTTAGGGGAGTAGCATTCGGAGGTAAGGGAAGGATGGGTGAATAGAACGGCTTCAAGGGGCAAGGCGTGGTTTTTCTTAACAACTTCGGATCGCCGAAATTGAACATTTTTCTTTCTCGGGTTCTTTTAATAGATTCGGGTTGAAAAACCCTCAGTAGAACCTCTTCGCTTTCGATTATGCATATCTTCTTTTTCCCATCTTTTTTCAACTTGAGAAAAATAGCAAACAAGGAATTGAGAAGAAGACGAAACTCACGGAGTTGTTACTTGATTTTTCTTCTCCACACGGTCTTCTTGGTTTTCTCCGGAAGGAAACCCTTTTGGTAAGCAAGACTGAGAGAGAAAGAGTTGGAGAAGGTTCTGGTCTGTCCACGAAAGAAGTTGTGAGCAGTTGTACAATTTCAAAACATCAGTATAACCTTTTTTCGCCTTGAAAACACGCAAAAACCGTCCCATCAGTACCTTTTGCATTAATAACCGCCGTACGTTGTCAGTTTCTTTTTTGGCAAACTTTTTAAATTTTTGTCTCTTTATATTCTTTTGAAAATTTAAAAAGTTTGGGGGCAATTGTTGGGCCTACATTTTTAGTCAACTTGTCTACAACTTACATATATCATCTTGATACTAACAACTTGAGTTCTCCTACTGCATCTTGACATTTTTTGCAGGTTGAATTACTGTTATGTTACAACCTATTTTTTAGGAAGTATGTCAACAGATAAAGGAGACTGAGTCAACAAACGTTCTCTCATCAACAAGGCCAGTAAAGGATCCATATCTCTTCAACCAACATTGTGGCGAGAATATCTCAACAACTTTAACCAATTTCCTATCTTCTAGGCTTATTGTTTCTTTATATTCGAGGTATAAAAAGGGAGGAACACATGTATTTCACAAACACATGCTCACTAGTTTAAGCTCCCTGGCATACGCTCTTAGTCTTGTATTCAATCTGATTAATAAATCATTTGGTCAAGGCAGGTTCCTAAACCTCCCGGGGTTTTGTGCCGGCGAACAAGTTGTTCAAGGGCTTTCCCTAGTTAACAAAATTCATTGCGTTCATTTCTATAATATTTTATAGTCATAGTACCCAGATTCAAATCATTTTTGTCATCTTTCTTGTCACTAGTCTACCTTGTTGAAATTTGACCAAAACAAATATGAAGCTAAGTCTTCAAAAACCAATGATAATAAAAGCTAGTGATCAGCAAATTTCATGATGAAGGATTTTTGACACTTAAGACTAATTTAGTAAAACAATCATAGGTTACTCAATTCTTCTAGACATAATATGTATATCCATTGAGAAGGTGCTAGATCTTTAAATCGTTGGCCTTACTCAAAACATAATTACTTTAGAACATCAGTAGATTATTTCAGCCATAAATGTAAGTAAAATTTATAAGGAGGGCTAAGAAGAAAATTCTTAAAAAGAATTTGTTTATCTTAAAAACAATGCATAGATACTTTCACAGCTTTTCTGAAGACATTCACAAGCATCACAGACAATAATATGATTGAAGGTGATTTTGAACGTATTCAAGTCCATTGCTCCAAAGATTGCATTTAGTGCCTTTGAAATAAAGTTAGACAGTTGAACCTCATCATTTGTCTAACTAATTTCAGCTTTAGAAATATAATCACCATCAACATCAATCAACTTAGGTGGCGACCACCCAATGAAAATAGCAAGCCAAGCCCTCTCATCAATGGATTTGATGTAGGCTCGCATCTTAACTTTCCAAATCAAATAGTTAGACCCATCAAGAGTTGGGGGTCGTAAACATGCATGATAACTGCAAACGCACATGATCAATACTTAGAGCCCGTTTGGTGCAACGTTTACAAAACGCAAAAACGCATGTCTTTTTTTATAAATGCGTTTGGGATATCACTCCAATACACAATTTTTTATCCTAGTAGCGTTTTAAAACCTGCATTTTGGGAAGCTCTGTTTTTTCTGTCGCAGCATTGAAACACAATTTTTGCAAATAAGATGTGTTTTATCCCTGCATTTTGGCCAAAACGCACGATCAAACGGACTCTAACTTTGATACCAATTGAAAATTTTGTCAACGTATGACATTCAAAGATGTTGCACAAAAAGTAAATGTGATTATATATATGGATTACATACATTTACAATAACATGCAACAGAATAAAAATAGTAATACATAAAATAACATTTATTTACAAGTAAAATACTTGCACATGTGACAAAACTTTCACAAGGAAAACTTTTGTTTCTCAATACAAAGTATTTAACTTTAACAACTAGTGAGAAACAAATAAAAACTCCTTCCAATAGTAGATCTGAGACTTATACTACAACTCATCAAACAACAAAAGTGTATGACTCGTTTTAAAATTCTAAAAGAAGGGTCCTGATTATAAGAGTGAAAAATCTTGGCCAATAATTTGCTCTACGATCAAACGGGGCTAACATAGTCAGCAACATTACGGGGCTAACATAGTCAGCAACATTGGGCCATGCAACCGACAGGTAGACATGCCTCCAGTTCTTTTCTCCCTCGTCCGTTCTTATTCCACCATCCGATCGGAGAAGTAAAGAGACTAAAGAGCAATCAAATAAATCAAACCCATTTGGAAAACTATCAATCTTTTCATTTCCGTAATTTTTTATTTATCAATGGTAGTAGGTTAAAACAACCATTGTTGGTGGGATGAAAATGATGAATTCTATCGACCGTGCTGCCATTAAAATGATTTCTTCAACCTTCAACTTTGATTCCGTAAGCTAGCTAGGGAAAAATTCGTTATCGCTTCAATCAAGGTCTCAACTTTGAAATGTGACAGTTAATTTTTTTGCAGTAAATGGTTGAGGAACGGCTAAATTATTAATTTCTAACCAACAAAAGCTTTTAGCCAAGAGCTTGCGCCTCGGTAAACAGATTGATGAAAGAGATAGAAAAGATTTTTGTTTAAGTTTGCTGAATTTGGGGCTTTTGATTTTTTCATTATAGGTTGTTTGAATTGCAGAAAAAGTCAATGTTTTGATTCCTTTGGCATTGTCAATTGCTTTGGAGCACTCTAATTCGATGGAATAGAAAGGAATCTAAAAGAAAAGGGTTGTATTGGTAGAGCTATGAGATTAGAATAGATTTTAAGAATGGATGTTTCTTTGTTTTTTTTCGAGTTAGAGAGAGAGTTTGTTTTTCAGAGTTAGAGAGAGAGAGAGGAGGTCTGCCTTGACATTTTCTCATCCAACTTGAATACCAATCTGTCGCTCCTCCACGTATGTCGGCTTCAAATTTCGAATTTCGATGAGAGTTTTTGTTGTATGTCGGCCTCTAACTTTCGATGAGTTTTTCTTTATACCAACGGAGTGTAGTGAGAATGTGATCACAAACACTGACGACATCTGCCATCACATAGTACTATTGCGGAGCTTCTTATTGTCCTTTGCCGTGTGTGTATTATTTGTGTCTTTTTTATCACTTTTTGTGTATCTTTGAAAGCTCGTCCATCCTATAGCATTCTACAAGATCTGTAAACATAAAAAACAAGATATATACAAATATATGGCAATTAAATCACATAAATTATGAACAAGATACTAGTAGACAAAAGATCATAAAAATACTCATACCATATCAATATCAATTCCTATAATTTAGGCAGTCAAACGAATCCGGGTAAATAAAATATTCTCATAGCTTCCTCGATTCACATGAATTAAATCTCTCCTTAATCAACAAGAATCCTACCAAAAATAATGTTCTCTTTTTCTTTTTCACAAAGAAATCGAAAAATTAAAAAAAAAAAACTCTTTCCCTTCCTTTCAAAAAGTTTAAAAATAGAATAATAGACTTTTTACCCGAAACGGAGAAATTATAAAATAAGATAGGCAAAATAACACGTCGGATCACAAGATACAACATTTTCCACCCGGTGTGCACTTCATTATGCAATCGATAAATATGTTGCTGGTTTTGGGCGTCATCTTTGTAATTGGGGCCCTTTTATAGTTGAGTAGGATGCTCCCAAGCTGACCGGTCTTCTTCATGTTCTCTATCTTCTTTGCGTCTCCTATGTCCCTGCCCTTCACAAACAACCTTGGATAACTCAATCGACCCCCCACCAAGCTCTGCAACTCAATTCTGAACTTTGGATCCTTTTTCGCATCCCGCTCCTCAAAATCGACGTTGTAATCTATCAGGATCTTCTTCATTGTCAGGCAGTCCTCTGTCGTTGAATTAGTAACGGCAGTAAACCACGTGTAGAGTACCACCTTGTCTTTTCCACCCGGTGGGCACTTTATTGGGCAACCGATAAACATGTTCTTGATGGTTGTGTACGTCATCTTTATGATTGAGGGGCATGCTTCTGCCTCCTCTTCCTCATCATCTTCATCGTTATCGTCCTTTTCTTCTTCAGGGAGTGATGACACTCGCCTTGCATTTTCAAGTTGTTGTTTATAGTACTGCAGGATGCCACTGAGTTGACCGTTTTTATGCAACATTTCCACCTCCGTCACTCCTCCAATCTCCCTCCCAATTACAAACAACCTCGGATATCTCAGTCCACCCACCAAATTGTGCAACTCGTCCCTAAATTTAGGGTCCTCAGTCTCCTCACGTTCTTCAATATCAAGCTGGTAACCCTCGAGAATCATCTTCACTTTAAGGCAATCCCAGACCACTCGTTTAACAGCGGCAAGTGATGTATAAAGCACCACTTTCTCTTCTCCGCCTGGCGGGTTCTTTATGGGGTAGCCAACAAGTGGGTCTGATGGTTCTTCTTGAACCGGTTCTTCTTCGACTTTGATTTGAAGACTCTCAGTTGCTTCTTCCTTAATGTCAAGCTCCTTCGTATTGTTATTGTCGTGTGTTGCTGCTGGCATGCACCGGGGTTGCTGTTGTGGGAGATTCAGAGGATTGAATGGCAGCTGCCCGTGATTCAAATTAAAATGGCTGACCATGTCCCGCAAATTTGGGTACAAGTTTAACAAATATGACATGGCAGCTACCTGAAAGGCTCCACCTAGTTTTGGATTTACTAATGGGAGTGGGTTCATCATCGACGCTATTCCACTAAATTCATTTCCAATCTCGTTTACAACTTTGAGAAACATGTCCAGCTTTTTGGGGTAGCCAACAAGTGGGTCGGATGGCTTGATCCAACTAGGGGCTTCCTCGACTGGTACTTGAGCCGGTTCTTCTTTGACTTTGACTTTGACTTTGTTATCGTTGTGTGTTGCTGCTGGCATATACTGGGGTTGCTGTTGTTCGGGACTTACATAAAATATTGTAATCTGCCCATGATTCGAATCAAAATGGGTGCCCAAATTTGGGTGCAAGCTTAACGAATATGGCATGTCATCTCCCTGAGCGATTCCACCTAGTCGAGGATTTACTAATGGGAATGGTTTCAGCGTCGACACTATTCCACAAAGTTCTATTCCAATCTCTTCTACAATTTTTTTGAGAAACATGTCCAGCTTCCTGACAATTTTAATCAAACTAAACTAAATAAGTATCTTAATCCCAATAGTATATTATTATCTCTCCACCTATAAAAGTGTGAGATGGTTTTTTAAAAATTTATAGATTGAACAAAATTGGCCTGTACTCAATAAACCACCCACCATTTTATTAAAAACAAAATAAGTAAATTTATCATAATACTCCCTCCGTCCCGGATAAATATTTTTAGTGGATAAAACCCAGGAATTAAGAAACATAATTAATGATGTGCTATAAAATGTGTTCTGACAATAATACACATAAACATTAATTGAGTTCAACTATTTTAAATAATTGGGTTTTTTTGAGATGTGTTATATTAAATGAAGTTTGAAACATAATTAATGATGTGCTATAAAATGTGTTCTGACAATAATACACATAAACATTAATTGAGTTCAACTATTTTAAATAATTGGGTTTTTTTGAGATGTGTTATATTAAATGAAGTTTTAAGGGTATATTAGGAAGAATAGTAGAGAATATGTATATCAAAAGTCTTTAGTAACATTAGTTGGGACATCCCAAAATAGAAAGTAGGAACATTTATCCGGGACGGAGGGAGTATAAAATAATGTTTGGACAAAAATAAACCTAAATTTAATAAATTACTTACCATTAATTAAGGTCAAACAAGTAAATTTGTCATGAACTAATCAATTTCATGAAGAGTTAAATAATAATTTGGTCCCTCCACTAGTACCTAACTTTAAGTTAGGTCCTACTTTTTAAATTTTATTCATTTCGTCTCATATGTTAATTTTTTTGTGAGATTCCCCCTCCTATCATTACCGTTATATGCAGTATAAATACATTAACTATGCTCAAACATTTTTGTAATTACGAATAATTCTAATAATTATTATATATTTCTTATTTATTAAATTTCAAATATGTACTGTTTGAATGGAACGAGGGATTAACTATTAATTCATTGACATAATCTACGACTGATCAATTCCAAAAGTACGAACAAAAAGAAAAAAAGACAAATCAATTTCAAAAGTGAGTGATTTTATTTTCTTGATCAGCTAAACGAAAGAATATATCAATCAAAATAAATGACGGAAAATAACTTACCCAGCGACTCTCATTGCTTTACAACCCCCAACTTCTTGAAGTGCAGCCTTCCATGATTCTACCTTGTCGCCATGCCTCTTCTTATGCTTTTCAAGTGCGTCGCCGTAACTTCCTCTTTGGTACTTAATATCAGCTGATTTGACTTCTCCATAGTAGATGGGCAAAAGCACATAGTTAGAAGTCCTCTTGCGCTCGAGAATGAGCAGAAGTTCATCAAGGCACCATTTGGAATATGCGTAATTTTCTGAAAAAATAATTATTGCGCTCATTGAACATTTGATTCCTTCTCGTATTCTTGAATCGATTTCTTCTCCTGAGCGAATACTCTCGTCATCCATGAACACTTTGTATCCTGCATCATTCAAAGCGTTATACAGTAAACAGGCGATCGTATTGCGAGCGTCTGGGCCTCTGAAGCTCAAGAAAACATGGCAAAAGCTGTAGACTGCTTTCGCCATTGACAAAGGACCGATCTGCTAGTAGAACCGGCTAGTGATCTCTTTTTTGGGATCCTTTCTTCTTTTGGATCTTTTCGAGACACACCACCAGCTGAAACAAGAGACTTTGATGAGAGGAATCACACCAAAAAAACTGTGCAAAATAGTCCAATGAGGAAGCTACGAACAGTTGCAACTTTTCCTCCTTGGTTTGCACTGTTTCTCTCTCTAATCTCTCTCTATTTGTTGCTGAATTTTGCACTCTTTCTTACTGTATTTCTACCTACTTGCTCCTTTGCCCCTTTTATAGACTTCATTGGATGGAAGAATACCTACTCAAGTTATCTCGAAGCTTTCGGCAAATACCAAGAATGGTAGCACAAAGACTCAAGTAATTTTGACTCAAGTAAATTTATTTATTTTTTTTCAATTTGCAAGTTCAAGAAACTCCATGGGATTGAGGCCACCACATGGGCTGTACCTACCCAACAAAGAGGATCGGCGAAGTTGCTCGTAGTATATATCAAGTACAACCTTTTGATCAGACAAAACAACTTATATGACATTTGACTAAAAATTAACACAAACTTCCTATACTACCCCCAAAGTCCTTAAAACCTAACTCAATCTCACTCTCTCTCAAATCTCGGCTTCCTCTCTCAAACCACAGTCGTCTTCCTCCCATCGTCGTTGTCTCCCCCTCCAATCTCCGACCATATCGTCGCCGTCTTTCTCTGTCTCCGACCACATCATCTCCCTCTACTGCCATGGATCTGGTAAGTCTTCCTCCGTCTTCCTCTCATCTACTACCATGAAGCCATATCTTTGTCTTCCTTCGTCTTTCTCCCATCGTCTCCCTTTGAATCGTTTAAACGATCCCGTGAATCATTTAAATGACTCTGTGAATCGTTTAAACGATTTGTTCGAACGACCCTTAAATCGTTTGAAATACCCTTAAATTTTATAAATTACTTGTTTAAACGACTCAATAGTCGTTTAAACTATGTTTGAGTCGTTCAAAAAAGAGGGTATTTTGGGGTTTTCAAATAAAAAGAGGCTATGTAAGTTGTTTTGGAATAAGTTAGACCAAATAAGATGTTGAGGGGTTTGACTAGGTCATTTGTGAGGAAACCCCAAGTTGCTCGCTAAAAAAGTCTGAAATCTCAACACGCTGAGGCTTCCTCTTAAAGCTCAAAGACTTGATTGGGTCGCGTCTTTACAATGTTGGGTGAATTACAGGCCGGTCCCTTTTTTAACATTTGTAATCGCTCCAGTCCACCATACTTTTTTTAAAACCAAAAAAAGACACTTTTGAGGCGAAAAGACTACGATACCCTTAATGAAACTAAAACACGCATCCATCAGGCATCAGGCATCGCGGGATGCAACAAATTGGGCAGCGGGATACAGTGCCACTTTCTCAGATTAATTTGGGAATCGGGATGCAGTGCCACTTTCTCAGATTAATTTGGGCATCGGGATTCAATCATATTGGCATCCCGATGCCCAAGTAAAAATTTATCAGGATCGGTATACATAATCAAAAGCATCGCGATGCCCAAATATTTCTTACAATTCAAAAAGCTGCTGTCCTCATTCACCAAAAGCCCTAATGTAACAATTCTTATAATTCAAAAAAGTTGGACACAAATCATCCATCGCATGTGATTAAGTCCTGTCAACTCATACCACTTTTTGAAAAGAAAAGTTTTTTTTTCTTCAAACGAAGACATCATTACAGCTTTTAGGTGATAAATTTTGTGTGCTCTGCTCTGTGTTTATAAATACGCATTCATATTGATTCATTACTTGTGTGCTCTGTCCTTGCTATGGTAGCTCTGTAAATCGATTGCGGGAAGAAATAATACCCATTCATTGCCAAAGCAATTGGTGCATAATTGAAAGTATTCAAGTAATCGGGTTGAGCGTTGGTAAAAGGAAGACAGAACAGTTATGGAAGAAACAGGGGTATTTTAAGAACAATTTTATGAAAGTGCATTTTTCCGGTTAAGAAAAAAAAAGGGTGGACTGAAGAGAATACAAACTTTTCAAAGTGGACCGACCAACAATTTTTCGTACAATGTTCTTTGATGTGAATGAATAGGGTGAATTACAAGCCGGTCCATTTTTTAACATTTGTAATCGCTCCAGTCCATTATATTTTTTTTCAAATCGAATAAAGATACTTTTGAGGCAAAAAAAACTATGATACCCTTAATGAAACCAAAACACACGTGCATCAGGCATCAAGCATCGGAATGCAACAAATTGGGCATCGGGATGTAGTGCCACTTTCTCAGAATAATTTGGGCATCGAAATTCAATTTGAAATGCAAATAATTGGGCATCGGGATGCAACAATTGGGCATCGAGATGCAGTGTCACTTTTTCAGATTAATTTGGGCATCGGGATCCAATTTGAGATACAACAATTGGGCATCATATCGCGATTAACAAATCTTCATTTCTAACTACAAGACAAAACAACTCAAATTGCTGAAGAGTACTGCGAATAACGTAATTAAATACAACAGCATTAAACACTACAAGACAAAATAGCTAAAATTGCGGAAGAATACTGTGGGAATCCGATGGAAGTCATGAACATGATGACGATGGCATGCCGCATGCATCTTCATTTCTAACTAGTTACGGAGGCTGTGCAACTCACGGGTACAATTTAATTTTTGTGTTTTTTTTTATACCTTTTAAAATATTTTTGAAAAAAATTATTTTTATTGAATATAAAAGTTTATTGATTTAATGTCTAATAAAAATTAAGCATTGTTAATATATATAAATTGATAATCGTTTATTATAATATTTTCGTTTCAAAATAAATATTTTTTATTGGTGGTCAATAGATGTATGTTTGTTTCTATAAATTTTTTAATTTTTTAAATATCATTTAATGATATCATATTATTGGGTTTTTTTATCTTTTTTTTTTTCATTTTGCACTTAATAAAGATATTTTAGACAAATATTTGAAAAAATTTACAAAATTAAAAATAAAATATTTACTTTGAGACATATTGAAGAAATATAACATTTTTTAGAACAAATGAGAATTGTTTAAGGATTGAATATTATTATATTTTTTGAAATAATTTTTTGATATCATTCAATGATTAGAAAATATTTAGTTGGATACTATATTTACATATTTTTTATAGACTATCAGTTTGAAAAAGAAATTTACACAAATATCAAAAAAACATAAGCATCAATTTTGATTAAATAATTTAAAATTTTGTTGATATGGATCACATATTATATACATTATTTTAAGACGTCTTAAATAAGAATATGAGACTCAATTTGACGTGGAGAGAGTATCATTTATAAAAATAAAATCTAGTTGGTTTATATTATAAAATAATATAATACCTTTTTAAAATCTTTACATATAATATAATTGGTTTAGTTGGTTTAAGATGTATAATCATATATAAAAGGGTGTGGGTTCAAATCTCATTAACAATATTATTTTATTTTCTAAAGTTCTTCTCCTATTAGTATTACCTAATAGTAATACCTATTGTAAAACTCATTATTATTAGGTATTGTTATTAGCCAATGGCTAATATTTTTGGTGTCAACGTCGTCGTAAAAGAAGCTAGGGTTAGCAGCGGCGATTGATGTTATTAACTAATGGCTAATGTCTTTGGTGGCAACGCCGTCGTCAAAGAAGCTAGGGTTAGCAGCGGCAACTGATTCATCGAGTCGCAAAACAACGCCGTATGGATTGGAGGTGTCACTGTGGTGGTGGTGGTGAGTGAGAAAAAAAAGTGTTTTTTTCTTTTGTTAGAGATATAGGTAAATAATATAGAGGGGGAAATATTTTTCTTCATTCCCGCTAGAAATAAATCCACTTAGGCATATCACTCAATCACAAGTGAGGGTAAATTTAGTATTTTAAGATTTTTGTTCAAATAAACAAATAAACATTGAATGTTGGTCATAGTTAGTGGTTGCATTATCGTTGCCCTTGCTTCTTATTTGTTTATTTGTTTTTCTTTCCAATTTGGCTTTAAAAATTGAAAAAATATTTTACACATTGTGTATTATTATCCAAGACAAAATAACTAAAATTGTTGAAGGGTACTATGGGATTCCGATGGAAGTCATGAACATGATGATGATGGCATGCCGCATGCATCTTCATTTCGAATTTTCTTCTTTCATTTAATAAATGTCGATAAGATGCATGTGAGGATCTTACAACTGGCTTAATTAAGTCTCATTATTCATATTCAAACATGGTGACGTACTTTACTTGACGTAGTTCTGGTTACGTAAAACATGATCATTTTTAAATATAAATTTGATGTATAATATTTTATTCTTTTTAAAATTATGAAAAAATTATAAAAATGACCAACGTACTATCAATTAATAATCGATTTTATTCCGTACTTTCAATATCTTAAAATTGACCAGTGTACTAACAATTTGAATTCAATGTGGTCCCTCCCATTAACTTTTCATCCAATTTTTTAACGGAACAGTTAATTTGGTTAACGAAGTTATTTTATGAGGGGTATTTTTGTCAATTTCCTCCAAATCTTACCGCCTCCAACCACACATACTCTCTCTTGCTGGTGAATGAATGGTAGAAATTCCCAAACCCAAACCATACACAAACCCAGATCATCTTCTTCACCTAACTACTTAAATTACTATAATTCCCGTTATTTTCTCTCTATCTCTTCAGACCTCATCAAACAACAAGAAGACAAAACCCAATCCCAATCCCAATCAAAGCCCTCGTTTAATTTCAAGTCTTACATGCTCGACAAAGCCGTCCAACTTAAACACCCCCGCAAGATCCACCAGTCCATGCGCTACTCCCTCCTCACCGGCGGCAAGCGCGTCCCCATGCTCTGCATCGCCGCCTGCGAACTCGTCAGCGGCACCCAGACCATCGCCATGTCAGCTACTTGCACCGTCGAGATGATTCACACCATGTCTTTAATGCACGACGACCTGCCCTGTTTGGACAACGACGACCTCCGCTGCGGCAAACCCACAAACCACAAGGTGTTTGGGGAAGACGTCGCGACCAACAATTTTTCGTACAATGTTCTTTGATGTGAATGAATAGGGTGAATTACAGGCCGGTCCATTTTTTAACATTTGTAATCGCTCCAGTCCATTATATTTTTTTTCAAATCGAATAAAGATACTTTTGAGGCAAAAAAAACTATGATACCCTTAATGAAACCAAAACACACGTGCATCAGGCATAAGCATCGGAATGCAACAAATTGGGCATCGGGATGTAGTGCCACTTTCTCAGAATAATTTGGGCATCGAAATTCAATTTGAGATGCAAATAATTGGGCATCGGGATGCAACAATTGGGCATCGAGATGCAGTGTCACTTTTTCAGATTAATTTGGGCATCGGGATCCAATTTGAGATACAACAATTGGGCATCATATCGCGATTAACAAATCTTCATCTTATATAGTTGAACTTATTAATTCCTTATAAATACGCATTCATCTTCGCATAAGATGTGTGTTTATAAATACGCATTTATGCGCACACACACACATTCATATTGATTAATTCCTTATAAATTAATCAATTACACCATGGAATGATAAATTTTGTGTGCTCTGCTACTGTGTTTATAAATACACATTTATATTGATTAATTCCTTATAAATCAATCATCACACCATGAAATGATAAATTTTGTGTGCTCTGTCCCTGTTATGGCAGCTCTGCAAATCTGGATTTGGTTGAGCGTTGGTAAGAGAAGACATAACAGTTATGAAAAAAACGGTGGTATTTTTGGAACAATTTTATGAAACTACCTTTTTTCGATTACAAAAAAAAAAAAAAGGATGGATTGAAGAAAAAAATAGGTTATAAAAGTGGACCGGCCAGCAATTTCTGAAAATGAATATAAAGATTTGATAAAGCCAAAATCTAATAGGTTCTTTTAGATGAGAATGCATTTTAAAAATTGGTTAAGTCAATGAAGCCTAGCTTATCCAAAAATATTGTGAGACGGCCAGTAAAAAAATAAATAAAATAAAAATAGAAGGATTTGCGTCTGGGCTTACGCGTGTCCTCTTGAACATGTGCTTGACTTATGCACATGTCCATTTGAATTGAATTTTTTTATTTATAAAAATATAGATTATAATACAATAATAAAGCAAAAAAATATATATTTAACACAAAATAAATAGCAAAACGTGAGCTAGTCTAAGGGGCTTGATTTGATCCGACATTCGTGTCCGCAGGACGAGCTTACACACGAGTCCACTGGTTCGGACCTTGCGTTGAACTGGGATTTGCATCCCCCTGGGGGCGCGCGTGAGAGAGAGCCTCTGTGCTATACAAACTTACTCCTTACAAGAAAGGAGCTTGTATATAAACTAGCATTGTCTTTACTTTCTTTTCAATATGGGACAAACTCACTTATCCAATTTCAACACACCTACTTTAGGCTTTAATATCTCCATCATCCAAACATCATTTTGGACAAATTAAATAAATATACGATTTAGATGTTCCCACGGAATAGAATACATTTGCATAATTATCTTTGTCATTCGACAAACGAACCAATATGAAATTTATGCCACAAAAAGCACAATTTCCTTCACTTTGTACAATTTTTCCAAAAATAACTAAGCAAAATTTAACACAAAATATATTAAAAATATACACATTCAAAACAAATGAAAGCGAGAGTTTTAAGTTAAATATTTTATATATATAAAAGACAAGGGCAAGTACGTACAATGTTCATAAATCTTTTCACTTTACCCTCCACATATGTTATAAACATCTATGGTTATGCTTAAATATTTTTGTAATTTTGATCAACTCTAATATTACTTATATATTTCTTAAATATTAAATTTTTATACGTGAGTCTCTTTAAATATGACGGATAGAGTAATAATTAAAAGGATAAAATAAATATTTGGTTATTGTATTTATCCATTTTTCCTAAAAAGGTCCCTAATCTTGATAACTTTCAATTATATTTGACCTTTTTGTCCTATTGAAGTGTCTGTCCTTAGCATTCATTCATTTACACTAAAAGACAACAATATCCTTACATTCAGCAAAAAGACCATACTACCCCTGCTTGTTTTACCCGTAGTAATGTTTTTCTTAAACCTTAATCAAAAGTTGTTGAGGAAGCACGTAACGGGTTAGAAATGTTAGTGTCGAAGGTCTGTTCTCTGGAGTGATGTTTAAGCCACCCATTTGTCCTTAACTTTCATGTGCTGATAACATTTGAAGCACCGTCTTCGAGCACTAATCACACACGCACATTAGAAGAGAGTAACATACACTTTTCCAAATATGGCGGTGTCTTCAGCTCCCCTTTCCATCTTCTCCGATTCACAAAAATTTCGACTGAGAGGATTGGTTAAATTGAGGCTAATCTGTTGACCAAATTTGGATTTTGAAGTGCAATTAAAAAGGGGATTTTGTTGTTTAGGGTTTGGAGTTTCATAAATGGAGTCCATTACTTTTTAACCTCTGGTGGCTTTTTGTGATTGTATGGTGGTGCCAGTGGTGGCGAATGGTGGGGGAATTACGTTTATCTCTGTAACTTTTCTAATTAACTTTATCCTTATTCTAAATTTATAAAATCTTTTTTTTACCTGTAATTTTTCTAATTACTGTTTTGACTTTAACTGTATCCTAAATCTGTAAAAAAAAAAATTGAATTTGTAACTTTTTTTTCTAATTATTATTTTGACTTTAACCGTATTTTAAATATATAAATCATATTTTTTTTTGTAATTACTATTTTGTTAGTTAAGACAGTTGTATTTATTTCTTTGAACAAACAATATGTACAATGAATTGTTTATATCTTGATTAGAAACAAATCTGTGTTAATCTAACTTTTTTTTTCACATTTTTAGGTGTATATATATATATATATATATATATATATATATATATGTGTGTGTGTGTGTGTGTGTGTGTGTGTGTGAATTTATGTGATTATGATAAAATATGAATTGCATTATTTTTAATTTTTTTTGTCAAAATCTGTAATTAACTTTAAACTTATCAAAATCTGTAAAAAAAAAGTTACCTATACTTTTTTTTCTAATGACTGCTTTAACTTTAAATGTATCCTAAATCTCTAAAAGTTTTTTTATTTGTAACTTTTTTTGTAATTACAATTGTCAGTTTTACCTGTATAACTTTTCTAATTAATTTTAATCTTATTCTAAATCTGTAAAATCTGTTTTTACCTGTAATTTTTTTCTAATTACTGCTTTGACTTTAACCCTATCCTAAGTCTGTAAAACATTTTTTCATTTGTAATTTTTTTTCTAATTATTGTTTTAATTTTAACCATATTCAAAATCTAGAAAACTATTTTTTTTATTTATATATATTTTTTTGTTATTACTATTTTAATTAATTAAGGTCATTGTATTTAAAGTGATCGATATAAATTTATAAAAAAAGTAGTAATTTAAATATATTGGATGTATTTGTTTGAAATATATTGTATGTATTTTTTTAACTAAAAATATGTACAATGGATTCTCGATTTGAAACAAATTGGATTTGAATTAAGGATATTTCAATCAGTTAACAACCCGATTCGATCCGATATAAAAATATTGTATTATTATATATACAAAAGTTACTTATGCTGAGTTTTAGTCATACATAATTATTATTTCAACTAAATATAAATTCTTCTGCAAACTATAATATCTTACTAAAATTATCATTTATGTTTGTTTAAGTTTGAAACATGATTTTTTTATGTCTGTTTGACTTTTGATCGAGTAAAAGATATCTTAATATTATTTTTATTTAATATTTTATGAAGGTTTAATAAAATCTAAAAAAATCTGAATCAAATTTAAAATATAAAATAAGCTTTGAAATATACGATATATAATCCGATCCAGTATTAAACACTGCAAAACAAAATAACTAAAATTGCTGAAGAGTACTGTGAATAACGTACTAGTAATTAAATGCAGCATTAAACACTACAAAACATAGTAGTAACTAAAATGGCTGAATAGTACTGTGAATAACGTACTAGTAATTAAATACAGCATTAAACACTACAAGACAAAACAACTCAAATTGCTGAAGAGTACTGCGAATAACGTAATTAAATACAACAGCATTAAACACTACAAGACAAAATAGCTAAAATTGCGGAAGAATACTGTGGGAATCCGATGGAAGTCATGAACATGATGACGATGGCATGCCGCAATGCCGCATGCATCTTCATTTCTAACTAGTTACGGAGGCTGTGCAACTTACGGGTACAATTTAATTTTTGTGTTTTTTTTATACCTTTTAAAATATTTTTGAAAAAAATTATTTTTATTGAATATAAAAGTTTATTGATTTAATGTCTAATAAAAATTAAGCATTGTTAATATATATAAATTGATAATCGTTTATTATAATATTTGCATTTCAAAATAAATTGATAATCGTTTATTATAAAATATTTTTTATAATATTTTTTACGGAGCTACTGATGTTGCCGTTGAGCAACTGGAATTCATCCATGTGCACAAAACAATTGTTTTCCGTGGTTTTGGGAGCAATCTTGGGAGGTGGGCCAGATGAAGAAGTGGAGAAACCATTTTCTTTTGTTAGGTGCATTGGGTTGTTGTTTTAGGTTGACGTGGATGACATTTTTGATGATACAAAGTCTACGGAAGAATTGGGGAAGACGGTCGGGAAAGACATTCATTCACCAGCAAAAGAGAGAGAGAGAGAGAGAGAGAGAGTATGTGGGTGGGGGCGGTGAGATTTGGAGGAAATGGACAAAAATATCCCTCATAAAATAGCTCCGTTAACCAAATTAACTGCCCCGTTAAAAAATTGGATGAAAAGTTAACGGGAGGGACCACATTGGACTCAAATTATGTGTTTTATTATTTTTAAAAAATTAAATAAATATACATCAAATTTATATTTAAAAAATATCTTATTGGCCAAAAAAATGTCAAATAAAATAATAATTTAGGAATGGATGGAGTAATTATTATGGAAGCATACGCTGATCACATGAATTTAGAAACGGATGGAGTAACATTAATTTACAACTAGTTCTACTACGGTGGTAACAATTTTGCATTAAAAATATACATGTACCTCACATGCATTTTGCCAGGTAAAGTTATTACCAAAGTTATAGAAGTAGTTGTAAATATAACATTTTCATTTTAAAAATTATGCTAATACTATTATTTTATCTTTTGCAATGTAGGCCACTTGACTTCAACTCAGGAATTTGTAAGATCTTGTATTCTCGACGAGCCTTCAACTTCCCAACTTTAGCCTAAATGTCCGTCTTTTCTGTCTAATATATGGCTATAAATAAACAAACTGATATATCAACAATTGTTTGATAAGACGATGATTTCCAACCTGTAGAATTAATCAAATGGGTCTTCATAATGTACGCTTCTCAGCTTGAAGAATTTCAATTGGTTGGTTTCTTAATTACCCGCACTTGTGGCTTTAACCAATTATCGGCAAATTAATAATTTAAATGTTCCCATAAATTACTTGTGTAGCCGGATCAAGCACAATTCTTCATCTTATCATGGTTGTTTACTCCAATCAAAAGTGGGTTGTGGAGTGATAGTTTTTTGGTGAAGGCCCAAAAACATATCAAGCTTCTGCCAAAACTTGACCGAAAACTATGGATTTTTCGGAAATTTCTGCAACCGAAGGGGCAGATTGCACTTTCTGAAACGTGAATGTTGCTGGGTGAACTTACTGAAGCTGGAGTTAGCTTGTTGTACTTGCTAAATTCATAGAGACTGACTTCACTTTCTGCTCTCACCAAAAGTTGGAGGGGAATGACTAAAATTCTGTTGACCAGATGCACAGATATCCCACTATTGTTTCTTCAACTTAAATACTAACGGAATATTCTGACGGTATTGCACTTTCTGAAACCTGAAAGTTTTTTCTTTTTGGCTAATTAATTTACCATCGGAATGTTCTAACCATAGTTGTCAAAATGGGATACATATTATGTATCAAAATTTTATTTTTATAATATATATCGAGATATGCATCGTGTATCGTAAGATAGGCTATATATATATATATATATATATATAATGACTATTAAACAATAATTAATAAAAATATATTATCCAATGATTAAGTTTAAACTTCATATTATAACTTGTTATTATAAATCTAAAAAAATAAGTTTTAAACAACTGAACTATTTAAAAAAAAAAAGCCAAACAACTATAGGTAATAAACTCAATTTCAAGTTCTAACAAGACTAAGAAGAGGAAGAAAAGTAAAGACTAGATATTTTGAAAGCATGATATTAACCAAAAAAAAAAAATAGGAGAAAAAGAAAATAAATCAAAACAGAAAATTTTCACAATTAAGTAAACTTTTAAGCTTAAAAAACTATCAAATTCATACTTTTTTGAAAAAATAAATAAATTTCAAGATGTAGTATTTTCTTCCTTCACTTTTGTCTTCACTTTTTAGTATATATGGACTCAATTATTACTATCAACAAGAATTTTCTTTTAATGTAGAATTAGGGAATTGGATAATGGACAAATTAGATTTGGGTTTAAAAAGGGAGGTAATAAGAATTGGTGAATTTCGTATCGTATTTTACTATACATATCGCGTATCGTGCGATTATGCGATATGATAAGCGTATTGTACGATACAGAGCCTATTGCAATACGGTCATGCAATACGTATCTAAGGCTCCGTTTGTTTCACGGAAAATGACTTCCGGAAAACATTTTCCGTATTTTCCGGTGTTTGGTAACGTTAAGAAAATATGGTCAACGTAAATCATTTTCGGGTCAACGGAAAATGACTTGTTTTCCACCGTAAAATGACTTACGGACCATTACCTCCGTAAGTCATTTTCCAAAGCGAGAGGCGCCTCTTTCCAACGCCCTAGACACCACAGACGATTCTCTCCAGCTTCGTTCTCTCCAGCTTCGCCTTCTCTCCAGCTTCGCCCTCTCTCCAGCTTTGCCCTCTCTCCAGGTACGCTCTATCTCTTCCGCCCTCTTTCTTCTTTCTTTGATTTCTCCGTTTCTTCTCCAAACCCATTAGGGTTTAAGCAAAAATTCTACCAGATCTTGAACAAAAATTTTGGAAATCATTGGGTTTATTTGGGTTCCAATTTTTACTTCCAATTTTATTGTTTTGTATTTCTATTTCTACACCCTCAAATTGCATTCCTTGGTTGGTGATTTCTACCATTGTGTATCAAATTTATGTCGTTTTTGTTCCTGTTTTTGTGTTCTGATTTCTTGATTATGTAATTAAGTTGTTTTGGTAAAGGCAAGATTAAAATCGTTTAAAACCCTTGATGCCTTAATAATTGGAGAAATCATCCATAATACAGTGATAGCTACTTTTAACATCACCTTCCTTGGATTAGACATCTCTTTGTCATCCTTGATGCCTTAATAATTGGAGAAATCATCCATAATGCGCACAGTGTTCCCAATTTACCTTAATATTTAAATTCTAGTTTATTGGATCCACTACTGAATTTTTAGTCTTTGCTACTGCACTGCAATTTGGCTCTAATCATAAAGGATGTCCTTGCCTTTGCATTTGCTTGATCTTCAAGAGGCTCAGTGTTCCCAATTTACCTTAATATTAAAATTCTAGTTTATTGCATCCACTACTGAATTTTTAGTCTTTGCTACTGCACTGCAAGTTGGCTCTAATCATAAAGGATGTCCTTGCCTTTGCATTTGCTTGATCTTCAAGAGGCTCTCCCATATGATCAATATTAAGTTGAATTTGTAATAAATGAGATTATTCCAACCTAGATAATAACTAGGTAGTGTGCTGTGCTAAGATGTCCTTAAGTTGGTTCACTGTATTATGTAAGTTATACATATGTTCTTTATACAGTAATGGAAGAAACTGCATTTAATGTGGACTCTTTCATTTCTAAGACCGTTAAAAGAATCTGGTGTTACATTGCTAAATTTTGTTAAGTTAGATACAATGCATCGTCGTCCACCTCTTTCATTCATGTCTAATGGCTATGTTTTTATAATAGAAACAATTGGTGCAATACTTCTTCATATAGAGCTGATCTCTTTCGCTCCCTTGAACTCATTAATTATGATTCTTTTCTTTTCTCTCTCACTCTCGATCGAATTTTTTGGTTGGATAGGTAGAAAATGTATTGACAAGAACATAACTCTTATGTTTATGTAGATGGTAAGTAAGGTTATTCAAGCATCGGTATTAGGTGCATGCTTCGATCATGTCTGTTGGTGCAATACTTCAAAAAAAAGATATTACCGGACTAATAGACAAAGGGAGCCCCAAGTTAACGAAGAAGTTGCGCGGGAGAGATATATGAATAGTATCTTATGTAGAGGCGAGCAACTTGTATAGATCAAATTCGTATGAAGCCCTCGTATTTTTCAAGCTATGTCGGACCCTCGAGGAGAACAATTTACTTCGAAAGACTAGGAAAATGTCTATTAGGGAGCAAGTAATGGTGTTCCTACATCGATTGGACATAATGTGAGATTTAGAGTGATCGGTGGACGATTCCATAGGTCTATTGAGACTGTTCACCGATACTTTAAAATTGTATTACGTGCAATCTTAAAGTTATTCAAGCTTGTGGTTAAACAACCGGATGGCTCAACTCCCCGAAATTAGAGATAACAACGGGTTTTATCCCTACTTCAAGGTTAGTTTAGGTGCAACGAAATTTATATTCCTAATTTAAATTTTATATATTTGTTTAGAAATCTCTAAAAATACTAAGTGTAAACATGGTCACATATAGGATTGCATAGGAGCATTAGATGGAAGTCTTATACGTGCAAAAGTAAGTGAGGAGTTAGCTGGAAGATTTCGTGGTAGAAAGGGCGGAACTACACAAAATATTTTGGGCGGCATTACGTTTGATTTAAAGTTTACATATGTTCTAGGCGGTTGGGAAGGAAGTGCACACGACTCTCGCATTATAAGTAATGCATTTGAAAGGCCAGGGGATTTGTAATTCTGAAGGTACCGTTAGGAATCAAGTCTCTTCTTTTCTTTTTATGTCTCCTAGTTCTTGCACCGAAATTTCATATTATTAATAGGTTTTGTTGTATTTACGTAGGGAAATATTATCTTGGTGATGCAGGTTATGGTATGCGAAATGGGATCATTTCTCCATACCGTGGTGTTCGCTATCATTTGAAAGAGTTTAGTGATAACCCACCGAAAATGAGAAAGAACTTTTTAATCTTCGACACTCTTCTTTGCGAACTACTATTGAGAGAGGGTTTGGGATCTTAAAGAAACGTTTTCGTGTGCTAGATTCGAACCACATTGGTGTTATGACATACAAGTGGACATCGTGTTAGCTTGTTGCGTTATCCACAACTTCATTATGGGAGTAGATCCTAGTGATATCATTATAAATGACCCAAGTTGCGAAGTGGAGACAAGAAATCAAGGTGCAAGAGTCCAACTAACACAACGACAAGAGAGGGAGGAATTTAGAGAGTGGACAATAAAGAGGGATAACATAGCTAGGGACATGTGGAATGACTATGTTGCTACTATTTAGTTGTTCTTTCTTTTATTGAGTTTATTTGTATTGTCGAACTATCTTAATTGTTTATTTTGAGTTTCACGTATCACATTATGAAACCCTAAGTTTTGTGATATACTACCTATTGTTTTTCAAATAGCATTCATAATACTTACTGCAATTTTCTTATGCAATTTATTTCTTTACTATATTTATCTAGTTATCTCTTCATATTTATTTATGTGGTTTGTTTTGTGTTTTTATTGTAGAAATGGGCAAGGTAAAAGATAATGATAACAAGGGTAATCAATTTAGATGGTCGCACCAATGGACCACTTAATGCTTGACATACTTGCCGAGGAAGCTCAATTGGGTAATAAACCTTCTAACACATTTAAACACTCAAGCTTTGTTCGAGTTTCTCAAGTTGTAACGAGAAGTTTGGAGTTCGGTGTGAACCTAAGCATGTTGAGAACCATCTACGGACTATCAAAGGTACTTGGAGTACCATTACAAAACTTCGTAACAAAAGTGGTTTTGGGTGGGATGATAACTTGAAAATGATCACATGTTCCAAGGAAAATTATGACGAGGAAATAATGGTACGATTCCTTGAACTTTATAAGCTTTAATAGTTGATATGTGGATACTATTGTTGTAGTTGTCTCTCGTGTTATATTTGGATATTTATATCGTTTAACTTGTTATAATCATGCATTAATATACTTTTTAACATTTTGTTTCTAATTTTGTTGGTATTTGAATAGGCACATCCTAGCCATGAAAAGTTTTTAAACAAGAAGATTGAAATGTATGATGAGATGGCATTGGTTGTTGGGAAGGATATGGCTCTTGGATGCTTTGCAAAATCGTTTGTGGATATTGATCTTGAAGCTAGCACAGTAAATTCCACGGTGACATTGAAGATAAAGAGTTTGAAGATGTAACAAAACACAAAGAAGCTTCAGAATCGGACCATCATCGAAGTCAAGGTCCCATCGGAAAAGGCGTCGCGAGGATGGGGATTCAACATATGACAAAGTAGGCGAGCAAATTGGAAAAGTCGCGTGCGCAATTGAAAAACTTTCGATGATCACTACACGTAAGATCTCTATAAAGAGGTTATGAAAACGGAAGGTTTTGATGAAGAATTTCTTGGTTCGTCTTTGACCATTTGCTTTCCAACAAGGATTTGGCAAAAGGATTTATGGTGAAGAGTGACAACCTCCGAAGAAAATGGATTGAAAAATTCATGACCCAAGAGTGGCGTGGATATTAGTTTTTATGTTTTTTGTTGAAGCACAAAAATTTAGAAGATGGTTATTTGTGTAAACAATTTAACGACTTTTGGTAATATTTCTTTTGTTTGTGCATGATCATCACTTGGGACAAATTTTTTGGAAATGTTATGAACACATCTTTATTAGACTTTGGTTAATCATTTGTCATATAATGTGAAATTTTATGTTAGAGTTTTTATTTATATTATTATGTGATGTCTTGTTTTGTTGTTGAAGCACAAAATATTATAGAACATGGTTATTTTCTAACACATTTTCATAAAGTTTACCAAACACCCGAAAATGTTTTCGAAGCATTTTCATAAGATTTACCAAACAACTGAAAATAGACTGAATTCATTTTCCGGAAATCATTTTCCGGAAGTCATTTTCCGGAAGTCATTTTCCGTGAAACAAACGGAGCCTAAATAGGTGATTTTCGTATCATATCGTACGATACGTATCACGTATCATACGATACTAACAATCATGGTTCTCACGGTATTATCTTGTGGTTTTAGACAGAATATTTTTTCTCTATTTATTTTCTGACTGCATTTTTTATGGAATATTCTGTCAAAAGATTACTAACAGAATACTCCATCAGAAAAATTGTTGACGGTGCTCAGCATAATTAACGATACTGTGGAGAATTTCTGTCAGTAATTTCGTTTACTATTTTGCCAATTCGTGGTGTTACAAATTAGTTGGATACTTTAATAAAGTCATAGTCTATTTCCACTACAAATTTTATTAATCTACTAATTAATTATTAAATTAAACAAATATCTGTTTAGACTAAACTACCCTCATTTACTTGTCCATATTAAGTTTACAAACAAAAATACTTTCTAATTACTTTTCAATATTTTTTTCTAATTTAAAACATACTCCCTCCATTCCAGGTAAAGAGTCCAGTTTTGACTTTTTTCGATCAACTTAGTTGAAGTTTGACCGATAATTAATATAAATTTAGTGTTTTTTACAAAGTTTTGAAAGTTGAAATTCATAGTATTCTTAAAATAGTTATTAATTAATAAAATTTTATTTCCTAAAGCATAAGTAAAGTGAGTAAAATTTTGATTTGATTTAGTCTGTTGACTTTTAAAAAAAGAAAAGTGGACTCTTTGGCTGGAACGGATGGAGTATTAAATTAATGATATTTGAGTAGCGTTCACATGAACCACATAATTATTTTTATTAATTTTAATATTTAATTAATTAAGCTCATGGTTGGAGTCATGTTGTCATAATAGAAAAAACTAATATTATAAGGATATTTTTTATCAACCGAACTTTGAAAAATATTTGTTATATTTGCTTACTAAAATAAAAAATTTACAGTTAGATTTAAAGGATATAATTGTAAGAAATTAATCCGATAGTAAAATCATATTGTGATATAGATCATAAACTTTTAATACCTTTTGTCTATCTATAACAATTGATTCTAAATTTTAAATTTGGAATTGATTAAAACCAATAATGAATTCAATATTTACTATATTGCTATTATTGAGTTGATTTTTTAAAATAATATTTTTAAAATTAAATTAAACTTTTTTATTTTAGTAATAAAATATTACACATTTTCTAAAATTTTGATCAGATGAATTGGCCTTATTAGGACCATCCAAAATTAGAAGTTACTATATATGAATAAAAAATGTATAAATAAAAAAGATAGATGTGACAATTGACTTAAAAAAAATTCCAATAAAAAGAAAATAATTATTTTGAAATGTTCTAAAATAAAACACGTGACATTTATTTTAAGACTGAGGTACATTACATACATGAATAGTGATCATGATTCATGAAAAGTAGTGTACTATATAGCTAAATGCGAATGGACCAAGCTATACCATTTTTATTCACATCCTCCTACTCCAAGCATCACCATTTCTTTTCACCGACTCCTCCTCCTCCTCATCCTAGTCTTCATCATCAAGGTCTTCCTCCTCATCTTCTCCATCGCTCTCGTCATTATCCTCGTACTCGTCCTCCTCTTCATCACTGGCAACAACTACATTCCTGCCTTCCTCTTCAAAAGTATTACGGCGGGAAGACACAGTCGGATTGACTTGCTGTTGTTTGTAGCCCAATTTGTTATTACTTTCATTGTTGTTGTGCGAAATATCTGTCTTTATGTCTCTGTCGTCAAAACCCTTCGTGGGAGATGACGCATGCTTGGTGTTTTCTTGGTGCCTTTTAAAGTTGAGTAGGATGCTCCCAAGTTGACCGGTCTTCTTCATGTTCTCAACCTTCTTTACATCTCCTATGTTCCTGCCCATCACAAACAACCTTGGATAGCTCAATCGACCCACCAAGCTCTGCAACTCGTTTCTGAATTTTGGATCCTTCTTTGCATCTCGCTCCTCAAAATCAACGTTGTAATCTTTCAGGATCTTCTTCATTGTCAGGCAGTCCTTTGTCGTTGAAGTAACAACGGCAGTAAACCACGTGTAGAGTACCACCTTGTCTTTTCCACCCGGTGGGCACTTTATTGGGCAACCATTGAACATGTTCTTGCTGGTTGTGGGCGTCATGTTTATAATTGGGGTGCATGGCTCTGCCTCCTCTTCATCATCATCACCGTCATCTTCTTCTTCTTCCTCCTCGTGAGGGAGTGATGACACTTGCCTCGCATTTTCAAGCTGTTGTTTACAGTACTGCAGGATGCCATTGAGTTGACCATTTTTATGCAACATTTCCACCTCCATCACTCCTCCCATCTCCCTTCCCATTACGAACAATCTCGGATAACTCAGTCCACCCACCAGATTGTGCAACTCATCCTTAAATTTAGGGTCCTTGGTCTCCTCACGTTCTTCAAAATCAAGCTGGTGTCGCTCGAGAATCTTCTTCACTTTATGGCAGTCCCTGACCATTGATTTAACAGCGGCAAGTGATGTATAAAGCACCACTTTCTCTTTTCCACCTGGTGGGCACTTTTTGGGGTAGCCAACAAGTGGGTCTGACGGCTCGATCCAACTAGGGGCTTCCTCGACTGGTTCTTCTTGGACTTTGATTTGAAGACTATCAGTTGCATCTTCCTTAATGTCAAGCTCCTCCGTATTGTTATTGTCATGCGTTGCTGCTGGCATGTACTGGGGTTGCTGTTGTTGGAGATCTAGACTAGGATTGGACATAGTGACATTAAATGGAAGCTGCCCATGATTCGAATTAAAATGGCTGCCCGTGTGCCCCAAATTTGGGTGCAAGTTTAACCAATATGGCATGACAGCTCCCTGAACGATTCCACCTAGTTGTGGATTTACTGATGGGAGTGGGTTCACCATCGACACTATTCCACTAAGTTCTTTTCCAATCTCTTTTACAATTTTTTTGAGAAACTTGTCCAGCTTCCTGACAATTTTAATCAAACTAAATTAATAATATATATATATATATATATATATATATATATATTGCAAAGGAAAAACATTACATTACTTACCCTCAGTGCCGGCCTGAGATTTTAGGGGCCCTAGGCGAACTTAAAAAATGGGGCCCGAACCTAAATAAACAAAATATATAAACTAAACTATTGATTGATTAAAAAAATTATCATTCATTGCAAATATAATAAGAAAAATCTAAATAATTAAACCTTAAAACCTAATTGCCTAGATAAAAATATTGCTACATATTTTAAATAACACAATAAAGAAAACAAAACAAAATAAAATGTTAAATTAGTTAAAAAGAAATAGGTTAGAGTTATAAATGTATCTTTTTAGAAATCAGTAGCAATAAATGATTCAATGGTATAATTTTTTCCCGATTGTTTTTTTTTAAATCACTTTGATTTCTTTTCAATTGCTGAATCATGACTCTTATATCACAAGCTCTGTCTTCACCTCACACATATAATAAATTAACAAAAACTTGATTTTATTTAGTTTAGGCCTAAGTAATAATATGGACTTTAAAATAAGATATCGGCAGTAGGCTTTATTTATAATAGAGATAAAATTTTAATATATGGACTAATTATTCTGGGCTTTCTACTCCCTCCGTCCCTTAATTATTGTCTTGTTTGTCCCGGCACACAGATTAAGAAAAATAATTAACTTGATTATTAATATTGATATAATGTGTAATTTTCTTTAATGTCCATGTGTATGTGACCCATAATTAAAGTAGGGAAAAAAGTAAGGGTAAAATGGTAAAAATGATTTCCTAAAAAGAAAAGTTTTCAAACAAGATAATTATTTTGGGACGGACAAAAAAGGAAAAGAAGACAATAATTTAGGGACGGAGAGAATATTACATTTTAAGATGTAGGTCTTATAATTTATATATACTGGGCTATATATTTAGTGAGATTAGGGGGCCCTATTTTGGTGTAAAAAATCGGAGGCCCTAGGCAGCCGCCTAGCTCGCCTATGCCCAGGGCCGGCCCTGCTTACCCTTGTATTATTTGGAAAATATCAACTATCAACATTGCAAATAAATGACCAACGTACTCTTAATTAATTTCGCTTGTCATTTAATTTTTTATTTTTTAACAAACTTGCATGCACAACACACGTATCATGTCATCAGGTCTCAAGAGTCTGTGTAAGGATGTTGAATTCCATTAGCAATTTTGATTCATTTTCTTATGGCGCAAATTATGAGAACGTTGGTCACTTTAGCAAACCTGAAAATACGACTATTAAATTGATATTTTTTAAATAGTACGATGGATAAAAAATATTTTTCCCAATTACAAGTAAATACGTGAAAATATCACAACTTGAATATCAATTATATTTTGAAATATATTGATACTTGATGAATATTTACAATTAACATTTGAAATTTGTTGTAAAACTTTGTGAACCAAATTAGGCAAGCTAAAAATTCTGATGTTCGAACTATAATAAACCATAATATTTACTACTAAATGTATAATAGATGCATGTTCGCAACAAATTAAAGATAGTTCTCATGGGTTATTATTATGTTATTAGTCCATAATATGACCTAGCTTAGATGAGGTCCAAACTGCTAATCCTAATTTCTCGTAATTCTGAATTTTTTATAGTTGTCAGTATCTCATTAGTTATTATTATATTATTAATTCCAAATTTAACAAAATATATTTCCTTTTTTACTAACCTGAATAACACCATGATTTACTCTTAATTCCAATTCAAAATATTTGATGTTAAGTTGAAATTTTATATCAAGAAAGTGTATATACTTTATTAGAAAAAAAAAATAAAAAAGAGGAAAACAACAGAAACGTCACATTGAAACCTGAGATGATAAGTTTAAAGAAGTGGATTAGTACTTGAATATACTCCAATTATAATTAAAGAAAACAACAAAATGTCAAATTAAAATTAAACTGTGATGATAAGTTTAAAATCTATACCTTAGTACTTGAATATATATGTTTGGCTGAAAACTGAAGTTAAAATGATATAGTAGTCACCTTGAACTTTCCAAACTAAAACTCAAATTCTACCACTGGGTCACCCCTTAAGGACATTTAACTTTATCTCGATCATTGAGATCGATGGCTTACTACAAATCAATCATAAAGAGTGATTTTTTTTTTCCCTTGTTCAGCAACTAAACAAAAGATTATATCAGAAGAATATATCAATCAAATGATGGAAAAAATAAATTACCCAGCGACGATCCTTGCTTTATAATCCCCAACTTCTTGAAGCGCAGCCTTCCATTTTTCTACCTTGTCCCCATGCCTCTTCTTATGCTTTTCAAGTGCGTCGCCATAACTTCCTCTTTGGTACTTAATATCAGCTGGTTCGACTCCTTCATAGTAGATGGGTAAAAGCATATAGTTAGAAGTCCTCTTGCGTTCGAGAATGAGCAGAAGTTCATCGAGGCACCATTTGGAATATGCATAATTTTCTGAAAAAACAATTATCGCGCTCATTGAACATTTGATTCCTTCTCGTATTCTTGAATTGATTCCTTCTCCCGAGCGAATATCCTCGTCATCCATGAACGTGATGTATCCTGCACGCGTCAAAGCATCATACAGGAGACAGGTAAACTTTTCGCGAGTGTCTGGGCCTCTGAAGCTCAAGAAAACATGGTAAGAGCTGAAGACTTCTTTCGCCATTGACAAAGCTGATCAAGCCTCAATGACTTAATTGGGACGCGTCTTTACAATGTTCTTAGATGTGAATGAACATAAAGATTTGATAAAGCCAAAATCCAATAGTTGCTTTTAATTAGATGTGAATGCATTTTAAAAACTGGTAAAGTCAATGAAGCCTAGCTTAATTATGTGTTAAAAAAATATATTGAGACGGCAACTTGCCAACCGAAGATGTTAATTTTATTCTTAACTTACTTAGTTTTTGTTTTTGCCTCCATGTTCTTCCAAGTTACTAATAATTAAGAGGATTAAATAATTATTTGGTTCATGTACTTATCCATTTTTCCTTAAAAGGTCCCAATTCTTTAAAACTTTCAGTTGGGTTACATGGGTGCTAAATATTGCACCCCATTTTTGCTAAACATGCACTTTTTAAAACTAAAATCACCCTATTTAAAATAATAAAAAAAAACAAAACCTCCTCTCTCTTTAAAAAAGATATTTAAATTTCATCTATTGGAAATATTTTATTAAGTTAGAGTTTTAATTGTTTCTTTTACGTTTTCCTTTTAAAAAAAGGAGAACCGGCTAGACCGGCCTTCTTTCGCAAGGGAGGGTCGGTCGGTTCGAGCTGCACTCCAATTTGATTAGGGTCGGTCGGTTCGGCTATCTGTCGTACTTTTTTTTATTTTTGCTTAATATATGAAAATTATTTCTTAAAAGTATTTTTTTATTTAACTTTCTTTACGTATTTTTTTTTTAAGAACTGTTAGATCGACCTTTCTTCGCAAAGGAGGGCCGGCTACAAAAGTCGCGCGTTCGTACTTCTAACCTACTGTAAGACGCTACTTTTCAGTCAGTCCTCTATAATTTTAGCTTTCTTCAGCTTTAAACTATTTTCACTTTACATCCCAGAGTTGAAATTTTTAGCTTTCACACCACTTTTTTCAATATTAGTTGACTTGAATTGACTAAATTGAACTTAAGTGGACTTTTATCTTTATTAATGCTCTTAAAAGAGTCATCCACCAAAATTGCACATCCCGATAACATTCCCCTTGCAAAATAGTCCTTTTCCTTTACAATAGTTAACGGAATGTAACGAATTTGTGAAATAATACAGTTTGGAAAGGAAAAACTACAGAAGTAAGCTGAAGAACTAATTAATCTCTAATTGTTGAGTATGACAGCAATTGGAAATAAAAAAGTATGCTCAGTAAAAAAAAATAATAATAATAATTAAAAAGTTCATGGATCAAATAAACTTAATACTAATAATCATAGTTGTTAGTATCGTACGATACGCGATACGTATCGTACGATACGATACGAAATTACCCTCTTTCGATACGAATCGCACCTGCGTATCGTAATATGTTATGTATCGTACGATACATATGGCGTATCGGACGATACACCTGCGTATCGCAAAAATTGAGTATCGCACGATACATCTTACTTTCTTCAGGGGGTGCATGTGTAATATTTTTATCATTTAATTTCTTAAAATTCACGATTTACATAACCAGTCGAACATCGTCGACTTCTCGTCTTCTCAAAAAAGACGTCTCACGAAGCTTCTCAAATCTCAATCTATTAGGGCTTTGAATCTTTTCCTTTTGCTTCCTCCTTTGATCTAGCTAATGTCCATAATCCTTTGATCCTTCATGCTTCATCTTTCATTAAGATAAAGAAAAACCCTTTGTTGCTTTGCTGAGTAATGGAATCAATTGTGCTACTGCTATGAACTGTGAAGAGCGAAGACTGTGAAGAAGACAAAATTGATAACATTAAAAGTTTATAACAACAACAGATTATTTGATTTCTCATTTCTCTTTGCAAAAGGTATGAGACAAACACGGTCTTGTTTTGTTCTTGTTTGAATACTCTGTATTCATGCAAGTATGTAACTTTGTCTCTGCCTTTTTTTTTTTTTCCCAAAACTTGTATAAATTCTATTACAATTCACATATTTGATCTTTTTACTCTTTAAAATAAATTAGGCCATGGCTCCAAAAAATAAAAAGAACCTTGACCCAACTTGGAAGCACTGTCAATGTGTCATTGAACCTGGACAAGATGAAAAAGATACATCAAGGTTGAAATTTAAATGCAACTACTGTGAAAAATCGTTTTGGGGGGGGGGGTGTTAGTAGAATGAAACATCACCTAGCTCGCACAAGAAAAATGTCATAGAATGTCGAAGAGCCACGAAGATGTTGTGAAATTTTTAAAAATGTGTTAGATGATTTGGCAACAAAAAAAATGACTTTGAAGGTGAGATGGAGTGCTTTGATGACCAGGATAGAGATGATGGTTATGAGAAATCAAAAGGGGGGTCTTCTCAAAAGGGAAAGGGTGCAATAAAACAGAGCACCATAATGTCAGTTGTAAAAGATAGAAAACTTGTATGTTTAGATATTTGCAGGTTCTTTGATGCACATGCTTTACCTTTTCATTTGGTTAAAAGTCCTTTTTTTCATAAGATGATGGAGTCAGCTATAAATTATGGAAAAGGATTGAAACTCCCTAGTTATCATGAGATTAGAGTGCCTTTCTTGAAGAAGGAAGTGCAAAATGTTTACGACAATTTGGAAAAATATAAAAATGAATGGAAGAAAAATGGATGCACTTTGATGTCTGATGGGTGGACGGATGGAAAGCAAAGATCTATAACAAACTTCCTTGTTAATAGTCCTAAAGGTACGTTGTTTCTAAAGTCTGTGGACACATCAAGTATAATTAAGGATGCAGATAATTTGTGTGAATTGCTTGATTCCATCGTAGAAGAAATTGGTGAGGAAAATGTAGTTCAGGTAGTTACGGATAGTCTTTGACTTATGTTTCGGTGCAAAGCTAATGGAAAAAGAAAAAATTATTTTGGTCACCATGTGCAGCTCATTGCATTGATTTGATGCTATCTGACATTGGTGAGTTGCGAGTGCATAAAGAAACTCTTGAGAAAGCGAAAACAATCACTGTGTATATTTATCGTCATGCTTGGGTGCTTGATTTGATGAGAAAGTACACTAAGAAGAAAGAGTTGGCAAGACCGGGAGTGACAAGGTTTGCCACTTCTTATCTCACTTTAAGGGCCTTCCTAAACAACTATAGAGCTCTAAGGGCCATGTTTTCTTCAGATGATTGGGCTAAGAGTAGTTATGCAAAGAAAAGTAATGGCAAGAGAGTCAAAGAAATAATTTTGGGTGATTCTAGATTTTTGTCAGCAGTCAAGTATTGCTTGAAAGGGGTTCTTCCATTGGTTAAAGTTTTAAGGCTAGTAGATGGTGATGCTAAGCCTCCTATGGGGTATATCTATGAATCAATTGATAGAGCCAAGGAGCAAATAGAAAAAAAAAAAAAAAAAAAACCGTTTGGAGCAACAAAGATTGAATGCACTGGTGTTTGTGAAGTACAACCTTAACCTAGAGACAAGACAAAAGAAAAGGCAAGAAAATGGTGACTCCTATGATCCTATTTGCCTTTCAGATATGGAATCCGACGATGAATGGATTACCGAAAAGGAAGATCCTTGCTTACCTGAAGATACTTCATGGATGGATGTGCATGAATGTTTTGACGAGGGAGAAACTAGTAACAAGAGAAAGAGAGGTATAAAAACATACTCCTTTGATATCATTTGTTTTACAACCAGTTCCTTCTTTAGTACTTAGATGACACATTTAAATTTTGTTCATAGGACCAAGAAACTTGCAAGATGATGTAATTGGCAAAAGGGCGGCGACTGTACTTCAAGAAAATGATGATTTACATGAGATTGAAGTAATCGAAGATTTTGAGAATGAAGAAGGTTTTATTGATGATAATGGACAAGTTGTGGGAGATGATCTAGATGACTTTGAGATGGATATCGACAACTTTGACTAGAATTTTTATCTAACTTTGCTTGGCTTTTGGTGGGATAGTTAGACAGTTTCTATTTACCTATAGTCGTTGACTTGCTTCACCTTTTCTTTTTTGGGATAGTAACAGCCTAACAACATAGGTTATGAAGTTTTTTTGGGGATAGCAACAACTTAGTTATGAAGTTTTAAGTTAATGGTTGATAATCTATTTTTATTAATTTATTGTTAAATAGTATTTTTTATTAATATATATATATATAAATATATATATATATATGCGTATCTTACGATACGCAATGCGTATCCCGATACGTATCATAAAAACAAAATTCTGATACACGATACGTATCCCGTTTTGACAACTATGCTAATAATAACAGAGATACAGCAAACGAAGGAAGGTATTTAAACTTTTAATTTACAGAACTGATGGATACCCGTGAATCAACTTGCACAAACATTTAAGTTGTCATTCCCATAAAATTAATTAGAAGTTTGTCTCAAATGGATATATATTATGCTGCACGCGTTTTAAGGGGTGGATGGGGAGATAATAATACAAATCTACTCTCGAGTTGGTCAAACCTTTGTTGCCTTAAATGAAGTTAGAAGCATTTTCCTTTTCTTTTCCTCCTCTCCTACCGATTCCAATTCAAAACCGTGTCGAGCAGACTGTGTGGCACAAGGAGATCCACTCTCCTCTCCCACTCTCTAACAAAACACTTGTTGTGTCACATGTGTGGACTTTAAAATTTATGATCAATTTTTCATTATGTGTATCATTACCCTTATATTTAAAGGGCTAGTTCTCCTATGCCATTTAATTAGTAATTTAATTGGTTAATTTAATAATTTGTACTTTAATAAGACCTCTCTTTCTTTTTAGTTTCGCCATCTTTCTCTTCATCTCTTTTAATTATTATTTGATGATCATTAAACAAATCTAAAACCACGGATACAAATACACCTAAACTGTTTTCAAGTACTCGTACGAAATACCCAATACAACTTCCATATTCTTTCTAATATTATAAGTTCCTTGTAAAAGGAAGAGAAACAAAAAGTAGGCTTGGAGATGGGAGGAGGAAGAAGGCTTGGAGAGAGAACGGAGATGAGAGAAGAAGTTATCAAGAAAGCTTGTGAGTTATCCCTGAAAGCTCACAAGTCTAATGATGGAAAGGAGCACTACCTTTACTATGAAAGTCCTAGCCCATCGTCGTTGGAGGTTCTGTTTGCCTTCGCTCGATCTTGGTCTGTGGGCGATTGGTTGAATAACAGATTAATTCCTTTTGGAGAAACAAATGTCGATCTCGCTCTGTTTCCCTATCTCAGAAGCATAGGCACCGAGGATATTGCACGGGTGAATGATGCATTTGCTCGTAGATTTGAAATTATTCTTGAAACAACTTCGCTTCCAAGTCAGGTACAGCTCAACCTTACCCAATTCCTTCTTTCATCAATTTTTCACTTCTCCAATAAACTCAAACATACATTTTGCTCATCATATGCACTTTAATAAGAAATGAACTATCTTTACATAGAAATGTTCTTTGTCTGAAAATTGCATTGTTCCGTACGAGAAACGGTTTTAATCCAAATTGCAAGATAAGAATGACTTGAATTTGCGCTTAATTATTTCAAAGCAATTGCCCATCACATCATCAATCAAAAAATTTGGAAAAATGAACTCAAGAGCCCATTTTGATTCAAATTTCAGGTAGAGAAAGCAGTTAAAGATGGAAAACAATTAGTGTTTGCGGGACACTCCTCAGGTGGTCCAATGGCTATCCTCGCTACCCTTTGGTTCTTGAATAAATACACAAGAACATATGGCAAAACAACTCCTCGATGTGTGACTTTTGGCTCCCCGCTTGTTGGTGACCGGATTTTCTCACATGCCCTTAGACGAGAAAATTGGGACCGTTATTTCATTCATTTTGTCACGAGGAATGACATTATTCCTCTTATAACACTTTCTCCATTCTTGTCTATTGAAAAAGAACTACCAACAGTCCTCGATCTTTTCAACCCCGAGTCCACCCAAGACAAAGCCGTTTTAACAACAACCAATGCCTCAAGATTCCTTACAATTGTAATGGAAAATGCTGCTTCTGTTGCAAGCCATGCTGCATCTAACCTGATGGGAGGCACAAATTCACTCGAGGAAACGTTCTCTAGCTTCCTTGACCTTAGTCCTTATAGACCTTTTGGCACATTTATCTTTTGCAACGCAAATGATAAATTGGTTGTGGTGGAGAATTCGAATGCTGTTCTGCAAATGTTGTTCTACTTCTCTACGTTAAGCAATGAAACAGATTTTGCAGAAGTTGCTTATACAAAATTAAATGAACATATGGTCTATGAAGAAGTACTGAAGGGTAGAGCAAACTTCCAAGATGTGAGTTATTTAGACCATCCAGAGGAGACAAACTGGGCCTTGAATGGCCTTGGCTTGGTGAGTTTTTCTAATTTATTCTTTTCTTCTTCCATTTTTCTTTTTTGGAGTGGGGGAAAAACCAACGAAATGAAAGAACGAATTCATACACTATTAATGATTTATGACTATGCTGAACCCTTTGCAAAGAAAACTAATGCAGAGAAGAAGAGCAAAGCTATGTCTACGCGCTGCAGAAGAAGTAGAAAAGCTAAAAAAGAAAAATCAAGAAAGTCTTAAGAAGGACGGCATCAAAGAAGGAATAAAGAAGATGCAAGAACACCAAACAGATTGTGAACGTCGTAAATCGTGGTATTACGATTCCTTCAAGCTTCAAAATGAAGAAAGAGACTTCAAAGCAAACGTGACGAGGATGGAGCTAACAGGAATGTGGGACGAGGTGATGGAAAAGTTGAAAAAGTACGAACTTCCAGACGAATTTGAAGGCCAGAAAGATTGGATAGAATTGGGAACACAACATAGACGGCTGGTTGAGCCTCTAGATGTAGCAAACTACTATAGGCATGGAAGGGATGAAGAAGTTGGAACCTACTTGAAAAAGGGTAGGCCTAGACTTTATCGATACACCCAGAGATGGCTCGAGCATGATGAAAGGATGCCATTTGAATCCATTTCAGAGTCATGTTTTATGGCCGAGGTGGAGGATATAAAAATTGTTAGTAAGAAAAAATCTTTTAAGGATATGAAGGAGAGAATTATTAGTCTAGAGAGACAGATCCTACAATGGCATCAGGCTAAGGTGTTGAGGAAGGATGTGTTCTTGGAAAAATCCACATTTTCAGAGTGGTGGAATTCGCTCCCGGACCAACATAAATCAGAATCTTGCATCAGAGATCTTTTTTCTGTAAGATTAAGGGAAACCCAACTTAACTAGTGAATTACTTACTTAATTGGTTTATTGATTTCATGGGTTCTTTCTCTTAGAAGTAATTAAGAAATAAATACTCGGTACGAATGGATACAGGCTGCCCATTACAGTGTTATTCCACAGATTATGTTGACGATGTATACTGATCATGCCCAAGAGTCTCTTTTATTTATTTCTCTTTTCTAGATTTTTTTATCATTTTTTTCGCTCTTCCATTGATCCGTTCTATCATTTACGGTATCATTTTTGTGTAATCGTTTCTAATTTTTCTCTCTTCCAATTCTTTCTTCTCTTTTTTTTTTTTTTTATTTATTTCCTGTTTTTCCTCTCGTATCTCCCTACAATTTATATACGACTCCTCTTTGCCTCTTTTATCTTGTTCCACATGCATGTTAACTTTAGAAGCAACAGTTTAAGTATGAAAATCGCCAAACGTCGAATTTTTCTTTTCCTTTATTAGATTAGATAGCATTGATAACAATAGAGATAGAATAGGGTAATGGTAATTAAAGGTTGAATTTACAAAACCGATGGATCAACTTGATTTGAGACTATTTCAATTGTCATTTCTTCTACTTCCTCAATTCCAAAAAAGAGGTAGATTTTGTTTTTTTCAAAAAATTTGACCAAGTTTCAAGTTGGTATATTTGCAATATTTTTATTTAGTTTGAGAAAATAAAATTATACTTGATGGGATCCTCACAAACACCCATCCTACGTGTTGACCACAACAGCTCAAGTAGGTCTCAGCTTCTACGTCGACCATATCAGTCCAATTCTCGGAGCCACCGAGGACTTAAGGAGAGGTCCCCAATTGAAGGATTACCCCCAAGGTCCCTAGCCGAGATTATCATCCGAGCTCGACCTCGATACAACCTCAGGAATTGTTCTCGCCAATAAATGGAAGTACCTCGGCATCCAGAATAATGTTCCTCGGTCAGGGCTCAATATCAAGCATTCAACGCTCACTGATTGTCAGCATATTTCTTGGAAGAAGCAAGACATTCTCACTGGAAGAAGAACTTTCTTCTAAACAAAGAAACAGTAGCATTTATGGGTTCTCCTCATTCTCAAGACAGAAGCTTCTATCCTGTCTCTGCAAACTGACAGAGGAATTGGTTCAAATTCCCCAAGGTCCAGGTGGCTAACTTCATATATCTCAACACGCCATCTCCGGCTATAAAAGCAAGGTATTATTTTCGTTGAAAGACAGGCTGCATTTACTCCTAAGAACTAACCAAAATACTAGAGAATCACATTTATTCAGGCATTAAAGACTCCAACATTCATTGCCTGTAGAGAATTCTTAAGAAGTCAATACGCATTAAACACAAACAGCTCTACATTCATTCCGGTACTGATTCTCACGCCGGAGGGTGTTAGTCGGGTAACCCCCGACATCCCTGACGGTGTTTTATTTTTCCTTGCAACGCAGTTAGAAGCCAAGCTCACTCACGACGGTTTGGTCCGAGAAAGTGACGTCTTTTGAGAGCCGAGGCATCCTGACCAGAAGCTAACTATCTACGTGGATCCGATGTCACGACCCGACCCGAGATCCTATATGGTATCTCGTTCGGTTCGCGAGACGGGACACAAAATGCACAATTTCAAAATCACTTTTCGTGCATAAAACCCTGTAATGCAAGTGCATGTTTATTTGAAAACCAAAACGATAAATCACGGCATACAAGAGCCGGAAACAACTACATAACATAGCCAACAAATAACCAACAACCCACGAGCTAAGAGGCTCGGGACCATACATGTAATATCATCAGAGTACGCGGAATAATAGAGTTAAGTAACGTTTACAAAAGCCTGACATCCATGTCGGCATCTACAAAAGAATATGGATAAACCACATGTACGGGACTACTACCCAACTTTACAATGTTTAATTAACATATGTACCCTCGGCCTCACCAAAAGAAAATACCAGGCTCAAGGAGCACTACCAAAAGAATGACTGACGACGACACCGGGCGGCGACCGATCACTGGGGGTTTCTCGCAGGCTCGGGATCTAAGGAAAACAATAAACAATGGACGGGGTGAGTTATAAAACTCAATAAGCTACTAATGCAACAAGATGGCATGTGAAATGCAAACAGTAATAAGAATCATATATATATCATGGTTGGCATAATATAATCATTTCCAATCATCATCACGTCAAGTAACTCATAACATAAGTCACGTAGCATGCAACTCACATAGGTGCGATAAGTAGCACATATAAAAGGATACCGTCGAGGTACACCTCCGACAAACCAACTTCCAACCAACCAACCAATAATACCAAATGAAGAAACCGTTGATGTCGTACCCGATCATCGAACCAATTAACCAAAACCAAAGGTGAACCGTTTACCGTATCCACGTCGACGTGAAGACTCGGTCCCCAACGACCCGAGAAACAATCACGGTATAGCTTACCAAGGTCGCGTTTATTCCGTACAACACTTAGCGCTATAACCCCTACCGCGGCCAACGGTAGGGCGAGTGTATTGGCCTTCGGCTATTACGTAGCCCCGGCTCACGCAATAACCGAGCGTCAATACACCTCCAACAAATATGCCATGGACTTAAACAATGCTCAAGTAGATGTTTACTCGACACATTAACTAATCAACCAAATGTTCAAGTAGATGTTTACTTAACATTAAATAAAAGCATTACACTCCAAAGTAGGGAGTGTAACGACACCAACAATAACATGCTAATGTACACCAAATGATTCTAGTACACATAGCCATAAAATACCAACATCAAATTCAACACAATACCATTATACGTGTATCGTGTAACCAATTCCCCAACGGGTCTCTCGAGCATCCAAAAGCTCACAAAACACACACGTGGTCACATTAATTATCAAACCCTAACCGACTCCGTTAGAGTCATTTTAGGTTACTAATGACGACGAGTTACGAAAATGGTCTTATACTTTAATCCTAGCATATTGTCGCCCAATATCGAGTTTCCCAACATCATAGAACGATTAACAACATATTTCACAAGCCCAAAAATGGCAATCATGGCACAAATCACAACCTCACTACTTTAGCATGTAAACTTTGCATATTAAAGGTCCAAGATGTCATATGAGACATAAAACATGAAGAAGAGGGGGTAGTAGCTTACCTCTCGTCGGAAAAAGTGAAGAAAAACGGAAACTAATCGGTAGGAAAGCTTCCTTTCGTCGAGAGCTCCGCAATGGTGTGGTCGGATCGTTGAGATTCCTTCAAAATCTCAAGATATACCCACTTCTCTCTCTAAACTCTCAAGGTTCTCTCTCTCTACCCTCTTGTGTTTGGCTTGTGCAAATGAGAGAGTTAAACTCTCTTTTGGGTGGTTTTAAGTGGCTGAAAAGAGGGCAAGCTCGGCATGGTGACGTGGCCTAACAAGGGCCACACATTTAAAATAAAACAAGGCTTCTCGCGTAAGCCATTCACCCTGACATGCTTCGCACGGCCGTGCCAGACAAGCTGCACGGTCGTGCCAACCTCGCACGGCCGTGCCAAAATACATGCACGGTCGTGCCAACCCTAAAATTCAAGGTCTGGACTCTGGATGGCTTCGCACGGTCGTGCCATATAACATGCACGGTCGTGCCAAGCTAATTTCGAAGTTCTGACTCACTGGACAGCCTTGCACGGTCGTGCAACCCAAGCTGCACGGTCGTGCCAAGGTTTGTAAGCCAAATACAGTTTGTTTTCTTCTTCTTTTCCTAGGTTCGAACACACTTTGCTTGTAACGCACCTCACACACGATAAAAAACAAGACTTAAGCAACAATATAGTACACGAAACGTATGAAATCAGTTATGACAAAATGATGTAAATGATGATATGAGATATGAAAAATACACATGAAATTATATGCGATATAATGATGCAAATGTTGCGGGCGTTACATCCGACATGGTCACAAAGATCTTTTTGGCGTGATCAATACTCCCTTCATTACAAATATTTTAAATAATTACACCGCTAAAATGTGTTTTTCAAAAAACTGTGGTCGTGGTCCCCTTGCCCCTCCCCCATCCCCACCTCCACCTCTTCCCCCTTTTAAATTCGCCCCTGGCCTTATTTACGGAGCAGGTATTTATGGCCGTAAGTTTCTCCATTTTGGTGCCTAGTAGGTCTTAGGAAAAATTATTCAGTGGGTCTATTACATCAAGTCATCTTACTAATGTGGTTTGATGTTTCACTTACCCTTCGATATATGGCAAAGTTATCAAATCAAAATAATGTAAGCCACTTAGTTTCAAGTGATTATAAAATACTTTACACACATCACCTAAAATGTAGGAATATGATTAGTCTGTCACACCACGTCACCTTTGTAACATGACATAATTGTTCCACTTAATAACTTCTCGGTTTTTAAATTTCCCTTGATTGGATATCTTTTAAGGTGGGTTAGAATGAGATAGCTAATCTTTGGGTGGGGTTCAAAGCTGGGTTCTACAATTGTAAATTTCTTCAATATCTTTTATCCCGACCCGACCCATTAAGGGGGTATTTTAATTTTATAACAATTTCTGATTTTATTTTTATATTATTGTTTTAAGTATTCCTATGCACGAAGGCGCAGCCGGTCATCTATTTCCTTCTTGCTAGACATTCAACTTAAAAATCGTATCCCATTTCTTCAATCCATTTCCTTGGTTCATTTGATATTCATTTAAATTTAAAGGAAAAATTAGTAGCCGATACACTTTCTTCAATATTCAACCGCTAAAGTTCACCATATTTGTTTCAAATCGTTAAAGTCCACTTTGATAGATAAATGAATAAATTGTTCTTAAAATACCCTTCAACAACCTAAAGACGTCACACAATTTCACTTCCCCCATATCTCTCTCTCCCCGGGAGAGTCAAACTATTCCCCCCACAATTCTTTTGCCCATTCATCTTCTTTCAAAAGGATTGATCCAGCAAACAAAAGGTCTCTCCTTCTATTTCACTCGGGAATCTTTGGCGCAACTCGATGAATTTAGTAGCAAGACTTCTGAGAATGCACGACACTGAAGACCTGTCTTTCTAGTAACTGTAATTGCTTTCCAAAATCTGCATTCCAAGTTATTATAGATGCTTTATTGGGTGGTGGGTACTGTTTGACTTTTGATGCAAAGGAAAGGCAGAATGATGTCAATTTGAGACTTGACTTGCATGGTAATCCCATCGTGTGGTCCACCCTTTAAAGACATTTTCCTTCCCATATGCCCATTTCAGATGGCATGGAGGTTCTCAAGCAGCTCCTTAGGAGCGAATGGAGAAGGATTATAGTACAGAAAGAGGCTTCGATATCAGCTTTGCGAAAGACGATTGGAGAAGATGCATAAAAATCATACGATTTTGTGCATCACGATGCACGAAGCATTAATTTTGTACATTGCAATGCATAGCGTATTTTTTTGAATTGGGCCGTTCACTAACAGTTGACCCTACACGACATGATTAACTCAGCTTCTCATCTACACCCAATTACAAGAAGGGAATAGTTGCCCATGTTGTAGGTTGTCACTTATCGTGGGAAAAAATTATATATTAAAATGACCAACGTACTATCATTTAGTAATCAATTTTACCCCGTATTTCTAATATTCTGAAATTGACCAGTGTACTCACTAATTGAATCCAATGTGGTCCCTCCCATTAACTTTCAATCCAATTTTTTAACTGGACTGTTAATGTGGTTAATGGAGCTAATTTATGAGGGGTATTTTTGTCCTTTCCTTCCAAACCTCACCACCCCACACACACCCACATACACTAGGGCGATAAGATTTGAAAGAAAAGGATAAAAATACCCCTAATAAATTAGCTACGTTAACCACGTTAGCAGCTCCGTTAGAAAATTGGATGGAAAGTTAACGGGAGGGATCACATTAGACTCTATTGGATTTTAGAATCCTCTCAATCAATTCTTAATTTGGGTCAATTTGGTAAATTGGTAATTCACTAATTGATTGATTAATTTTTGCCTTTCTTGGTGAAATTTGAGATTAATCAATCAAGATTGTGATTAATAATATTTTTGGTATATCTTGATTGATTAGTTAATTAGAGGATGATTGATGTTAAATTAAGTAAGTAATAGTTGACTTTAGATTAGTTTTTGTGTGATTGTTTTTTAAATCTGTTTATTCATAGATGATTGATGTTATTTTTGATAAATACTCATTGACTTTTTGATTGATTCAATCAAGGATATTGATTGTTGTAATTATAGTAAATTGTTATACTAACAATAACATTTCCTTCTAAGTGCTCTTCGTGTAGTTCTGGAGCTTATTTAAGAAGATGTTCTCTCCATCATTCAGTACGCTTTGGAGAGAGATTTGAGATTGAAAAGGTTCTAATACACTGCTGTCGTGTGTTGAATGTGAGCAAAAATACAGACACATCCTTCAACACATCTCGTTCTGAAGTACTAAAACTGTGTTGAAGTTTCTTACCACGATGGATGTCAGTGTTTATTAGACAGGATTGTATTTCCAAAGTATTAGTTTGTAGTCTCATATGTCTACTTTCTTTGTTGGGATCTTTTGTTAAAGTTTCGCTAGTTGTTTTCTTTGTAATCGGTTATATATTTTCTAGTGAAAGGATTTTGCCATATTGGCACGTCTACAAGTATTTTTACTTGTAGACAAAGGATACAACAATCTTGTTAAGTTTCTGTTTTAATAATTCCGCTGCAATTCTACTGGATGTTACAGTAGATGTTATCACATTTTTGATAACATTTACTATATTCCAGCATTGTTTTTCTGAGTTACATAGCTATAAAACTTTCAGACTCAATTAGTGAGTACACTGGTCAATTTTAAGATATTAGGAGTAAGGGGTGAAATCGGTTACTAAATAATAGTACGTTGGTCTTTTCTTTTTTAAGGTTGAAGGGAACATAGACTTTACCCCCAACCCTTATTATATATATATATATATATATATATATATATATATATATATAACCTAATAAGTCTAAATAAGGAAAAATCCCGCCAAAATATTACTTACCAAAAATAGAAAGTTAACTTCATACAGATAAAACTGATTATACATTTAATTTTTTTCTCGAAAATTCAAAACAATAAATATAAAATAATAATACAATCTTTAATTACATCCAAACCATGAATTGAAAAAAGTGACATTGAAAAAAGTGCTTTGGAAAAAGTGTCATTGAAAAAAGTGTATTGAAAAAAGTGGCAGACTCACTCACACTCTCTCTCCCTTTCTCTCTCTCTCCAGCCTCCTTCTCTTCCTTTCCATACTTCAATTGAACCGTTGTCAATGAAAATAATATTTTTTTTCAATTTATGTTATTTTTAATTGAAATATTAACCTATATACATACATATATATATATATATATATATATATATATATAATGCAAGCAAGTCTTAAAATAGTACAATATGCAAAAAATTGCTTGCCAAAAATAGAACATTTTTATAGAGCATTTAATATTACTATATATCCAAACCATGAGTTGGACAAAGTGGCATTGAAAAAAGTGACAAACAAAGTCCACCGCTCTCTCTCTCTCTCTTTTGTTTTTCATTTGACAATATTTTCAATTGAACCGTTGTCAATTAAAATAATATTTATAAATTATTATTTTATTCCAATTTATGTAATTTTTAATTGAAATATTAATTATTAATTATGTAAATTTTGAATATACGAAATATTAATCATTAATTTCTAAAACAAAGAGGAAAAACAAAATACAAAGGATAAACTAAGGAAAATAAAATTATACTCTATAAAGATGTTATAAAGTATTACATTAATAAAAACAATATTCTATAATTTAAAAAAAATTGTATTTAAAATAGAGCATTTTTTTCTTTTTTTTCAATTTATGTAATTACCTAAAATTATACAATGACAACCAAGTCTTATAATTATTTTATAAATTTCACTATAATGATTTTTCTTTTTTTTATTTATGTAATATAATTTAAGAAAAAGTAATTTATACTATTCATAAATAATTTAATTAAAAAATATGTGCTAAAGAGGGAAAACCAAGAAATAAAACATCAAATTTTGTGTAAAAGAAATTTTTTTTCAAAAACTATAATATTACCGATATGTCATTGTATTTCTATTTAATTAGTTGTCTCCAACATTACTTTACCTCCATTTATTCTTTTTATTTTAATTTTCCTTTTTATTTTGCTTGAGTGTTATTTAGTTTAAAAAGATATATGTCCGTGCGTCAAACGCACGGGTGTAAAACTAGTTATTATTAAATAGCTTTGAATGACTACAATTAAGATTATATGGTCTCTTTGATATGGCTAGAAAAATAGTACATCTAGTAAGACTTTTAAACACCCGACCTCAACTAGTACCAAGGTGCCTCTAGTGAAACTTAAACACTCGATATCTCCGTTAAAAGAAGAAAAGTAATAATCTCAACAACAACAATAACAAAAGAATTGGCACGGAGAGATTGTGTTAAAAGTATGATTGTTGAAATTAAAAGCCCCTTGCATGTAAATAAATAATTTCATGTATCAACCAAATATTTTGTCACGTCAGTTCTATAACAATCAATGTTGAAATGTTCAACCCGGAGCAATGGCTTTCTCGTAATTATATCATTCTCCAATAAAATATGAAAAATGAATAAATTAAACTAAAAAAAAATTGATGCTTATTCTTTATAAAAGACCCTTCATAGCGTGTGAGCCCCTCAACAGCTACCAATATCTTTGATTATTATTCTATTCCTTTGATTACCATCGGCAACCCATCATTCCAATTCCTTCCCTCCGTTAGTCTATGTATAGCCATGGCCGGGGAACTTATCGGAGGGTCAGCCCTTGGAGCCGTATTTAGTGATCTACAGGCAGCCATTATCGACGTTGTAAAAACAACGACTAGATTCAAATCAACCTTCCAGAGACTCCAAACCACCATACTTTCGATAAAGCCGTTGTTTGATGATATGGAGAAGCTCGGTGCAGTGTTAAACCGTCCGGAGAGAGAGACGGCCATGTTTGTTGATAAGATGAAAGGAGGGAAAGAACTCATTCTCAAGAGCTCAAAAGTCAAACGATGGAATTTGTACAAGAAGTATGTTTACTCGAAAAAGTTGACAGAATTCGACGAATCACTTACGAGGTTTTTCCAGATCAATGTGCAGGCTGCCCAGTCTATGTATATTAGGCAGATTATGTTGACCGTGAATACTGGTGCAGCAGAAGTACCTTAATTGAAAAATAAAATATATGTACGGTAATAGCAATTCTCATCAGTTTTCCCATATATTCGATTGTCAATGTCATCTGATTTTTACGAAGGCGAGTTCTTTAGCCTTTTCTGCTTGCAAAAGACAACGTCATTGAGATCCATAATGTAAAAATTAAATTTGGGGGTAATGGGCATATATATATTTAATCCAACAATATATTTAAATGTTCAAAAAAAAAATACTTGCCAATTTAAACATTGAACGTGGAGTTTATTCCAAACACGAGTAATGGCAAATCTAACATAGAACAAAAAAATATAGAAAAACCAATAAATCAACTCGGGTTTTTCTATAATTTTACACGAGTTGATTTATTGGTTTTTCTATAGTACTCTCTGAATATTACCAAATGATGTCAAATTAACGAGACTTGTGTACATATATATATATATATATATATATATATATATATATTAAACGTTCTATAATAAAAGCAAAATACTTATTTTGAGAGTGAAATGGTAACAAATAACTTTAGGAAAAATTGAGGGCAAGTACCTTTTTGATAATTTTCAACCGCTTAATGACACAATAATTGTTTCAAACCAATAAAATTAATTTTAAGTGATAAATTGATTATTTGTTACAAAACTGTCCTCACCCCTTCACTTACCAAAAAATTCCTTCACTTCACGAGACTTTTTCTCTACTACCAAATTATTTAATGCTACCAACTCATCTCTCCTTTGAAATCATTAACCTTAACAAAATCTTGAAAAAAGCTCTTTAGCGATGTCATATTAACGACCCGTCAATTCAAATAAAGAGGATTAGATTAATATAAATGTTAAACGCATGTCATATTAACGACCCGTCAATTCAAATAAAGAGGATTAGATTAATATAAATGTTAAACGCAGCCCCTATATATATATACTAAACGCAACCCTATTTCTGAAAAAAAAATGACTATTATGCCCTTGACTTTTTGATTTTGATTTAGTTTTTTTTATTTTTTTGCTTAGTTATTTACTTCTAATGTGTATGTTTTTGACATATTTTGTGTTAAATATATTTTTTATTTTTTTATTGTGTTATAATATACATTTTTACAAAAAAAAATGATAATCAGAGGGATATGCGTCTGGGTCGTGGACATGTCCTCTTGGACTACGCTTGGCCCGTACGCATGTCCCCTTGTTCATTTTTCAGTTGTTGCACTTTTATCCCTTGAATTTGTAAATTTTAAAAAGATTGCACTTTATCCCCTAAATTTGTTAATTTTGTTAAGTTTTTTATTCCAGTATAATGCAAATTTCTATTAAGTTAAAAATTTAACGAAATTAACAAATTCAAAGGGGTCAAGTGCAATTTTTTCAAAAATTTACAAATTCAGGATCTAAAAGTACAACAATTAAAAAATGAAGAACAAGGGAACATGCGCATGGGCTAGGCGCATGTCCACTTGAACATGCGCATGAGCCAGGCGCATGTCCCTCCAATTTTTTTTTACTATAAAAATATATATTATAACACAATAATAACAGCAAAAAATTAAATTTAACACAAAATATATCAAAAATATACACATTTGAAATAAATGAAAGTTAGAGTTTTAAGTTGAAAATTTTCTATTTATGAAAGACGAGTACAAGTTAATAATTTCCCGAAAATGGGCTACATTTAGTGTCTAGGGGGGGCTCTCTCGATGTTAATTGTCCTTAGAATTTTTTTACATGCACAATTCGGTGATTTTAGTCATCAGCAAAAGGAACAAAAGGGTAACTTTGGCAGTTTACTCAAAAGCTGACTTAAATTCAAGGGTGAATTATAGGTCGGTCCCTTTTCAAACATTTGTAATCGCTCCAATCCACTCATCTTTTTTAAAAACCAGAAAAAGGCATTTTTGGGGCGAAAAGACGATTATGCCATTAATGAAAGAAAAACACGCGCGCTTCAGTAACCCAAGGCATCGCGATGCACTACTTTGGCAACGCGATGCACCACTTTGGCATCGCGATGCACCACTTTTTGCATCGCGATGCAACAATTGGTGCATCGCGATCATCGCAGCGCGCTTTAGGGAACCAAAGCATCGCGATGCACCACTTTGGCATCGCGATGCACCACTTTTGCAATCGCGATGCAACAATTGTTGCATCGCGATTCACCACTTTTGCAAATCGCGATGCACCACTTTTGCAATCGCGATGCACCACTTTCGAAATCGCGATGCACCACTTTTGCAATCGCGATGCAACAATTGGTGCATCCCACTTTTGCAATCGCGATGCACCACTTTTGCAATCGCGATGCATCATTTTTGCATCGCGAGCACCACTTTTGCAATCGCGATGCAACAATTGATGCATCGCGATCATCGCAGCGCGCTTTAGGAAACTTGATTTTCGTTTACCTTTCGGGAGCGTTGCCCCCGAACCCCCACGAGGGACGCTGTCCCCTCGACCCCTGCGACCTAACCGGGCAGGTCGAACCCCGTTGCATTGCCCGATATCGCAATTTAAATCAGTCAAGAACATCTTCCTCTGTTTTTGGACAGCACACTGTCAAGCTTGATTTGAAGCTCAAAAATAGTGTTTTTTGGTAGAAAAATTGTGCACAAATATAGTACTAAATTAGGATAATAATATGAGAATAATTTTAAACAAATTCAAAGCTTAAAACAGAGATTTTAGTGGCCAAAACAGCTCAAGAACAAAGAAAAATGGGATGAACTCAAAAAATTTAAATTTGATCAAATTCGTGTTTTATGCATGAAAATTGATACTCAAATATGAGGAAAGACTATATTAACAACATGAAATCATTTATACATCAATTTGAATCTCAAATCTGAAGCAACGATGTTGTTGAGGGTATTTTAGGAAGAAAATTTTTAAAATGCCTTTTAGCGGTTAAAAAAAAAAAGGGTGTACTAGAGAGAAAAAATTTGAGAAAGTAGACCGGCCAGCAATTTCTTCTAAATTCAATTCTATTGACCAAATTGTCACGAATTTTTTAATTTTTTCTTGGGGCCAATCCAGAGCCAAGATTCTGTGTTCTAGATGTCCAGCTGCCTAAGGGCGTTCACAGTGGGAGCCTTCCCACCGCCCCATAAAAATAATTTTAAAGATTTTTAGAAATTTTTATCCTCCCTTGATCCTACAGTAGTCCCTCTAGTCCACCCTCTATCTCTAAAACTAATTAAATCATCCTCTAAATATAGGGTGAGTTTTAACATAAATAATAACTCAAATCCTCTACATTTTCCTTTATTTGAGCACAATATACTTTTGTTTAATATTTTGAAATGAAAATTATTAAAATATACTCTCTCCGTCTTTAAATTATTGTCTTATTTTTTTTATTTGTCCCTAAATAATTATCTTTTTTTTTATCCGTCTCTAAATAATTGTCTTGTTTTAAATTTTTATAGTTTAGGAGATCATTTTTACTATTTTACCCTTATTTTTCTCCCTACTTTAATTATGAGTCATATACGCATTAAAGGAAATTACACATTATACCAATATTAATAATTAAGTCAAAAAAAAATTTAATCTGCGTGATGGGTCAAACAAGACAATAATTTAGGAACGGAGAGAGTACAATATACTTTTCATAGTATATAAAATTTAAAATTTAAAATATTTTATTTTAATTGTGGTGAAAAAATATAAATAAAAGAGGAAAAATATAATAGTAGTTAGATTTGTTAATTGAGATGAGAGATATTTAATTTTTAGGGGGTGGTATAGAGAGTGCTTGTTAGAGTGGATTTATTTTTAGAGTGTTGAAAAAGTGAAACTTGAATGGAAAACGAGGTGTTTAAAGTGTGATATAGAGATGTATTGTTGTGAATGCTCTAAGCAAAGGTATTCCCTGTAATTTTCAATCGTCAATCTTCTCTTGTAAGTTCCTTCTAGAAAAAAAAAAAAAACAGCACACGTACACAAAAGGAAGGAGCAGAAGAAAATAAAGAAAGGGCTTCGTGAGAAATTAAAGATGATGAGCGGAAGAAGGTTTGGAGAGAGAATAGAGATGAAAGAAGAAGTTATAATGAAAGCTTGTGAGTTATCCATGAAAGCTCACAAATCTAATGGAGAAGAGCACTACTTTCACTATCAAAGTCCCGACCCATCGTCAGAGGTCGTGTTTGCCTTTGCTCGATCATGGTCCGTGAGGGATTGGTTTAGTGGATTAAGTCCTTTTGGAGAATCAAAGATCGATCTCACTATGTTTCCCTGTCTCAGAAGCATAAGCACGGAGGATATTGCGAGTGTGAATGATGCATTTGCTCGTAGATTCAAAACAATACTAGAAACAACATGGCTTCCTAGTCAGGTACAATTTTACTACTTGGTTTGATCTTTCATGATTTTTTTGCGTCTCCAGTAAACTCGAACATCCATTTTCCTCATCATATGCATAATTCATTGGAAAATAGATATGAAGTTTTTTTCATTTTAGAGCAGAAAAAAACTCCAAAAGCATCACAACGCACTTTAATCATCTTTAGTGTCAACAAATTGATCTTCCTAGTCAGGAATAATGAACTCAACTGTACATTTAATTCAAATTTCAGGTAGAGAAAGCTGTTAAAAATGGAAAGCAAATAGTGCTTGCCGGGCACTCCTCTGGTGGTCCTATGGCTATCCTCGCTACCCTTTGGTTCTTGAATAAATACACAAGCAAATGTGGCACTACAACTCCTCAATGTGTGACTTTTGGCTCCCCTCTTGTTGGTGATCGGATTTTCTCACATGCTCTTAGACGAGAAAATTGGGCTCGTTATTTCGTTCATTTTGTCGTGAAATATGACGTTGTCCCTCTTATAATGTTGTCACCGTTCTCATCTGTTGAACAAGAACTACCTAGAGTTCTTGAATTTTTCAGCCCCGAATCCACACAAGACGAATCCGTTTTAACGCCAAGTGAGGCCTCAACTTTCCTTACAACTGTAATGGTAAATGCATCGTCGGTTGCGAGCCATGCTGCATCTAACCTCATGGGAGGCACAGATTTGCATGTGGAAACGTTCTCTAGCTTCATTGAACTTAGCCCTTATAGACCTTTTGGCACATTTATCTTTTGCAATGCAAATGATAAATTGGTTTTGGTGGAGAACTCGAACGCTGTTCTGCAATTGTTGTTCAACTTTTCTAAGTTAAGCAATGAAGCAGATTTTGCAGAAGTTGCTCATAGAAGATTAAATGAACATATGGTCTATGAAATAGTACTCAAGGGTGGAGCAAACATGCAAGACTTGATTTATTTAGACCATCCAGATGAGACAAACTGGGCCTTGAATGGCCTTGGCTTGGTAAGTTTTAATTTTATTTTTTTTCCCTTTCCCTTTTTGCTTTCTTTGTTCATTATTTGGGAAAAAAGTAACCAAGAGAAAGAAAGAATTTGGTAAAAACTGCAATTTTCTAATTTCTTGATCTTGGAATTGCAGAGCAGAAAAGCAAAGCTCTGTCTTCGTGCTGCAGAAGATGTAGAAAAGCTAAAAAAGAAAAGTCAGGAAAGTCTTAAGAAGGACAGCATTAGGGAAGGACTAAGGAAGATGCAAGAATATCAAATAGGTTGTGAACGTCGCACGTTGTGGTATTATGATTCCTTCAAGATTCAAAGTGAAGAAAGAGACTTCAAAGCTAACGTGGCAAGGCTCGAGCTAACAGGAATGTGGGATGAGGTCATGGAAATGCTGAAAAATTATGAACTTCCAGATGAATTGGAGGGCCAGAAAGAATGGATAGAATTGGCAACCCAACATAGACGACTCGTTGAACCTCTAGATATTGCAAACTACTATAGACACGGAAAGAACGAAGACACTGGAACCTACTTAAAAAAGGGTAGGCCTAGACTTTATCGATGCACCCAAAGATGGCTCGAGCACAATGAAAGGATGCCATTTGAACGGATATCAGAGTCGTGTTTTATGGCCGAGGTGGAGGATTTAAGAATTATTGGTAACTATTCTGTTCATGATATGAAGGAGAGGATTATTAGTTTGGAGAAACAGATTTTACAATGGGATCAGGCTAAGGTGTTGAGCAAGGATGTGTTCTTGGAAAAATCAACATTTTCACAGTGGTGGAATTCGCTCCCCGATCAACATAAATCAGAATCTTGCATCAGAGATCTTTTCTGTAAGATTAAGGGAAACCCAACTTAATGAAACTTATGGTAAATTAATTTCAAAGATTTTTTTTTTTTTGAGAAATTAAGAATATATAACTCACGCCAGTGTAGGTTTGTACGACTTTGTTGGGGCTTCTTAGCATAATTGTGTGCTATTTGCACATTAATTCTAGAAAACCTTACTTGTAATCAGTCATCAAAATATTCCTTCCATGTGTTCATATCTAGAAGAATATTAGAAATGTCTTTTTATCACGGTATCTTGTTCTTCCATTGATAATGCACCAAAATATGGAGTATGAGTAGATTTTGATCCTTTTGAAGCCTTTAAAAATGTGCCCATTTGATTCCTGCAAGAGCATTTCTCTGTTTCGGTTCGTTTGCTACTCAGAGATCAAGGAATGAATACTTTGGAAGAAATACAATTGACTACTCCGTATCTATCCTCCCTCATAAAAAAATTGCATCTAAGAAGTCCAACTTTTCAATATCGTATTTATAACAAGCCGGGCCTTGAGATTCCGTAGGCTAAGGAACACCTAACTACGCAAAAGTACATGAATAATTGTTAGCCCAGTGATATTAGATGAACGGAAAATTGTTGGCCAGTCCACTTTAAAAAATTTGTATTCTCTCCAATTCACTTTTTTTTTTCTTAACCGGAAAAAGTCAATTTCATAAAATTGTTTCTAAAATACCCCTGTTTTTTCTATAACTGGTCTGTCTTCCTCTTACCAATGCTCAACCCGATTACTTGAATACTTTCAATTATGCACCAATTGCTTTGGCAATGAATAAGTATTATTTCTTTCCGCAATCAATTTGCAGAGCTACTGATGAGGTGAAAACCTGCTACTAGCAAGTGCACTAGTCTCAAGTAATAAAGTATAAGTATGAGTGGTTGTCGTACCCAAGGGACTGGAACAAAATCATATTTTGGTATTCTAAACTTTAATCTAAAAAGTGAAAGAGATTTGTTGTGAATTTATTTAAAACAATTAAATTAAAGAAAGCAAGTAGATATCAGATTTGAAGACTTTAATGAGAGAAAAGCGTTAGGGTTTTTAGATTCACCAATTCACTTCAGGGTTTTTAGATTCACCAATTCACTTCAGGGTAATAATCAACAATTTCGGGTTCTGATCAACTACTATTGTGTAACAACGAAATTTCCTAATTTAATCAATATTCTCTCTCGAGCAATATCAATCCTATTATTTCCTAACAACCTACGTATCTCTAGGTAGATTTAGTTAGAAAATAATCCATTAGATTTTATGAAATTCTCTTAGCTTTCAAGACGATCTATGGCTAATTGCATGTAGCAACTCATCTATTTCTAGCATGAATTTAGATCCATGGTATTAATTCCTACGATCCATCATATGAAATCACCTCTCGGTCTCATCCACATGATTGAAAACAATTAAAAGGTGGCCAGTCTTTCAAAGCATTAAGAACAAGAATTAAAACTCACACAATCATGCAATCGATCGTTACCCTAATCGGATCAAAATTACTCTTTCATGAATTGGCTACCCCTTACCTTAGCTTTATGAATTTAGTTCATAATAAAACAAACAAAACTCATAATTATAAACAAAAGAGTCATAAGATTAAGCATGGGATGAAGAAGAATAATAATAATAAGAGTTAAGAAATTGTTACTTGAATCCAATAAAACAAACTTCGTTCTTCGTTGTTCTCTTGTTCAATTCCCTATTGACAGCTCTAAAAACGGTTAGCGACCCCCTAACCTAATCTAATATGAGTCCTTTTATACAATGGAAAAGCCTCCTAGGAAAAAGGAAACAAAATCTCTACAAAATAGGCAAAGGAAACAAAATCTCTACAAAATAGGCAAGGGACAGGAAATTCCAGGTTTTCAAAATTTGCACAGGAGCCCCTGCAGTCTTCAACTTTGTTTCAATTGCCTCCAATTTGCACAAAAGTTTTCATAAGTCCCTGAGACTCTAAAATAACATTAGAACACATATTAGATAATAAAAACCTCAAGAAATGACAAAGTTTAACCTCAAATGATACCCAAATAATGAGTAAAATTCTCACTTATCAATTACCATAGCAAGGACAGAGCACACAAATAATTAATCAATATAAATGCGTATTTATAAACACAGAGCAGAGCACACAAAATTTATCACTTAAAACATGTAATGATGTCTGGGTTTGAAGAAAAAAAACACTTCTTTTCAAAAAATTCTATGAGTTGACGGGACTTAATTACATGGTATGGATGATTGTATCCAACTTATTTGAATTGTAAGAATTGTTCTATTAGGGCTTTTTGGTGAATGAGGACAGCAGCTTTTTGAATCGTAAGAAATATTTGGGCATCGCGATGATGGACTTAAGCACGCGATGTTTTTATTATTCATATCGATGCCTGATAAATTTTTAATTGGGCATCAAGATGCCAATATGATTGAATCTCGATGCCCAAATTAATCTGAGAAAGTGGCACTGCATCCCGATGTCCAATTGTTTGCATCTCAAATTGAATCCCGATGCCCAATTCTTGCATCTGGATGCCCAAATTAATCTGAGAAAGTGGTTGCATCCCGATTCCCAATTTGTTGCATTCCAATGCTTGATGCACGCGTGTTTTGATTTCATTAAGGGTATCGTAGTCTTTTTGCCCCAAAAGTACCTTTTTCCTATTTTAAAAAAAGTATAATGAATTGAAGCGATTATAAATATTAAAAAAAAAGATCGCCTGTAATTCACCCTATGAACACATCTGAGCCTAGAGTTTTTAAATATAAACACAGAGCAAAACACACAAAATTTATCACCTAAAACATGTAATTATGTCTGCGTTTGAAGAAAAAAAACACTTCTTTTAAAAAAATGGTATGAGTTAACGTGACTTAATCACATGGGATGGATGATTGTGTCCAACTTTTTTGAATTGTAAGAATTGTTATATTAGGGCTTTTGGTGAATGAAGACAGCAGCTTTTTGAATTGTAAGAAATATTTGGGCATCGCGATGATGGACTTAGGCATCGCGATGCTTTGATTATTCATACCGATGCCTGATAAATTTTTACTTGGGTATCGAAATGCCAATATGATTGAATCTTGATGCCCAATTTTTGCATTCCGATGTCCAAATTAATCTGAAAAAGTGGCACTGCTTCTCAATGCCCAATTGTTGCATCTTGATGCCCAATTGTTTACATCTCAAATTGAATCCCGATACCTAATTATTGTATCTCGATGCCCAAATTAATCTGAGAAAGTGGATGCATCCCGATTCCCAATTTGTTGCATTCCGATGCTTGATGCACGCGTGTATTCATTTTATTAATGATTTTGTAGTCTTTTGCCCCAAAAATATTTTTTAAATTTTAAAAAAATATATAATAAACTGAAGCGATTATAAATACTAAAAAAATGACCGCCTGTAATTCACCCTATGAACACATCTGAGCCTAGAGTTGTTCTACATCTATTCAATATAAAATGAGGAATTGTAAGAGATTTAAAAATACGTCCAAACAACCCACATGATTCCTCTGGATATACTGTCAATGTGAACTCTGGGGCACCAATAACATTTAGTCCACATTGAAAGGGTCCATAACGCTTGTGGGGGCAATAATGAAAATAGGACATGCTTGAGTTCAACGCTAGGCACCCCAAAAGTTTATAGACAATTAATTGTTCGTCAGCGGTAAGTAGTACTCCTCCTTCCCTAAATTTTATTTTTATTTTTTATTCGTTCTAAAATAATTATATTTTATTTAAAAAAAAATTTAGGATATTATTTTTACTACTTTACTTTAATTTTTTTTATATTTTAATTATGGATCACATACACATAAATATTAAAATAAATTATATATTATACCAATATTAATAATTAAGTCAATTTGCTAAATTAAATAAGAAAATAATTAAGGGATAGAGGGAGTAATTTTTTGACAATTATAAGTCTACAAATTCTTTTGTCGCTTCATGTCATCATGTGAGAGAGAGATCACATACTTCTTAATAGCTTATTTTTTTTCTTTTTTCTTGTTTCTTTTGGCATGTTGTGTATAATAAATACTCCCTTTTTATCGTTGTATTTGACTATTCTTTGTCAAATAAGATGTTTTTAAATAGAAATTTGATGTATATTATTTTATTTTTAAAAAAATTATAAAATATGTCATTCTTAATATTTTTTAAATAATATGAATCTCATATTTTATGATTTTAGAAAAATAAATTAATATATATAAGCATTTGAAAAACTTTTTGTTTGACCAAAAAAAAAAGTCAAATAAGACGATAATTTAGGAACAGATGTAGTATTATATTTTGAAAATAAAGAAGAATATTGAAAAAGTATGAAGATATATTGCTTAAGTTTTTTAAAATGTTAGTATATTTTAAAACAAACGAAAATAAAGAATGCAATCTTTTTCGTTGGAACGGAAGAGTATTTAATATACAAGTCATTGAAGATGATTTCGTGTGGTGGCGTGTAACATATTTATCCAAAAAAATTAAACTTAATGATTTGGATGAAATTAGATCACGACTCATGAGTTTTTTAGGCCCCATTAAGTATTGGAGCTTGAGAACTTTAAGATTTTGTTGAATTATTATCATGTCTCGTGAATTTAGGAACCATCGAGCTTATGAAAATTTTGATAAGCTTAGCTTTTGATTATAAAAGATTTTGCTAATAAGTGTTTTTAATTATCGTTACTTAAAAATTATGATTAGGAAATATTTTCTTTTGACTATGTTTCTATTGTGGTGGTAACTACTTTTTTATTTGAGTAATGCTATGAGTACCTAAATAATATTAAATTTTTTACACCAAATAATGTGTCAACTGATATGGATGTGGTACAAAAAACCAAATTAAAATTTATAATTAATGCATCACATCAGCTAACACATCATTTAGTGTAAAAAATTTAATAATCTTTAGATACCCATAACATTACTCTTTTTATTTATGTCTTTTTGGTACAGGAAACTAGGAAAGTCTAGGAATAGGATAGTTTGGTGTGACTATTTTGGTACAGTAATACTCAATATTGAGAGAGAGAGAGAGAGATTAGAGGAAAGAGGGCTTAGGTAGGTAGGTAGGTGGGTGGGTGCTTTTGCGGAAAACTACCAAGAACTAATTTGGTCTCCAAAACATCCAAAGAACAACTCAGGTAATACTCAATATTATTTAAAATCATGTAATTAACTAATTTTAGGTTTAAACCAGTAAGATGCATTACTTTTGTGACAAAGGTAAGACCATGAAAGTCTTATAATCAGTTATATTTTTGACATAAATTATTATATGATAATATAATAAAGGAAAAGAAAATTTTACTGGTAGTCAATAAAATTGAAAAACAACGCAAACATACTCACATTTTCAATCAGCTGAACTTTTTCTCTCTCAAATTACGATATATATATTCTTAATTAGATAACATATATAATTCAATATTGTAGATTCGAATTGACGCTAAACACAACACTCATTTTATGCTAAATACAACACCTCCTCTCCCCCCCCTCGTACATGGGGATTTGGCCTGCTGGCTTGAGCTCATGGGTTCGATCCCCCCAGGAGTTAGAGGGAAGGCTTTCTCTCCCTAGGATTTATCTCCTAGGCGCTTCTGTGCGTGCATGTGTGTGTGTGTGAGTAGAAAAAAAAAAAAAAAAACACCTCCTCCCCCCCCCCATGAAATTTCTATTGTGCCCTTATTTTTTTGAAAATTTTATATTTACAATTATAACCCTTACATTTCAATAATTATCATAATCTACCCCTTATGTCTTTTATAAATAAAATCCTCACTTTTTTTCCTCACCTTCATTTCACAGTTCTCTCTCTAAATTCTTTCTAATTCTCTCTCTCTCTCTCTCTCTCTCTCTCTCTCTCTCTCTCTCTCTCTCTCTCTCTCTAAACTCTCCTGAGATATCGAGTTTCAGGGATTTTTTTCAAATACGGTATGTTTTCAATACTTTTTCTATCTATATATTTTTTTTTGCGCTTGTTACTGTATAATTCTATTATAAATGCAAAAATATATATATATAATAAAAATTTCTAGAAAAATTTAAGAAGACCGCCAAGCCCAAGCGGCCTTATCCCAAAACTCGACCAAGACAAGGCGAATTTAGTTAACATTCCGTTAATTTTTTAATATATTTTCAATTTCACCCCTTAATTTCAAAATTTCGTTAAAAACTTAAAGGATTCGTTAAGTTTTTAACGAAATCCAAGGAGAATCGCCCACCCCAGGCGGATTTAAGTATTGAGATCCGCTGCCTGCCAGCCTGCCACCAGTCGGATTTATGCCATAGCTCCACCACACGTAGGCGGATTTTTTTTTTTTATAATTTCATATAAATTATTATTTTTGTTTATAAATTATTAATATATAATTTAATTTTAGTTTATAAATTATTAATATACAATTTCATATAATTTAATTTTAGTATATAATACTCCCTCCGTCCCTAAATTATTGTCTTTCTTTCCTTTTTCGTCCGTCCCTAAATAATTATCTTGTTTTGAAACTTTCATTTTTAAGACATCACTTTTACCATTGTACCCTTACTTTTTCTTCCTACTTTAATTATGGGTCACATACACTTGGACATTAAAGGAAACAACTCATTATACCAATATTAATAATCAAGTCAAAATTTTTTCTTAATCCATGTGTCAGGTCAAACAAGACAATAATTTAGGGTCGGAGGGAGTATTAGTTTATAATTTAAAATTGTGTAATTAATATATAATTTAATTTCAGTTTATAATTTTATTGATTAAATTAGTATTAAGATTATTAAATAGTATTTGCACAAATTTTATTTATTTGTCATATTTAATTTAAAATTATTATATATTAATTACATGATTTTAAATAATATTAGCATAAACAATTAAAATTACGATAATGAATGTTATAAATATTTTTTTAATTTTAATTTATAATTTCATATAAATTAATTTAATTTAATGTTATGTTTTACCTAATTATTTTTGTTGATTAAATTAGTATTAAGATTATTAAATTTTAATTGCACAAATTAAGTTTATGACATCATATATTAATTGAATTATTATCTATTAATTACACACAAATTAAATTCATTTGTGTTATGTTTTTTTATTGTTAAAAAATTTACACTTTAATTTTCTTTCCCCATAGTTTTGTAAATTTTCATTTAACCCTCTGAGATCATATTTTTAGTTTGTTTATACTCTAGGTTTTGAATTTATTTGTTTTTAAAGACTTAATTTTATTTTACTTAATTTATGACTGATAAGTTAAACTATGTTAATTGTATTACGTTAATTTTATTTATATTAATAATTTATAATCTAAAATAAAATTATATAAAATTATATATTGATAATTTATTAATTAAAATTAATTTCTATGAAATTATAAGCAAAAAAAATATATTAAATTCGCCTGCCGGCGGTGGAGCTCCGGCATAAATCTGGCAAGGGGCGGTGGATCTCAAGACTTAAATCCGCCTGGGGTGGGCGGTTCTCCTATGGTTTCATTAAAAACTTAACGGATCGATCCGTTAAATTTTTAAAGGAATTTTGAAATTAAGGGATGAAATTGAAAAAAATTTAACACAATGTTAACTAAATCCGCCTAGTCTGGGTGGAGTTTTGGGATCAGGCCGCTTGGGCTAGGCGGTCCTAGTAATTTTCAGAATTTTTTTAGTTAAACTAATTAAACAATATTTTTCTAAAAATTATAACTAATTAGCACGTAAATTTGCAATTAAATATAAATTAATTAAAATAACATAAATTAAACTAACCTGATTTGGATCCATTTTTGAGAGATGAAGATTTTGAGAGGAAGATGATTTAGAATTAGAACAGATTCAATCAGTTTGAGAGAGACCGGAAAAGATGATTTTCCAGATTTATGTAACTTTTTTTTATAATGCAAAGGGAGGGTTTTTTGTAAATTTTTAAAATTCCAGGGGGTTGCTCACGTGATGCATAAATGGAGCGGGCTGCAAACAATTTTAAAAGTTGAAAAATGAAGGGCATAACAGTAGTTGACCAAGGGTATTGTATTAAGCGTCTTGTTTCGAATTTATGAGATCAAGAAAAATGTTGTGGACAAGCATTGAGCAACCACATGTATACTTACTCAAAAATGCATTCCTCCAACCTTATTTCAAAAAAGGTTTACTTCAAGTCTTCAACCAAGATATATCTTTCCGGAAAATGATTTCTGGAAAATAGTTTTTAGAAAATGAAAAGGTTTTATTTTCAGGCGTTTGGTAAATTTTTTAAAAATATGTCAGAAAACATTTTCAGATATTTGGCAAACACATGAAATTTTTTACGAAAAACATATCATGAATACATATAAAAGGTTATATTCCCTTCGTCCTAAAATTAGTATCCCCCATTGAATATACACTTATTTTTAAAAAGTTTTTTACTTTAAATAATTTCTTTAGTAACCCCCAATTATCACTAGTAGTATTAAATCAATGGGAGTCCATCTACTTTTTAATCTCACAAATAACAATAACATAATTGATAATTGACTTGAAAACATGTTTCAAAGACAAAAGAAAAGAAAGAGATAATTGTTGTGGGCCGTTCCGAAATGAAATAGTGGACACTTATTTTAGGACGAATGGAGTATTTATTAAAATTGAGTAGTGCAAATATGATATTAGGCTCCAATTCCAGCCCTAAATTAAAATTTCTATGATCTTAAATATTATACCAGAAGCTTCTTGTACTCTTCAATCAAATATTTTGTTCCGTGTAATACTATGTTTAAAAATTAAAGTATTAATAAAATAATTTAAATTTTTAAATCAACTCACTAAAGAATTTCAAACAGGATATATATAATGTGTTCACTTTATCTTAGTATTTCTAATTGAAATATCAAGTTAAAATATTTTTAGAATTTAACTACTTAAATCTGTAATATTATTGTTATTTTCTCGTCTCAAAATAAATATTTACTTTTATTTATGATCACGAATAAAAGTGCACATTTATTTTGGGACGAACGTGAATATATTTTTCAATGCTATAATAGTTTTCATAAATCTTGATAATATCAACAAAATGTTATATAAATAAAATTTTGTCCATAGAATCACTTCAATACATTACGGTAAAATATTACGATTATTTTCTTGAAAGAAAAGTTAGAAATGAATATAGCACATCCAAATGTGCAAAGGTGATATTATGAGAAAATAGGAATGAACAAATTTTAGAAAATGACTTATAAAAATTGAACTCATAAGTCATTTTCCTGAAAAAAAGACTTCATTTTTCGTTAACTTGTAAGAAATCTTACATTAACTACATTTTTTAAATGTTACCAAACACCGAAAAAAATATATATATTTTCTAAAAATCATTTTCCGTAAAACAAACGGAGGTTCAAACTCAACCTCAACCCCAAACTTCCCAAGTCACAAGTGAACCTCAATTTCAATATTTTCAAATTGTAAACAAACATTCTCAAACCAAAAATCCCCGTGCATCTTGTAGTTTAAATATGATGAGCTAGAGGGTGATCCAAGGTTAATACAAACTCCAACCGATACCCCAAATCACCAATTTGGGGCAAAAACAACCCAAAACCATTTCAACTGATACCCAAACTCCCCCCCCCCCAACACCCCAATTTGGTGTGATGAATAGTATCACCCCAAATTTGGGGCACTACTATTCATCTAACCCCAAATTGGGGTTGATGGGACTCACTCCTTTTTAAAATAAAAAATTAGTTTTTAAATACAAAAAATTATTAATAATATGATATTATTAATTTAAAAATATTTTAATTGATTAATAACTAATAATAGATATTATAGCTATGTAATAAATATTAGTAATGTAACTTATTTTAAAGTATTAAACACTATAAATTCAATAAATTGGTCTATTATGTAAATTATTTTGTATTTATTATCAATAAAGAAATAAATAAATAATTATAATAAATTATTTAGAAAACACAATCTCATATTTAAATTTAAAAATGACATACAACTTGAAAATAAAAAAGACATACAATTTAAAAATAAAAAAAAAGACATACAACTTGAAAATAAAAATGACATACAACTTGCTCAAGGTATAACTCCTCCTGCTCGTTATGTTATTCAAGGAAAAGAGTATAACAGGGGCTACTACTTAGCTGATGATATATACCCAAAATGGGCTACACTTGTTCAAACTATCCATGATCCATGAGGTCCAAAGAAAAAATTATTTGCAATGAAACAAGAAGCATGTAGAAAAGATGTTGAGCGAGCATTTGGAGTACTCAAAGCACGATTTGCCATTATTGCTGGACCTTCACGTTTTTGGCAGAAAAATGTTTTGCACCACATAATGACTTCATGCATTCTTATGCATAATATGATAATTGAAGGTGAACGTGATTTAAATGCACCAATTGAAGAATGTGGTGAAGTGTCGACTCCAGATGTTAAGGAAGTATGAGATGATAACACTCGATTTCAAGAATTTCTTACTCAACATAGACAAATCAAGGATAAACAGGCTCACCTTGCACTTTGGAATGCCTTAATTGAACATTTATGGGCACAATTTAGTAATAGTGAGAATTAGGCTAAAATAATATGTACTTTGAATTGAGTGTTGTTGTTGATTTTTTCTTTCTTTGTAGTTTTTTAAGATTTTAAATAAATGTATTGCTTGCTCTGTCATAATATATGAGTTTGTATTTATCAAATGGTTAGTAATTTAAAATATATTAAATTACTTATTTTAAATATTATTAATTATATAAATAATATTATAAGAATAAACTTATTAAATATAATAAAATTATTAATTGTGTAATCTTAATAATTACAATTTAAAATTTTAGTAGAAAATCAAAATAGAATATGCTAAGGAATATTCTTTTTGGCGTAAGATTTGGTTTGAAGGGTTGGAGTTGGAATAGTAAATGGTGCTGAAACTGCTCCAAATTGGTGCTGAAACTTTCCCAAATTGGGGTTTTTGGGTTGGAGTTGGTCTAAGGACACCTATAGATGAGCTTGCATTTATTTATTTTTTACATTGTGATCTTGGTTATTTTATACTCCCTTCGTTCCGTACAAAAAATTCACTATACTATTTAGTATTTAGTGATGTTTTACTCAAAAAATTCACTTTAAAAAATAATGCCTACAATTTTCATAAATTTTTAACTTTATTCCCTCCACATGTGATGTGATACAAACATATTAACTATGCTAAAATATTTTTGTAATGATGATCAACTCTAATACTATTTATATATCATTTACTCCCTCCATTCCTTAATTATTCTTATTTGACCCGACACATGAATTAAGAAAAAACAATTGACTTGATTATTAATATTAGTATAATGTGTCATTTTTTTAATGCACATATATATGTGGCCCTAATTAAAGTAGAGGAAAAAATAATGGTAAAAGTGATGTCTTAAAAAAATTTAAAAAGATAATTATTTTAAAACGGATAAAAAGAGAAAGAAAAACAATAATTTAAGAATAAAAGGAGTAATTATTTGACTTTTCAAAAGTAAATTTTGAGTGGAAAGGAGGAAATATTTGTTAAGATATTGTCCGTTGTTACGGTACTTTTTTGATGCCTTTGTAACTGATTTGGCCTCCTTCCGAGTTCCGACCGAGGATTGGCAAAAATGAGATAGAGGAACCAAGTGGAGAGGTTTCTCTTCCCGCGGTAACTTGACTTGTCATGCTGAAGTCTACAAGTTGACTTCCAAGTCTTTATTTGTTCCCTTTACCAAAAAAAATAAGTGTTTACCTTCTTGAGAGAAAAAGAGAGGAATTGAGGATTCCTTCGGAATTCGGGAAAGGGAGAAATTGGGTTCAAGTAACGTTCTTTTTAGGAGCGATGGAGGTCCAGTTAAAATGATCGGAGTTCTTACCCATCAGGTGCTCGAGGAATGCTCATTCAATGCAAGGATGTGAAATTTGACAACTACTAGTCACTGCATCAAATACCTGGGTTTTTTGATTGAAGACTCCAAACATGTAAGCATTTCATTTCAATATGTTTACACACCTGGATACATTCACAGTATACCTCTGATATGTGGGTGGGTGGGTGTGTTGACTGTGTTCATAAGTTGGTCTAGACTCTAGAGGGTGTTTCTCTAAATTCGTCAAATCTAGTTGATGATCTTGTTTTTGGCTAATCAAAAATGTGTAGAGGTTTTGGAATATGTGAGATGTGATATTTATGGACAAATATCTAAGATATAAGTTCACTCTGTTTGCTTATTAAGGAGCTTTTTCTCTGAGATTATGTAAAAATTAAATTGAAAGCACAGAGGTGGTAGCGCAAAATAGCGGCAAATGATTTTCAGTGATTTACTCACTTTGAACATTTTGATTTTAGTCAAATTAGTGTGTGATATAAAGAAATGGCAGTATAATGTCATTTTCCATCAATTAGGGTTACTGGTTTTATTTAGATTTATTTCTTCAGGTTTAGTATACACCTCAGGTTTACTGAAAACAAGTCATAGTGGGGGGGAGAGGGGGGTTCAGAAAATTTGCCCTTCTCTGAAGTCTGAAAAGAGAATTTGATGGTAAGATGGTAATATAATCTAATACCCCTCCCCAACTTTAATAAAAGTCATCATCGTTATAGTCACAGACCAATCAACTGCTTGCAAATCCATTATCACCATATTCGAGAAACCACCAAGTCTGGTGGTTGTAGTCTGGATTGGGTACGGGTTGTAGTAGGGGTCTGTAGGTGGGTGATTAGATCTAGAGACGACCCTTGTGTGAAAAACTGAAAACCATTGATCAGCGACTTTGGACATTAAAGTCAACACTCAGATGGCATTTTTGTCCCAAAAAACTTAACAATTTTTATTTATTGAAACTCTTACAGCACAGGACTCTAGAAAATACCCCTCCCCTGGATCTGAGCTCCACCAAATACTTGAAATGCAAAGAACAACTTCATATTTGATCTTCATAGTCAACCCTTCATCTATTCACTTTTTCAAAACTGCTTATTGCACGTACAGTGTCGAGATGGCTGAAGCACTAATTTTAGGGGCTGCTGTTGGAGCCGTATATGCTGAAATACAGAAACAAATCGTAGAAGCAGTAAAAACAGCTGCCGAGTTCAAATCCATCTTCGAGCGCATTAATGAAACTTTACGTTCTATAGAGCCAATGATCCGTGATATAGAGAAATCAGATAAAGCATTGGAGCGTCCACAAGACTGTGCCATGTATGTTGATCTGTTGACAAAAGGCAAAGACCTCATTCTCATTTGCTCGAAAGTCAAATCACGACAAGTCATAAATCGGTATGTCTATGCGAAGAAGCTGAAGGGATTTGAAGCTGACTTGACAAGGATTTTTCAGGTTAACATGCAGGCACAGCAGACTCTGCAGTTGATGCAGATTTTAGCAATAGTGAGAGATGGTACAGGTGTTTGCGCCGCTCCAGATCCTCCGAGATATATTATTGGATTGGATTTGCCCCTTGAGGAATTGAAGGCGATGTTTCGAGAAGATCATATGGAGGGTTCCACGATTTCCCCAAAGGATAGCTTGTCTTTGACATCGATGGAGTTGCCTGTGGTGGTAGTGCTTTCGGCCCTGCCTGGCTGTGGGAAGACTACATTGGCACAAATGCTCTGCCATGATGAAACAATTAAAGGTAGATAGATTATTTTGAATTAATTTAGTCCTTGCTTAGAAAATTGATGGCGTTACTTGATGTTGGACTGCAGGCGTATATAAGCACATCTTCTTTGTGCCCGTCTCAAAAACGGGCAACATCAAGGTGATTGTTCAGAGAATATTTCGACATAAAGGTTATCAACTGCCTCAGATTGTAGACGATCATGATGCAATATTTCAGCTGACCCTCCTCTTCAAGAAATTAGGACCAGCTCCTATACTGTTGGTCTTGGATGATGTTTGGTCTCCAGGACTGGAATCTCTTGTTTGCGAGTTCATGATTGAAGGGATACCACAATACAAGATTTTGGTTACATCCAGATTTGAACCTCCAGCATTCAGATCTACTACATATAAACTCAACTCATTGAAGTTTGAAGATGCCAAGGATCTTTTATGCCACTCCGCAGCGTTGCCAAAGCGTGGAACTGCACGCAGCCCTGTGTCAGATGAACTTGTGAACGAGGTAAGAGTACAAACCTTTCTAGTATGCTGAACACAGTCTACTTATTTCCAATAATGATACTCTGCACGTTGGTGTAAAATGAATCTCTCGGGGTACAACTGCATCTTCCCAGAGCAGGAGACTGTTATTGTTGTCATTTCCTAAGTTGCACCATAAAAATCAAAATCAAAGATAAACAGGTAAACAAAGCAAGGTGGTGCCATCGAACCTTAACTGTAGTTGTATAATGGAGATTTACACACCGCATAATACCTATATTGTGACAGTAGTAGTACTCAACCCTGTGATGAGGTGATTATAAATCATAAGCTGGTATGCAAACCATGTGACCATGACATAATCATTGATTGGTATAAATTCTTATGTTACTCTTCTCGCATCATTTCAATCACGTAAACTCGAGCTGTACCAAGTTAAAGATATTTCTTCTTGATTAAATTAATGCTTTAAGGTATGGCTGCATATGCAATCATTATGTGGGCATTCAAAGCTTAAATATATAAGTTGGGCTGCAGATAGTTAAAGCTTGCAAGGGATTTCCACTAGCGCTTGATCTTGTTGGTCTATCACTTAAAGGACAGCCATACTGGACTTGGAAACAGATGCTGAATAAATGGTCAACGGGGCAATCTAATATTTTCGATGACAATAGTGAACTACTACTTGCTCGACTAACAACTAGTTTAGATGCATTGGATGAGGATAAAAGTTTGGCTATAGCGAAAGAGTGTTTCCTCGACCTTGCATCATTTCCTGAAGATCAAAGGATTCCAGCTACTGCGCTAATGGATATGTGGGCAGAATTGTATCGCTTCGATGAAGAAGGCATCTCTACCCTTGCCAACCTCTCTATAGTCGCTGACAGAAATCTTGTTCGTTTTGAACCTAAAAGGTAATTTCAATTCCCATAATTGGTCTTTTAACCATGATATATTCTGCTGATACTTATAGTAAAGTACATGATGAAGATTAAAAAATTTAATTATAAGAAACCAGACAAGTTAAACAAATATAAAGAAAACTTCGTATTCCAGCAACCACTTATCTATTTTTTGTTCCAATTTGTCCATAACTTACCAATTGATTACTAATAACAGAAAAGATGAAAGTTACCTTGGAGGCTTTTGCCATGAAGAATTTGTTACATTACATGATATGCTAAGAGAGTTGGCTATCTACCAGTGTAGCAAAGAGCCCATACCACGCAGGAAAAGATTGATTATGGAAATAAACAAGGATGAACTTTCTGATGAGTGGATTGAAAGTATACAGGAACACCTCCTCGATGCCCGCCTAGTGTCTATTTCATCAGGTCTGCTTGTCTCTTTCCCTAACTCGCCCAGCCCCATATAATAAAGTTTCCATGAAGATTCAGGTGCATGTGTGGTATTACGGAAAAACACTAATTAAATAATCTAAAATAATCACTCCATTTCATTACATTCTTGTGTACTAAATTTTGGCTTAATTCATTTACTTGTTTTTGCTAATATTAGCCAACAAATTATTAATTGCAGATGATTCATTTACCTCAAACTGGTATGAGATGCAACTACCAGAAGTTAAGGTTTTAGTACTGAACTTCTGGTCAAAAGACTACTCCTTACCCGAATTTGTGAAGGGTATGACTCAACTGAAGGTTATGATCATCACAAATTATGGCTTTGCCGCGGCTAAAGTAAACGACCTTCCACTGATCAAACATATATCCGGTCTAAGGAGAATTAGGTTGGAACACATTGCAATTTCTTCACTTGGTTCATCTGCATTACAACTAAGGAACTTGAAGAAAATATCGTTGATAATGTGCGAGATAGGCGAGGCTCTTAAAGATTGTGCCAAAATGTTTCCAAATGCTATGGAGATTGAGATCGATTGTTGCCCTGATTTAGTTCAGTTACCTAATGGGCTCTGTAACCTAGTTCGTCTTAGAAAGCTCAGCATCACTTCCTGTAATGAGCTTAGTGAACTTCCGTCAGACATCGGGAAGCTGAAGAATCTGAAAGTGTTGAGGCTTAATTCTTGTACGAAGCTAGAAGAGTTGCCTGAGTCAATTGGTGACCTCGTGAAATTAAACTTTCTTGATATATCAGATTGTTTAAGCATCACGAGGATGCCAACACGGGTGGGTGAGCTACGCAGTTTAAGAACACTCAACATGCGAGGTTGTCGAGGAATATTTGAAGAGTTGCCATCATCAGTCGAGAAACTACAAAAATTCACCGTGATAGGCGATGAACAGACTATCGCTCTCTGGCAAGATTATGACAATGTGGAAGTGATTGAGGTCAAAGAAGATCCAAGCCTAGACTGGCTTCACAAACCTACATCATTCAATCATTCATGATTAGCAACCTCGTGATTGTTGAAGCTAGTGCTCTTCTTCAAAGTTTGTCAAAAAAATTTGACTTAATCGTTTTCATCGAGGCTCTTCTTAATAATGCCTATTAATGGGTTGGTAAAATTGTAACAAGCGTACGGTGCTTTGTTATTGAATTCCATACCTCATTTTGTAGATTGTTTTTGCAAATGATATTCTATGTTGTTTCACTTTATAAATGTCGTAGAATTGAAGATACAAGTATAGACTGACATGCTAATCCTAGTATCGACCTACAAATTAGTTGCACGAACTGTAACAAGTCGCTCGATAATGCAAGTTGTTTCGCCTTGATCTAAAATGGTAAATGAGCTGCCTTTTCGTGTAGGAAATCCATTTCACTAGAATCAAAATTGACCCACTCGTGTTAGCATCCTTGTGATGGTTAAACAATTTGATATATCAAGAAAGTTTAATTTCTGGAGCTCACCAATTGAATAGGGCAATTCTTGTAGCTTCGTACAAGAATTAAGACTCTAGCTCTAATACTTCAACTTCCTGAGGTCTAGCAAAAGTTGACTATGTTCATTAAGTTCACTAAGTTCATTAAGTTCACTAAGTTCATTACAAGAAGTGATGCTGAGTTTCTTAAGACGGACCAGTTTAAAGAGCCCTCAAGGGAAGAAATTAACCCATAACATTTGGGAACATATTGGCACAATCATCAAGAGCCTAGCCTATCTCGTACATTATCAACGAGATTTATTCAAGTTCCTTAGTTGTAATGCATATGAACGAAGGGAAGAAATTGAAATGTGTTCCAACCTAATTCTCCCTAGACTGGATAGATATCGTTTACTCAAGCAGCGGCTAAGCAATAATTTGTGAGGATCACAACCTTCGACTGAGCCATAGTGTTCACAAATTCGGGTAAGGGGTAGTATTTTGACTGGAAATTCATTACTAAAACCTTATCTTCTCATAGTTGCATTTAATACCAGATGTTAATATTAACGGAACAAGTAAATAAATTAAACCAATATTTAGTACACAAGAATGGTTTGGCTAATATTAACGGAACAAGTAAATAAATTAAGCCAATATTAGTACACAAGAATGGAATGAAATGGAGATCATTTTAGATTATTCTAATTATTATATTTTCACATGCCACACATGTACTTGAATCTCCATGGAAGTTTTATTGTATGGTGGTTGGGCGAGTTAAGGAAAGAGACAGGCACACCTCTCGAAATAGACACCAGGTCAGGCTGGCATCGAGGAGGTGTTCTTGAAATCTAACAATCCCCTCGTCAGAAAGTTTGTCATCATTTATTTTCATGATCAATCTTTTCATGCAATGTAACAAATTCTTCATGGCAAAAGCCACCAAGGTAACTTTCATATTTTCTGTTATTAGGAATAAGTTGACAAGTTATGCATTTGTATGACAAATTAAAACAAAAAAATAGATAAGTGGTTGGTGGAATACTAAGTTTCAACTAATATTTAATCCTCATGTTCTTTACTATAACATGCACAAGAAATATCATGGTTAATGACTAATTATAGGAAGTAAAAGAAAAATTAACTCTTATACTCGGCGAACAAGATTTATGTCCGTGACTATAGAGAGGTTGGCAAGTACAGAGATACCATCTTCGTCGGAGCAGTACAATTTCATCCACATATACCCATTAATGCAACATATCAAGGACTTGTTCCCTTAACAACGAACCATGCAACCTTAGCTCATTTCGCCCCTCTCATTGAAGGAAAGCTTAATTCACTCAAACTTACAACTTTGCTTGGTTGGTTACAAATGAACTCCTAACTCCTATATATACTACTCCACCTCCTGAATGGATGTGGGTGATCGGTTTGATTGGACGACTAGAAGAAGTTCTCCAGAACTCTCGAATGAATTCCTACATATTCTACAACTTTTGAACATTCTAAAATTTCCTACACAAATATCTATACTACTCCACACAATTCTAGATGGTTTCATCATACTCTTCAATCCACAACATAATAGACTATTCTAGAGCATTCTAGACTATTTTAGAACATGTTGGACTATTTTATATAATTCTAAGTACAAAATGGACCATGTACAATAGTGAGCCTCATTGCCCCGGTGGATGGCCAAAAATGGGTCGTAAAGGCCAGCTGCGTGGGAACCTTTGATGCTCAGGAAACACTCTTTCACTAATTGTCTGTCGAACAAGTAATGGTTCATCATTGTCATCAAAAATATTAGATTCCCCCGTTTTCGGTGTGCGGTTCAAAGTCGAGTATGGATGTCCTTCAAATTATATACCAACATGATTAAGAGCCACTGGAAATCCCTTGCAAGCTTTAACTATCTGCAACCAAACTTATATATAGAAGCTTTGAATGCCCACGTAATGATTACATATGCAGCCATATCTTAAAACTATAAAAAATAAAAAATTAGCTTAAATACTAATTTGGTCACTTTATTTTCACCCAAAACTCATTAAGCTCACTTTATTATTATTTTTCATACTTTAATTACTATACTTGGAATAAGCTCATTGATTGGGTGAGTTTATTGATTCTCCAGTCCAAGTAGAGCGATTAAAGTGTGAAAAAAGAAAGTACAGTGAGCTTAATAATTTTGGGTAAAAGTAGAGTGACCAAATTGATATTTAAATGTAAAAAATTTAAAACATTAATTTTGGTCAAGAAGAAAACATCTTTACGGCTCTAGTTTAACTGATTGAAATGATGCAAGATAAACGTAAGAATTGATATTGATCAAGAATGATTATGTCATGGCCACATAGTCTTTGTACCAGCTTATGATTTATATTCACCTCATCACGGGATTGATTACTACTATTGTTACAATAATGGAAAAATATCAAATTGATCATCGTACAAATTGGGGTAATCGATTTGACCAACAAACTTCCAATATTCAAATTGTGACCAACGTGTTATTCATGATTGAAGTGCAATGTGGTCCCTCCCGTTAACTCCATTCAATTTTGTAACGAAGTTGTTGATGTGGATAATGTGGGCTCCTCCTTTGAATAAGTTGATGTTTGCGTGGACTATATTTGTTTAGTTGGACCAAAAACAAACATTAAAATAATTTGTAGTATTATATTTAATCAAATTAATGAAGATCAAACTGAATATAAATGTCCTCCTCAAGAGCACCTAGCAACAGATTCTATTAAAGTTCCTTCATCTCCAACTCGCTCCGCTTCCGCCACTCCTCTGTCTCCACCGGCAATGACGAAGTCCTCACCAAACTCAAATAACTCATTGCTCGTGCCAGAGTCAAAGCATTGTCGTCTCTCACAATCAGTATAGACCGAGCAATCGAAGAAGACCTCATCAACTTACTCTTGTCAAGACCAAACCCCGTTCAATTCCTAATTTGAGCCCAAACCCTAATTTCATTTCATACCAAATTAAATTGTTGATTTTAAAATACTGTTGTCAACACCTAACCCTGCTCTCTCTTTCCTCGAAATACTCTCTTTTTCCAAATTTGAAGTTTTAACCAAGATCAAAGGAAAGATTTAAAGAGGGGAGACTGTTGTAGTCGGGATTTTAGATTTTAAAAAGGAGGTGTGAAGCCGTGGAGGTGGGTTGTCGGAGTAAGGAAGACTCTCTCTCTCTTAAAAAATTGGATTTGGCGAAATTGGATGAGGCGTAAACGCCAAAGACCAAGTTGCACTCAAATCATAAATACTTTAAAATATTGAAAGTTTGTTAATCAAATCAATTATCCACAACGACATTTAAGGTTCAATGGCACACCTAGCTTCGTTTACATGTTCATCTTTGATTTTGTTTTTATGGTGACAACTTAGAAAATGACAACAATAACAATCTTGATGTGAACTCGACCATGATCGAGATCGAAGAAGTCCAACACGCACAAATGAAAACCACAAGTTCAGCAACAACGGAATGGAAAGGGTAGGTTGAGTCTCCCTCGACCCACTATTCGCAATTGAATAGGAACCTCGGGGTGCAATCGAAACCCAATAGACGCAATTGTCTATGAACCACAACTACGAAACGCCACAAACTATCGACTCACGAGTTTGATAAGTTCAAGGTTGAGTTCTCTCTCAAGAATCTCAGATTTCTCAGTTCTCTCAAGAATTAGGGAAAGGTATATAACTTAATTTGATTCAATTTTGTGTAATTTTGTCTATCAATTACAAGGATGATCATGTCTTTTTATAGGCTCACAAAAACACATTAAAAAACATGCTCCTAGAAAACCCCAAAGGTTTTTGGAGAAAACAAGCCTAAATGGTCAAAGAAAAACAACTAATTCTGATGGACGTCAGGCGCGACCACGCGAGTCACTTGGCGTGAGGGCATGAAGGCAAAATTGCACTTGGATGATGTTGGCGCGAGCCTTGGAGTGTGCGCACCGTGAGCAGATTCTCAGTTTGTTGATTTTTGTTGTTGTTTCGCGAGCTATTCAGATTTTGACATTTGTTGACCCTCTAACATGTAAATGGGCCTTCTTTCATAGTCTTGAACATCCTTAAATGTAGTCTTGGCTCCAAAGAGGTCTTGAACATTGTTTATTTTTGTTTTACGTCCAAAGACACAGAAAGGCATACGAACTCTTCCTTGGATTGTCCTCGAATGAATGTGCCCCCATCTATCAACAATGAGTTGTTTAAATTAGGTCTCGTTTCATGGTGCGATCCTAGGTTCTCATCATTCCCCCCCCCCCTTCTTCAAAAGGATTCGTCCACGAATCACTTACATCGAAAGGATGGAGATCAGAAATAGAGAAATATGTGCTAACATACATCTTACCAATCAATGCCAATCTGAAAATATTATCAACTACATGCTCCACAATGAACCTTGCCTTTACATGTGGATGAAATTCAACAATTCTAGTTCATTAGGATTTATCGGATTTTCTCCCCCATTATTTCCATGCAATGGTACTTTATTAATTCTGTTTTCTGACATGTTTTAGTCCAATACATACAATCTCACAAAATTGCTCATGTATCACTCTCAACTCACACAATCTGATTTTCTTGGAAAGAGTTCTTCTCTCAAAGTTATCAATTAGAAAGTGCAAATTATAGCGTTCAATGTGTTCAAGCACAATTGCAAATCTAAAATTTCATGATTCTTTTGGCAAGATTTCAAAGTGGGAATTCAAAGCAAGAAATGAAATCAATAAATGAACAAGATATTATATGACAATGATTACAGAAATGCTCAATTAGAGTAAATCAAACGATTTGATACATTTTTTTTAAAACCAATTGAATTTCATTATGAAAGGAAGAAAAGAAGTAAAATTTGATGAATATACGATAAATTAACAAGATGATTTGACAAATGTTCAAGCAATTTCCAATTAGAACAAATCAACAACAATGATGGATGAACAAAGTGTTTAAATGTTCCAACAATTTTTTTTTAAAGAACAATCAAACACTTGATAGAACTTTCCCAAATCAAATCTGAATTTCACAACCCCACTTTTCTCTTTTCTCTTTTTTTTTATCTATTGCCAATACTTTTTTTTATATATATACTTTATGAATTGGAATGAAAAAAGAAAACACACAAAGAAGATATGCTTACGAAGAAGATAGATGAAGAATACGAAAACTGAAAACAATATGGATAGATGAAAAACAAAGAATAATGAAGAACAAATATAGATGAAGAACAACAAAGACGAAAGAAACAATACAACGAACTCGTTAGGTACTTACCTCTTCAATTGCTTTGATATCAATTGACGTGAACTCGACCAAGATCGAGATCGAAGAAGTCCAATACGCATGAACGAAGACCACAAGTTCAGCAACAACGGAATGAAAAGTATAGGTGGAGTCTCCCTTGACCCACTATTCGTGATTAAATAGGAACCTCGAAGTGCAATCGAGACCCAATAAACGCAATTGTCCATGAACCACAACTACGGAATAGCATAAACTCTCGACTCAAGAGTTTGATAAATTCAAAGTTGAGTTCTCTCTCAAGAATCTCAAATTTCTCACAATTCTCTAAAAAATTAATGAAAGGAATATAACTTAACTTGATTCAATTTTGTGTAATCTTGTCTATCAATTACAAAGATGATCATGTCTTTTTACAGGCTTAGAGCATCACCAATGCAAATGTGAATGTGAAAAAATTAAGTGACACCTAGGATTTACACATTTTTTAAAGAAAAAAAATTCTTCAATGCAATTGTAAAATATGATATGTCAATTAAATTGTTTCACATCCTCCTTCACAATGTGCATTGAGAGTTAAAAAATTAATTATCTAATAACCAATAAGAAACGATTTAATTGACACATCATATTCACATTCCTTCTCCACAATTGAATTGAAGAATTTTTTTTCTTTGAAAAATGTGTAAATCTTAGGTGGCACCTATTTTTTTCACAATCACATTTGCATTGGTGATGCTCTAAAGAGACACAAAAATACATTAAAAAAAAACGTGCTCCTAAAAAATCCAAAAAGTTATTGGAGAAAACCAAACTAAATGGTCAAAGATTGACAACAAATTCTGATGAACGACGGGCACAACCGCACGAGTCACTTAGCGCAAGAGCTTCAAGGCAAAATTGCACTTGGATGATGTTTGCATGACCCTTGAGCGTGCGCAGCGTGAGCAAATTCTCGATTTGTTGATTTTTGTTATTATTGCTATTCAGATTTTTTTTTCTTTTGTTACTTTTGTTGACATGTAACATGTAAATGGACCTTCTTTCGTGATCTTAAAAATCTTTGAATGTAGCATCAAGTCCAGAGAGGCCTTGAACATTATTTATTTTTGTTTTGGGTCCAAAGAAACACCGAAATGCATACAAACTCTTTCCTTGAATTACCCATCTATCATCAATGAATTGTTTAAATTGGGTCTCGAATGAATGAGGACTCATCTATCATCAATGAGTTGTTTAAATTAGACTCATCCATCATCAATGAGTTGTTTAAATTGGACTCATATATCATCAATAAGTTGTTTAAATTGGGTCTCGTTCCATGTTGTTTAAATTGGGTCTCGTTCCATGGTGTGATCTAGGTTCTCGTCAAATCTCCTCTGGGAAGATAAGGTAGTACCCAGAGAGATTCATTTTAATCCAACGTGGAATAAGTAGACTCTTAAGCAAACTAGAATTCATTTTACACCGAGGAGGATAATAATTGGAAATAAGTAGACTATGTTCAACAATCCGGAAAGGTTAGTACTCATTATTACCTCGTTCCCAAGCTCATCCAATATAGGCAAGTGTGGCAAAAAAGATTCTTGGCATCTTGAAACTTCAATGAGTTGAGCTATCTTTTCATGTACAAACTCTATTTCACCGGAGTCAAAACTACGTTACCTACATTTTAAAATTGGCAAATGAGCTATCTTTTCGTTTAGAAAATCCATTTCACAATCAAAATTACATAACCGGTATTCTAGCCAAAATTTTAAGTATTAGTTCGTTGAAATTAATAATACTAAATTCTAAGGAACATGTAATCAAAGCCCAATTCAAGTAAGTTACAACCATAGTAAGTATAAATTCAACGCTATAATACCTAAATTGAAACCGAGTTAACGAGAGGGATAAAATTAAGATCGAAATTCAACAATATTCATTGAATAACAAACAATTTCACGATCCAACTAAACATAGCACTACATCTCGATATAACCAATCCAGTAACCCTAATCTTTTACCAATACAAAAACAGTACAAATAAAGACAAACTATAACCCACCTTCCTCTAACCGCCAAAACCGTAGAGAGTCCTACCCTGCCTCTTCAAGGCATAAACGACGTCCATTGCAGTCACAGTCTTTCTCCTGGCGTGCTCAGTATACGTGACAGCATCACGTATAACGTTCTCCAAAAAGATCTTGAGGACGCCGCGGGTTTCTTCGTAGATGAGGCCGCTGATTCTCTTGACTCCGCCTCTCCTCGCCAGACGACGAATCGCCGGCTTTGTGATCCCCTGGATGTTGTCTCGGAGCACTTTCCGGTGACGCTTTGCTCCTCCCTTTCCCAGTCCCTTGCCTCCTTTCCCTCGGCCTGACATTTTCAAAGAGGAGAGAGAAAATAAAATGAAATTACAAATTGGGTTTTGTCAATGAGAGTGAAGAAAACGGAGGACTTTATATATAGAATCATTTGAGAGATTGGTAGCGGTTGGATTCAGTAAGTAATTGACGGTTGCTGATGGCGATTAACGTTATTACTTATTATGGATCTGACCCGTCGATGGAGGATTAATCGACGGTTCGAGAGGGGAGTTGGTTTAATATACGCGGATCGTGGTTTTTCTTTGGATTTGTGATGTTTTAAGGGGCAAGTCCCTTTTTAGATTTCAAATTTGAAATTTTCAAGGTTGACGAAAATAATTTGCGAAGACAAAAGCAAAAAATCAGTTAAAATCATTTTTGACAAAGGCAAAATCATTTTACTCCCCCCTTTCCAACCAAATAATCAATTTTTAATTTTTTTTGTCATAAAGTTTAACCAATGATTTCAATAAATTTATTTATTTTTACAAAGTAATAAAAATTATAATTTAAAGTATTCTCAATTTTAATTTATAGTAAATAAGATTTTATTTTCGAAAATATAATTAAAGTATGTTGAGAATTTTAATTTGAATTAGTCATATGTTGCCTTTTAAAAATAAAATGTGGACTCTTTGGTCGAAATAGAGGGAGTAATTGATATTGTCCGAACACAATTTTTTTATGACTAGCAAAATGCACGCTCTTCGAATGAGATAATTTAAAAATTATATTTTTTATATTTTGGTATATTCTGAATGTAAATACAATTAATTAAGAAAATTGTACACGTTTAGAATTAATAAGATTTCCAACTTTTCCCATTAAAATAGATTACTCCCTTCGTTCCAAATTTTATTACTTCCGTCCCTAAATTATTGTCTTTCATTCTTTTTTTGTCTGTCCCAAAATAATTGTCTTGTTTAAAAAAAAAATTTAGGACATCACTTTATCATTTTATCTTTACTTTTTCCCTTACTTTAATTATAGACCACATACACATACACATGGGCATTAAAGGAAATTACATATTATATCAATATTAATAATCAAGTCAATTGTTTTTTCTTAATTCGTGTGTCAGGTCAAACAAGACAATAATTAAGGGACAGAGGGAGTATAACGTTTGACTTTTTTTAGTCAAACTGATTGTTTTCAAATGAAAATTGGCGTATATATATTTTTTTTTTCAAAATCATAAAACACGTAGTTCGTAGTAATTTTTTAAAATATAAAACACCTAATTCGTAATAATTTTTTAAAATTACGAATTACGTGTTTTGTGATTTTTTTAAAAGAATAGAAAATATATTTTTCATTTGAAAAAGAATCTATTTGACTAAAAAAGTCAAACAAGATAATGATTTAAGAACGGATAAAGTACTATGTTGTCGTTAACACTTAGCGCATCGATAAAAAAAATACTATGATTTGTTACCACCTGGATCACATAATATGTTCAAGAGGGGTACCACTCTTGAGCTCCGAGCACACTCTTGAGCTTTGAGCGCGAATTGACAGATTTGGAGCGGATCCGCCTACAATTCGCAAATTTACCTTTTCAAGGCGCAAATTATCTGATTTCTTAAAAATTCACTTCAGATCAGTGTTCGAAAAATAGTTTTAGGCGCCCGCTTAGGCCCCAATTGCCGCTTAGTCAGCCTAGAGGCCCTAGACGTCGCCTAACGTCCAGCCGATTTGAGTAATGTCGTACGCGTTTTGTTGAGGAGGGACCCAGTATAAGGAACCTGGGAGGAAAGAGAGTCAATCAGGGGCAAAGCGACGCACGACGATGCGATGAATGACGTCCTCAATCTTCTGGACAGCTAGGGTTTAGATAAGTTTGGTATCGGAGGAGGGGGAGTTAACGTGACTGAGATCCACAGCTTGGAAGTAGTCAAAATGGTTGGATTGATTACGGTGGGAAAGGAGGTGATACGTCGATAAAGAGAGAGTGGGAGTGAAAGAAATTAAGAGAGAGCGAGAGCGAAAGATTGCCGTCGGTGTCGAAATCTCATCATCTGTCTCATAGTGAGAGAGAGAGAGGCGTCTGTGAAAACTTTGTGAATTGTGAAAGAGACAGACGGTCAGCTTTTAGTTTTAGGGTTTTAATTTACTTTTTAAAATGACAACATGCCCCTCAAGTTATTAAAGAATTCCCCCCTCAAGTTATTAAAATATTTTCCTAAGTATTTTCCCACCCCCCTCAAGTTATTAAAGTATTCCCTTCTTCTCTCCACTTTGAAATGATAGATAATTTGATTTTAATTTTTAATTTTAATTTTTAATTTTAACTTTTAATCTTGTAATGTAATTGTTACTTTTAGTTTATTTGGTCATATTTAGCTATTTACTATTGTTGCAGCAGGTTTGGTATAGACCTAATGTGTAATTATGTCTCGATTTCTAGGCCCCGCCTAGACCCCGACTAGGCCCCTAGGTGCTAGGCCCTGCTCTAGCGCCTAGAGCCCGCCTAGCGATTTTTAGAACACTGCTTCAGATGATAATGAATAGAAGCTTTGAATGTGCAAAGTTGGATATTCAACTGTGTTAAAAAGTTATAGAAAAAGAAAAAAACTGCTAAATTATGAAGGAGAGAAAGATAAGAGGAAATATTAAAATCAGTTCCACACATCTGATAGAAGGCGAGATTATTATGAGCCTCCTCTTTTGTCGATATCTTCATCTGAGATGATAGGCTTTGTAATTAATAATTAGTTACAAGACAAATATCATTTCTATGTTATGGGAGGTAAAATAAGAATGTATAAAAAAAAATTCATGCTCTAAAGACGCTCTCGCTCTCACCCAATTTTTAGTTTTGTCGCTCTCATTCAATGTGATTAGGTTAACGCCAAAAGCATCCACAAAATCACTCTAACTACACTAAAAAAAAAAAATTAATTAAATCTAGCCTCGTTAACTCAAAAAAATAGCTCAAATATTTTTATAAAATTTTAAAACAAAAATCAAAAAACATTACACAGTGCTTTAAAAAATACGTAACATTGCTATATGTTATTAGATACAATAAGAATCTCTTTAACATTAACATATAGATAGTTCTATAAAGGACTGCATTTAAATTTATGATTTTATTAATTTGTGCACTAAGGGCATGTGTTAAGATTACAGTATTAGTTAGGATAGTTAGTGGTTCATACTTCATACAATGAAATACGTAACATTGCAACACACATGCTAACATCTATTAATGTTTCTAACACTTTCACAGAAAGGGAAAAAAGTGGGACAATTGGTAACTCATGTATGAAATAGGCACAAATTTCATTTAAGGTACCACTATAAATTGGGTGAATACTTCATGGGGTGTAATTGTATTTTAGCCAAAAATAATACTACCTAAAGTTCTTTGAATTTTTTTTTCTTTTTGGGGAGGGAGTATTGTCCATTGAAGCCCAATTTAGTTATGATCTTGAAACTGGAGTCATTGTTCATGCTAATAAAGAACCTATATTGAAGCTGACTTGTAGAACCTTCAAACTCAAGTTGCAGAGTACTAATCATTGTAAAGCTCATTAGAAAATCTGGAGTCAAAACTCAAAATGAGAATGTATTCAAGCTCAATTCAAGTAGTTAAACTGCTGAGCCTGAAGATTTGATGTAGCCTATAACCTAAATTTGTAATTGCTGCATATAAACCATACATTGGATTGATTCTTAAGATCAAACTGCCTCAATTAACCGCAAAGGCCAACCCAAAAAATTTGCAATTAATCACACAACACTCTAGAGGGGAGAAAGAACGACTAGAAATTGGATCCAAATTTGACAAATTTCATTCAACAACAAATACTCTCACCATCTAATTAAAGATTAAGAATACATCCCATTTAAAAGCTAATCAAAAACCCTAACATTAACACTAGATTTGCAGCAAAAACCTAACCCTAGAACCACCATTTACAACCACAACCCCCGTCCTTCAACCGCCAAAACCGTACAGAGTCCTGCCCTGCCTCTTCAGAGCATAAACCACATCCATCGCCGTTACGGTTTTCCTTCTGGCGTGCTCAGTGTAAGTGACCGCATCGCGTATCACGTTCTCCAAAAAGATCTTGAGGACGCCGCGGGTTTCCTCGTAGATGAGACCACTGATCCTCTTCACTCCACCTCTCCTCGCCAGACGGCGAATCGCCGGCTTGGTGATCCCCTGGATATTGTCCCGAAGCACTTTCCTATGCCGCTTCGCTCCTCCCTTTCCCAATCCCTTGCCTCCTTTGCCACGGCCCGACATTTTTACAGATGTACGAGAAAATGAGTTTAAATTGAGGTGAGGAAAGAGTTTGGATTGCAGTTGTGAAAATTTGACGAGGGAGAGATGGATTATATAGGTTATTCTGGGAGAATGATAGCTGTTGGATTTGAGTTGATAATTGATGGCTCAGGATAACGACTCACGTGATTGCACATTTATGGGTTTAAGCCGTAGATGGGAGGATTGATCGACGGTTGAGAGTCGGAGTTGGTTTGTAGTACGCGGATCGTGGTTTTTCTGGCGTTTGAGAGGGGCAGACTCGTTTTGGATTTGAAATTTTCAAGGGTGACGAAAATAATCTGGGGAGTTGTTTTACACCTTTACCCTTCTAACTTAGAAGATTATTCTATAGCTTAATTTTCAATTTCTCACTTTACTATTGTAAAAAATTCGTTAAACTCACCCTACAATTTTTTTTTCACAGTTTAATAACTATAATTTATAAAAAGTGTCACGTTAATCACTTCGTAAGATTTACTAGATGAAAAGATTAAACTATTTTTAAAAATTCAAAATTATCATTTGTATTACCATGTGCAAATCACATGCTCTCTTTCCCGCACGCTCACCTCCACTACAACTCCCACCACCCAAATTACCACTAACCCAATTTGCTCAACCCCATCATGGCCGAGTCATTCATGTCTAAGCTCTCTCTATTTCTCTACAAAATTTCACACTTCCATCTCCACCACTTCCCCGGTTACAATTCCTCCAATTCTCTTCACTCTCACTTTCTCCTCCTCCCTCCATCTCTTTATTTAACTTTTAATTTCTCTCATTTCCAACTATAAACCCAGTTATACTTCTCACTCTAAAACCACCCTTTCTCCCTCCAAATCCTCCGATGCCCTTTTTAAACAAAAAATACTATCAATAACATGCACGCAATTGATATTTAGTTTTGCCCAAACCAAATCTATGGCGAGGGTATAGCAAATCAATTTTCATAATATCAATTGAATCCCTAGATCTTGTTCTGGAGATCAAAAACTCCTTGTCCCCTATTTAGTACCAATCAAGCTCAAGTAAAATTGGGTGTATTTGGCTTTGCATTTTTGGTCACTTTGGTTTTTTAATTTTGAATTTTTTTTTTTATGATTAAAGAAAAATTAAAAGATAGATAAAAAGAAAGCTGGTAGAACTATAGAGAGAGAAAATTTAAAATCATAAAACTAAAACTCACTAAATCATGATGGATAACATACTCATTATCAGTCATCTATACTCATAAGGTATGTCATGCTAAAAATATTTATTCATCCATGTAGGTGGAAGTGAACAATGATAAGCTAGCTCAGACTAGTATTTTACCTTTAAATTAAACAAAAAGTGAAACAATTGTAAGAAAATTTCGTAATTACTGTAATTTTATTTGTGCATATGTTTGTAAATGAGTTGGGAAATAAAGTATAGTATATTTTTTAATAGTTCGTGTTCTTATTTAAAATCAAGTGGTAGTAGAAATATGTGGTGATTGGGGTTGCTAGCTAGTCGACCTAAGCACTATAGTTGCAAATGGGAGGTTGAACATGTGTTTTGTGGTTATTTATTAATAGACTCTTTAACCAAATAACAAATACAGTAAGATTTTGATTGAAATATCAAAGGAGATTGAAGCCTTGAACATGGGTCCCTACCTATACTAAAACATACTACTTCCGTCCAAATAAAGTCTCAATTTTTTGGTTTATTTTAAGAAGATAATCTCATTTTCTAAATAAAAAGATAAAATTTTAGTGTAATTTTTTTAAAGTACAAGTAAATTAAATTAAAATTCAATTTTAAAAAGTTTGACTTGTCAAATGAGGAGTATATAGAAACACTAACCACAAGATAACAGTAACTTAGAGTAATTCATATTTGTTGCAAAATATTTTATAGCAGAAAAATTCAGACCGGGATCATTTCCATTTTCAAATATACAATGCCATTAATTTGAATTGAAGACAAAAGCATGCATGAAAATGAACTATATAAACGGGCATCACTAAATAGAGTATTTTCACACATAAATGAGAGTAGAAGACCCTATGAATATTTTGTTAAGAATCTTTAGATTTCAATCAAATTTTTAATTTAGAAATTCAATCAAAATTGTGCTCCAATTCGTAAATTTGATTTTGATGAATGCGCTACATAATTTTTCAATTTGGTAATGTTTTAGGCAAAATACATAACTGAGTCACCCAACTTTTTCACATATTGTAATCTGGCCACTAAATTTTATAACTACAAATTGGACCACTGACACTGTACATCAGTTATGATGCAACTGAGTCCATTTTCTCGAAAGAGGTTAGTTTAGCTGTTAAATTCACGTAAAATACCCATTTACTCCTGTCTCCATCTTCATTTTTGAAGTTGTGAAAAAACAAACCCTAACCCTAACGCATGAACTTCTTCTACGGTGATGAAAATATTAAAATTAATCATATTACAAATTTGTTAGAAAACCCACATCCAACAAACTTCAACCAAGAATTTAAACTAAACTCACTTCCTATACCAAGGTTTCAAATAGAACCATCACCACAAACAAAATTTCAAACAATATCCACTTCCCAAACAAAAGTCAAATAAAACCCACATCACAAAGATTCATACAAATCCACTCCCTAATCGAACTCACCTCCAAAACTAGTTCGAGAATGAATTTCAAATACACAGCCACATCTCAAGCAAATTCATATCCAGTGAAAAGTATTATAACAAATTTGACACGCAAAAGGTAAATCCAATCGAATGACCCAATTGTTTGGTTGCTGATAAAACGCAAGAAATACATCTCTTCTCTTAACTTCATACAAAAACCATAATTAAAATAGAATTTCTGATGCTGCTGGTCACGAAAAAAATAATAATTAAAATCTTGGAATTACCCGGACAGTGATGTTGTGAGAGTTAGGTAAGCGAGTGCCTTCATTGGGATTGATAACGCTGTAGTGTCCAACAGTCATGGAATCGCTCTTGATGTTTTCTACTATGCATTTTGTGGTACCAGATTGGAGATCGAATCAGATTGATTGAGCGATGGTTGATAGAAGCCCCAAGATTACAAAGGTAGAAAGTTTATATCTATCAAACAACATGGTTAACTGGGCTTAATCTAGCTAGTTGATTTCTTTATTTTAGCTATATTTTTGTCTTGATCGGAGGAAGAAATAGAGATATATAAAAGAGAATCGTATTGTTTGGACGAAGAAGGAAAAAACTCGTAGGGGAAACAAAGTCAAATGGGAAAGAGTTTAGCTAACTTTGACCGTGGAAGAAGTTCAAATTTTAATATTGTGAAATCACTTGCAAAATTCACAAGATAATTCTGGGAATTGTAGGATTAATTTTAATATTTCCATTAAGAACTATAAAAGAAGTTCATGTGTTAGGGTTAGGGTTTATTTTTTCTTGATCGGGGAAGATGAAGATGTATATATAAGTAAAATGGGTATTTCATGTGAATTTAACAAATGAACTACTCCCTCCGTCCCAGATAAATGTTCCTAGTGGATAAAACACAAGAATTAAGAAACATAATTAATGATGTACTATAAAATGTGTTCTAACCATAATACCCATGAATATTAATTGAGTTCAACTACTTTAAATAATTGAGTTTGTTTGGGATGTGTTATATTAAATGAAGCTTTAAGGATATATTAGAAAGAATGGTAGAGAATAGGTAGATCAAAAGTCTTTAGGAACATTAGTTGAGACATCCCAAAATAGAAAGTAGGAACATTTATTCGGGATAGAGGGAGTAACATTCATCCAAAAATGGGTTCTGTTGCATCATAACTGATGTACAGTGGCCCAACCTGTAGTTTTAAAATTTCAGTGACCGAATTATAATATGTGAAAAAGTTGGATGGCTCAGTTGTGTGTGTTTGCCTAATGTGTTATAAGTATCGTACAAATGTTATGGCTCGAAACTCATACTTTAGTGCACATTTAATTTTTTTTTCTGTATAAACTTAATTTGGTTGATAAGGTTATTAATTTGAGATAATTTATACACATGTCAACTTAATCTACCTCACGACAAAACTTGAGGTGCACCTAACTTTCCAAATTGCTTCTGAACACACCCTCCCCAAACCAAAAAAAATGGAAAAAGAATAGAGAATCAGGGATAAATGGAATTTCACAAGCCCCTGGACTGTGTCCCTCGACTATATCCGATTCCACCAATAATTCTTTAACAAAGTTTTTTCAAATTTTAGTCTCAAAAGTTTAAAATTGTCACGCAGCTAGTCTTTTTGATGGATATCGTTAGAAAAAATATATTAAGTATCTCACGTGTCTCGCACATGTATTTAGTTAAGGGTTAAAATGGAATTTCACAGGCCCCTCCTTCCTGAACCTTTTTCTGCTATCCCTCCGAACTACCACCGCCTCCGCTGCTAATTCCACCACCATCGTCGTCCATTTCCAAAGATCAAATCAAATCAAATCCGAGCTCTCTTGTTAAGTCTCTAATGGGTTCCACGGAAGATCGAAAATCGAAAACCTTTAGTACCCCACCACCCTTAAAGATCGAAAATCAATCTAAATACAAATCCCCATCAACATTAATCACAAACCTCCAAATAAACCCCAGGCAAACTTGCGAGCTTCACACACACTGGCAGCCATGGCAAACTTCACCGAATCTCGCAAACCCGAGAATATGATCTTGATCTGTCTATGATTGGCCCAAAAATCGAATAAAAAAATACCTTAGTCAAACCCCTTTTTTCTCATTGCACACAACCCTACCCCTTGCTCTCTCCCCTATAATAAACAACGACAAACATCATCAATAAATCGCCGCCGCCTCCTTCGTCTCCGACGCTTATTGATCTCCGTTGGGCACACTGGCAACCTCTCTTTCTACAAATCCTAAACAACCATCATTTACTCCAGCAACCAACCGCGTGCCCTCGCCGTTATTCTTCACTTGCGCTGCCTCTATCCACAAGGCAGCAACATCAATTCAACCTTATCAAATTAATGTGTGTGTAACAAATTAGTGTATGTGTAGCCATGACAAACTCCGCCGAGTTTGCCGAATTTCGGAAACCCAAGAATCTGATCCTGATCTATTCACGATTGGCCAAAAAATTGAATAAAAAAAATACCTCTGTCAACCCCCCCTTTTTTGTTTCACCGTACACAACCTTACCCCCCACTCTCCCACACAGTAAACAACATCAACAGTTCGCCGCCGCCTCCTTCGTCTCCAGCGTTCATTGATCTCCGTTGAGCACACCGACGACCTCTCTTTCTACAAATCCTAAGCAACCATGCACTCATCTCCATTCACTCTAGCGACCAACCCCATGCCCTCACCGTTATTCTCCACTTGCGCCGACTCCATCCACAAGGCAACAACATCAATTCAACTTTATCAAATTAGTGTGTGTGTGTGTGTGCTTGTTTAACAAATTAGTGTATATGTTTTAGAAATTGGGGTTTGAAGAAGGTGAAGAAGATGATAAGTGGAATTCTAATTTTGCTCTTACTCAAATGCACATGAGAGTCACATGGGCCACTTAACGAAAATATACTAACGACCAGGGGCGGATTCAGGATTTTATTACCACGTGGGCTTGGAATTTAAAAAATATTGTAAACAGTAATAACCGTATAAAATAACTTCATTTATCAAAAAAAGAAGTTACATATAGTTGGTGACTTAATGAGCCTTACATATTAAAAAAAAAAAAAACTACATTTTAAAATATTATAAAGATAACGATTAAAGAGTTAAATTAAATGTCAACATTTTAGGACTAAAATGAGTACAAAAAATAAAGATCTAAAAATAGTTGCTACAAATTTAGCATGCAAATATATCACATTTTTTCATATAATCATACTATTAAAGCCTGAAAACTTAAAGAGTTAAACTACAAGACTTAGAAAGTATGCCGAGTGAAGGAGAGATCGGAGATGTAAATATTTGTTGTCTCTTTTGATAATTTGGTGGGAGATCAGAGATGGCAACGAGGGAGAGAGGGATTTTGGATGAATATTGCAGAATTTTTTGGAGACTTGATAATTGATAGAAAGAGGGTGGGTGGAGAGTGGAGCGAGTGAGGAAATTGGTGTGTGAGTTTGAGTTACATAAATATATATATATATATATATATATATATACACTACATATTTTTGCAAAATTTGAGGTGGGCTTGAGCTCCCCTTGGACACCATTTAGATCCGCCCATGCTAAGGACATTGATCAAAAGGACTAACTGCATGACAATTTTAAACTTGTGGGACTGAAATTTGAAAAATTTTTGTTAAGGGACTACTTGTGGAATCAGTCGAGGGATTGTAGAGTCATTAACCCAATAGTAAATTTGGGTTCTATTTAGTTCATCATTATGTATTGTATTCCTGAGCGAGGTAAGCAAGTGGGGGGTCGACAGTTTCGTGCTTGCTCCATGAAAGCTAGGGTTTATAATATTCTCCAAATAGAACTCAGCAAATTCTTTCCGGGAAAGGCCAAAATTAAGGTATCTTCTTATCGTTTCTGCAATTCTAGAATATTCCGCGAATTAAATACGCATTACTCTCGTCATTTCTTCACATGCAAATTTAGACATAACACTGAAGATGAAGAGATCCTTGATGATATCTACTGATAGTCATTTGAATGGCGATCGATATCAATTTGAATGATTTTATGTTAAAAATATTTAGATATTTTTTCCTGGGATAAGTAGATTTTGATTTGATAGGAGTTAGTAAATGACACTCTTGATGCAATTGTACGTGTTGAGGAAGTGGTTTGGTTATGGAAGATTGGGGACCTAATGTATTAAGTATCTTGAATTTCTTGAATGTTTATACAGTATAGCTTTAAATGCACAACTGGCTGTAGTATATGTATAATCATCTAAAGATGTATGTACATGCTGTTTTAATCTTCTCCATTTGAGGTATGTTTAGGAAATGAATTCGGTCTCCACGCGAAGTGACGTTGTTATGGGTTGTCAATGGGGATTTAGCCTGGGGTATGGAGTGGTTGTTCTTCATAATATAGGATTCGGTCCATCAATCCTGGTTTTGGACATTTTGGTGAAGGTGGTTCTTTATGTTACAGAGGAAAGGTGTTTCTTAGTTGATTATAAGAGGGACTGTAAATGAATCTGATTTCCAAGTGATGACTGTTATAGTCGCCGGTGAGGCCTTAACCTGGGGTGTGGAGTGGGGCCCACTCAAGATTTTGGACTCGATCCATCAAATCTTGGCTTTTGGTTATTTGGTCAAGGTTCTTCACGTGTTATAGGGGAAGACGTTTCTTAACTGATTATAAGATTCATGGGAAACAAATCTGATGTCCAAGTGGTGACTTTTATCCCGTGTACCCGATGTGGGACCTTAACCTATCGCGTGGAGTGGGCCCCACTAAGGATTCAGGACTAGGTCCATCAATGCTGGCTTTTGGTGTCTTGGTCATGGTTTCTAACATTTAATAGCTGCTCTACCTCTAAGTGTGCATTTTATTATTCTTTTTTGTCTGTTAGGTTTTTTCTAGTACTTGAGTTATTCGTTGGTTGACTACAGAAGATTTTATTTGGCTGCTAAATCCACAATGAGTAGAGATGACAGCAGAAGTCCGAGAAGAGAGAGAAGGTTTCCTGGTAGGGAGCGGAGGTCCTTTCGTGATGCTCCATATCGTAGGGATCGAGGCCGTCCCAGGTACCCTTTGCTTTTATTAATGCTTGAACTTATTTCTTCCTAATTATGGTAGCTGATAATATTGTTGGCATATGACTTATTTCTTTTCTGTGGATAATTAATAGTATGGCTTGTTATGTGAGTTTATCTTTCTTATTTAGGGATTTTCTTAGGACATAAATTTCTTTGGATTCTCTTATAGAGTTGGGCTACTTGTTTTATTATCTATTAGAAGATGGCTTTAAATTGATTCATGAATCATTTAAATCTGATGGTCAATTTTCTTTTATGAATTTACATATATAGAGGTGACGTTGGCTTTAGAATGGAAGTGGAAACCTCTTATTTTCAGGTTAATTCTCCAATGCATCGGCCAGAATTCCCACCCCTTTTGGTTACTTATAAGAATGCCCTGTACGCGTTATTACAAGATTTTCAATACGAATGTCAAGATTTGAGGCTAAAGTTTTCGTTGGATATAATTGTTTATAGGCTTCGTTTAGCAAGTGTTGGTCTTTGGTTCATCAGTGAATATTACGTGATATATTTGTGAACATTTGGAATCTAGACTCTGGTTCATTGATCTTTTTGATCGTTTTGGTGTAGGATAGAATCAATCTATAAATTATTTTCCAAAAGATTACTTTCTCATGAATATACAGTTTTTGAGCTGGATTACTAATTTTTTGCATCTAGAGATGGCAATTTGTTGCCAAGGGCAGGCATTAATGTAAATGTAAAGGCTGTGTCGATTTCACCTAGTTGGATTTCACCTAGTTGTCAGGACTGAAAGATTTGAACCCGTTAACAACTATTTGGATGGTGGGCAAGACGGTATATAATTGACATTGCCAGAGTAGGTCTATTTTGAACTGGGCTGCCCTTTTTGGTAAACGTTCCAACTTTGAAGTTATGGGCACATTTTCCCTAAATGATGGGGTTTCCAATTTTCATTTCAATTTATGTGGCAAGCATGCGGTTGTATGTTGCCCCCAGGTTACGAGATGTGATGTCTAACCCATCATATGCTTGACGCATAAATTTGGACAGATATTTGGACCCTAGCATTATTCTAACAGGTCATGTGAAGGCTTCTTCGATTGGACAAGTTTTTTGCAAGAGATTTTTTCTCAACCTGTGTTATAGACAAGGTAGGTTAGGCCTCCCCATAAAATCATACTAGTAATATATAATTAATGGTGTGCTCCTCAACTTACGAACTTAAAGGCATCTCACGAATCCTCCATTCACTGCATGCGTGTATGTTCACTATTTTGTCTTTCTCCCACAGTAACAAGTGGTAAATAAACCAAATACAAACATTTAAGAAACAAAATATAAACCCTAAAGCTTTCTTAAATGGAGTGAAAATATATATTGCTTTTCAAGTTGCTTTTTTTCCCCCTCCCCCTATTCATCTCTGGAAGGTATTATTTATTTCCACTTGGCTTTCTGGAGCTTTTTCTCGAATCACAATCAAAGAAATACAGCAGGAATGGAGAGAAGTGATGTTTTGATTTTTTATTTTTTTGTCCCACCATTTATTGTCTTTCGCTTCTCATATTCTGACTTCTGAGTGATATGTGGTTCATTCTTCATACAATGAATTGTATATATTAACTTTTAATCAGCTCTATGTTTTTTTTTCATTTGTATGGTTCATACAATTTAAAATGGGAAAGAGGTAGCTATGAAACCTATAGGAGGAAGGTTTTAGATGATATTTTTGATGATTAGAAGTTTATCCTAGAAAGATCACCTAATTGACTTCATGGAGTGTGTTTTGGTCATTTATGAATTAAGGGACAAAGAACGGGTAGATGTCATGAGAGAAATAAGGGTAGAGAGAAGAGAAGAGAAGGAGTGCAATCACTTCTTCAATTGATGTCCATCATGGGCGATCACCTGTTACAGCTCCTTATCCAATATAGAGGGGTGGAACTACCCTTTGGATATGCAGATACTGTATTTGTGTAAAGAGGCTGATTGCCCCCCTTATCTTTTTTCATGGTTTGTGAAAGGCCCTTTAGGTAGGAAAGGTGTCAATTTTTTATTTTGTTTTCTTTTCATACCCTTAATCTATGTTGTCACGACTCTTCAAAATGCTTGAATCACCCACATTGACAGTTACACTCAGATATGGGTATGAGATATGGTCGGACACGTTTCAGTGGAGATGCTACTACCAAGTATATCCATTAACTCAATTTTAGCACAGTAAATAACTCAATAATCTAAAGTGCGCATTTTGGACGCTATATATTATGTGAGCACTAATTCATCTCTCTGTGTGTGTGTGTGATATATATATATATATATATATATATATATATATATATATAGAGAGAGAGAGAGAGAGAGAGAGAGAGAGAGAGAGAGAGAGAGAGAGAGAGAGAATTCACTTTTTAATTGGTAAGAACTGGGAGTCTTCACTTATATCCAAAGAGATGAAGCTATCCATTAGGGAGAGAGTTTTCACACGTACTAGGATTAAATGCTAGCATTTCCCAATAAAGAATGTTAGTGCAATTATGAAGTTTTCCCTTGTTACTTTTGAGCTTTTTCCCCCATCGCCAGTAGTAAACTTTGATCAACCCATGAACGTGGAAAGTATAAGAAGCTTGCCAAACACCCTAAAAGAAACAATTCAAGAAATCAAGAAAAGAAATCCATTAGGATCCATCAGAGGCCCCTCAGTTCATTAAAAACAAGAAGTGAAGCAACAAACATTTTGGTGTAGCTGTAGCCAGTAGACAGCTACATTCTCAAAAGCTTTCCTGTTCTTCTTGCCTCCAACAACACCAAAAGGTCATCACACTGTTCTCTATAGCTGAATTATTCCGTTACCCCTGTCTTCACTGGAAAATTCTTTGTTTGTAAACTCAGCACATGCTCATACACTTCGTTGATAAGAAAAGAACAATCAGTAAAAGTACAATACGTTAGCTGGAACAGCATGAGAGGTATACTGCCCTTCTGTAGGAATCTACTTATCCGATTGTCCTTTTACTAGTTACTTTGGTCAAATTGTGTACATTGGCAACTTACTATTATTATATTTCAAGTGTGGACATGAACATAACAATAAAGCTGTAGCATTTATAAATATTGCATTGCATCATGAAATGCGAGTCAGAATTTGCTTGTTCAATTCAACTTATTTTAACGGGGGTTGTACATTTACCATGGGTTGCTATTGTATGTAATCATTCCCGGTTACCATATTTTGTTATGTGACTTATGTCTATGAAGACCAAAACTAAATTTTATAATACATCTTTATTCTCATGTTTGGTATGTGCTTTTTAAGTGATGTTGTTTCTTTGTTATTAATTTCTTGGTTCTTATGTTTCGTACTATTTTCAGGAAAGATTCTCTTTGCAAGAACTGCAAGAAGCCAGGGCATTTTGCCCGAGAATGTGCCAATGTGGCTCTGTGCAACAATTGTGGATCACCTGGGTAAGAAAAAATCATTTTTGATGCATCAATCATTATTCATAGTCTTCAAGAATATTTTGCAGCTTATCACTTCTTTTAAACATCTTCTACTGATTTTGTCTTTTAGAAACTTGCATATTGAGTTAACTCTTTCTATTCCCTCACAATCTTGAATCATCTAATGATTTTGGAACCTTTGAACTTTACATGTGACGAATATTTATATCATCTTATGTGGATATTTGGTTTTGTTACGAAGATAGTTTAATATGAAACTTCCAGAGTATTCAGTGGAGTTGTGATATTGCTTGTAGTTTGGTTTAGTTAGACCATTCCTGCACACAATCCCTTCAATTCATGAAATTTTCACTCTGAGACTTTCAAATCCCTTTTTTTACCATTTGAAAATTATCCAATTGTAATGTGCCACAGTTCAGGTATCAAGGGACTAAGCTTCCTTTGCGGTTGTACTTGCCTACCAATAGTTGGTTTTAAAAAAGGAAGGGTATTATTACCTAGAGAAGTTCAAGGAGTAGTTAGTAGCTAGATCACACAGTTCCTCCAACAAGGTCACGAACTGTAGCTCAGATCGCGAATTAAACGACTTGGAGCGAAATCGCAATGAATCTGCAAACTCGGTATTCAAAATTCGCATTCTTATTTTTTGAGTTTGCGGATCAGCCCTCCTCTGTCACATTTACCTATTTCACAGCAGATCTGGTCTCAATCTGCATCTTCATGGATCTTGGATTGAAGCGATTTGGTGAATGGAATAAACCGAAGGCGATTTCATGGGTAGAGGGAGATTGAGATGGAGAGAGATGGAAAATTTAGAGAAGAAAGATGGAGGCGTGACCATTGTTGGCCCCAAAGGAGGGAAATGAAAGATGAGGCTAAAACACTAGGGATGATGATGTTCGGAGTAACTCTCTACTGCCTTTAATCATATCAACACTAACCACGAATATATTTAACTATTTATTACATTTGCATTTATAGCGTGAATTTCTTAGTATATATAAGAATACCCAAATCCCATTATTAGTTAATACTCCTAGTCCTAAATCATTATCCAAATTCATTTACAAAGAATCCTATTTTGAATATTATTATTTAAAATTATATTAAATTACACATTACATATATGTGCGTATATATATATATATATATATATATATTATTTATATATAATGAACGCCCTGTGGTCGCTCCTGCGCTGAATTATTCTTATAGTTTGATGCTCTCATGGTTTCGCTCCTGCTCTTGCTTTGTGTGATCTAGGCTAGTAGTAATTTAAGTAGCCAAATAGTTCAATAGTTTTTTTTTTTTGGTTGTATTTTTTCTGGGAAATGAAAGAAATATAACCCTTTTTCTATTCTTAAACTTAAAGGAAAGATTGGAATAGTTAGTTTGATCAAATGTAAGAGGCCAGTTGGGTATTTAAACATAGAGTGGACGAAGCTCCAGGACTGAGAGCTCTGGGATGGTATTTGTCTTACCTCTGCAAGGGGAGGGGCTGTTTCGGCACGACACACCGGCACTGAGAAGTCTGGGAAGGGTTTGTACTCTACTCACAGCGTTACCTCTGTGGGCAGAGTCTTTTTTCTTAACCTGATAATATTTAAAAATGCTTAGTGTAGCTGAGGATAGAGTTTCTATTAATTAGTTCTTCTCTGCAGCAGAGGAAGATGTTTCTAATATCCATGGGTGCAATTGTTTGATTCTTGTATGCATATTGAAACTTCTAAAAGCCTATTATAGAAAGTTGAATACTAGCCATGTATCTATCCATTTCACATTTGAAGAGCTAGTTCTGAATGGAGCTCTAATGTTATTGTCTATCAGTTCCCCATTCTTTTCCACGAAAAAGAGTTAAGACTTGCCTGAATTCCTCAAATGAGTGTGTAATAAGGAGAAGAACAATCCGGTGGTATTTATTTTTCTCTTTTTCTTGTTCACTAATACATGAAAAGATCTGGACTTTAGTTTCGTGAACTACCTTCTCTGTCCTGTGAAAAGAGTCCTATAACATTCCAAGGTAACTCACATATACTGTAGAATGTTATTTTTATGATTGTTAATTCCCAGATGTAGCATGGGTGAACCTTAATAATTATCTCCACGTAATTTACAAAGATGCACTCTTTTTTGGGGATTGCATAGAAAGGGAAGTTTGACTTTATGGACGGGGAGTGTTAAATTGAGAAATCAAAACATCTCTCCTCACCACCCACCCCAAGATTTCTCCTATTCTGCAAGAGTCATGATGTGGATGGGTTTGATTGATCCATCAATCGTCATCCCAGAGATCCAAATATTTGATTTGCCTGGGCGGTCCTATCATTCAAAATACTATGCATTGATTCTTGTACAACATTAGTGCACTTATCGTAAATTTCATATGCTTTGCTACTAGAAGAATGCCTTCATTCAAATTCAAATCATATTTACCCAAATCATTAATTTAACTAGGAACTTCTTCCTTAAGAACAGTTCTTCGTTTGTGCTTGCACACACACGCACAGACACACGTGTGTATATATATATATATGTGTGTGTGTGTGTGTGTGTGTGTGTGTGTGTGTGTTTTATTGAAACTTGAGTGATTTAGAGATTGATATCATTCTTTCAGGCACTTAGCTGCTGGCTGTACGTCCAAAACCATATGTTGGAACTGCAAGGAATCAGGGCACCTAGCCAACCAGTGCAGTAATGATCCCACCTGCCACTTGTGCAGCAAAAGGGGGCACTTGGCCCGTGATTGCTCAGAAGCAAGCGATCCCAGAGTTTGCAACAACTGCTTCAAACCTGGTCACATTGCTGTTGACTGCACAAATGAGAAAGTATGTAACAACTGTCGAGAGCCGGGACACCTTGCCCGAGAATGCCCCAATGATCCTGTCTGCAATCTCTGTCATGTCTCAGGTCATGTCGCACGTCAATGTCCCAAAACATCTATTGCGTCGCAAATAGTTGGTGGCCCCTTCCGTGAAATTATGTGTAGAAGCTGCGGACAACCAGGCCACATTAGCCGGGATTGTGTATCGATTATCATCTGCAATTGCTGTGGTGGACGTGGTCATATGGCTTTTGAGTGCCCTTCTGCTACTCGGACATACGAGAGGCCATATTACAAATTTTGATGTGAAGAAACATTAAGTGGTTTGATCAGGTCACTGAAATCTTTTTTTTTTTTTTTTAAGAAATTGATCACTGTCTATGGTAGACATGTTTGTTCTTATGCTGCTGGCTGTTTTACGTACAGCTCAATGATCAAGTTTGAATGCTCTCTCTCTCTCTCTCTCTCTCTCTCTCTCTCTCTCTCATATATCTCTGAATAGGTTAGATCCTTTTTACTTGTGAGACGATCATTCATTCTCTCTCTCTCTCTCTCTCTCATATGTATCTCTGAATAGGTTGGATCCTTTTTATTTGTGAGACGTCATTCATCGAATTGTGGATCAATTGGTTAAAGCAAATGGTTAAATATAAAACCTGTCAAATCTATATCAATGCTTGGTGGTGAGACTGCAAATTATGCAACAGATAAACAATCTGCCAAATGAAATTTTGTATACAGAACTTTGTATTCATCTTGTCGTTTTAGCAATTATTCACTTTGAATTTTAACAAATAATCACAAATCCACTTTCCCAGATAAAATAGGGCTGATTAGCACAGTTGATGCCTTGTGAAAATAGTTTACACAAAGAAGTGGGAAGCAGCAATTAGACGTGGTTAGAGTAACAAGAAAACTACATTAAGAGAGGAGTTTACTTCAACTCGTATACTTGCCTCCCCTTGATGGACACAACATTACAGCTTTTCCCCAAGTAGAAAATATTCAAGGAAGAAAACGCAAAATGAAAGAGAACATTTTAAAGAATTTTCTGGTACAAACAACTGCTTCCCATCAAACCAGTCAATACTTTGTTACATATCCAAGCAGTCGGTTTGGGATTCTTCCTGTTTTCTTCAATATGAATACTATGTTGAGTTCAATTTGTCGACATATTATCAGCATGGTACTTCTCCAAATCAGCATCGAGATCGTTAGCCGACACCTCAACCTTCTCACCACGTCCTCTGCCTCGTCCTCGGCCCCTTGTGGGACGGTTACCCCCTTGAAGTCTCCCCATTACCCCACCTCTCCTTTGACCACTGTCTCGTCAAATCAATAGTAACACTCCGATAAGTCAATAAGAGTTCTCACAAGAAACCAAATGGAATATAATATTGGTAAAGATGTAAAACTCCTCGATCGCTACAAAAATTTCCAAATTTAAATAATTATGAGCTGACAAAGAATTAACTTAATGACTAGATAGTTCAATTTTAAGATAACAGAAACAAGTGCATAGAGTTAATTGACATTCTTCTTTCACACCTTTCACATGTTCCTGGCCATTAGTATTCGTTGTCGGAATCCTACAGAGCTTTTCTCTGGCTGGAATTTTACGACTAACTCAACTCCTACTCCAACTTCTCTCCTCTTCCCTCTCACATACTTTATTAGGAAAGTCAATGTGCTTTTACACTTCAAGGCATATGCTTGGTCTACTAAATCCTCACACTATCGACAAATACTCATGACTGGCGAATAGACGTGAGGAGTGATGCTATTTACATTTTCCTTTTGCTTTCTGTTTCATTTCACTTTTCTGACCCAACTTGTATATTCTTCTCTGCTCCCCGACAATACTTCTTTTTATTTCCTTTAAAACAGGTTTTATTTCCATTCATCTAGTCTTTTGAAATAGGCCAAAAAATAAATTACCCCCCCCCCCCAAAAGTATCCACCAAACCCCAGATCAAAATTGGTCCCACTTACATCCTGATCAAAATTGGTCCCACTTACATATTTCATGTTTAAATTCGTCCGACATCAAACCTTGGGACGGATGGATGTTAAGAAAACTAACAGAATTCAGTATGTCCCCTTCATGTGATGGGTATTTCAATAATTTGATACTCCCTCCGTTCCTAAATAATTGTCTTCCTTTCCTTTTTTGTCTGTTCCAAAATAAATGTCTGGTTTCTAAACCTTCATTTTTAGGAAAACACTTTTACCATTACTTTTTCCTCCTACTTTAATTATAACCACATGCACAAGGCTTTATTGGAAAGTACATAGTATACCAATATTTATAATAGAGTCAATTAGTTTTTCTTAATCCGTGTGTCTCAACTTCTTTCAACTAAAAATAATTAAGGGATATATAAGTAGTATTGAAGTTGATCATAATTAAGGGATATATAAGTACTATTGAAGTTGGTCATAATTACAGAAATATTTGAGCATAGTTAATATGTTTACCACGTCACGTGGAGGATAAAGTTGAAAATTTTGTGGAGATTGTATATATAGTGGACTCTTTACCTAGAACGGAGGGAGTATAAATATGTGAAATTATATTAGTGCATCAGTGACATCAACAAACAAAAAAAAAGTAAAATAATTTAACTTATTTTAAACTAAATGAAACGAGTCCTAAAAATAAAGAAAATAAATATATTTCTAATTTTTTTTAAATATTATCCCAAGTATTTTCTCATTTATCCTAGATATTATCTGATTTTCTTATCGTGAGACCCACCTAGGACATAATTGAGAGAATTTCGGAGGTTAAATAATTTTTGGAGAAAGTGCAAATAAAGTCACTCAATTGTAGTAGGTGTTTTCCATGTTTGATCACTCAAATATATTTTGTTACAAATCGGCCACGCAACTATTTTTTTGTTTCATCCAAAATCACTTTGGCGTTAAAGTAACGCCCGAGTCTGTTAAGTAGGCATGTGCTTGACATGCGGCAATTTTCAGGGGTAAAATAGGGAACTTATATAAATAAATAAAAACTTTGTTTAATGTTATAAACCCAAAGGGGGCAATTCAAAAGTAAATTTGAACCTCTAACCAATTTGGTCTTGGTCAATGAATTTAAAAGTTCAAAATTGAAAAAAAAAACAAAAACAAAAACTTCATCTTCAGCTTTGAGTAACACTATTTTTCCACCAGTTCCCCACCGTTTCTGAATTTCTTTCCTATGGACTTGCTGCCTTACTCTTTTCCTTTACCCTCAAATTCAATCTTCGTCTCAATTTTAAGCTTTAACCCTAATTTCATCAATTAAACAAGCTAAAGAAGAATAATTTTGAAATTGAAAACTTCACCTCTCTCTAACAGCACCTCCAACCACCACTACTGAGATTAATTACGATTAGCTGTCAGATCGGAGCTGTTACAGGATTTGATTTTAATTTGCAACCGGATCAAAGCTCTTAACTGGATATTAGTTTCAATTTGCCGCTGAACCAGAGCTCGATTATGTTTAGTTTTGATTACTGGAACGGTGTGGAAGTAATGAAGTGGTTGGTGCTTGCCTTCTAACGTCAGCCTGAAAATTCTTTCAGCCTCTTCTCATTCAGTGCTATAATTACAGATTAATTTAACAATTTAGCAACAAATCAGAGACTGGTTGACGGGAGGTGTACAGAGAGAAACAATACAAAAATGGTGGAGATGGGGGCAATAAATGGCATGTAAGAATGGGGTGGGAGCTGCTGTGTGCCTGTGTTGGATAGAGGGGGAAGAACAAAAGAGAGAATAAAGAGACGATGAGTTTGCTTTTGGTGGATTTCTATTTCTTTTCTTTCTCCCTCTTCTTTATTCTTTTTTACTTTTTCTCTCTTTTCCTCCTTTTCTTCTTCACAGTGAGTAGTAGTAGGTGGAATGTTTTTCTTTTTTGTTTTCATATTAGTATAAATTTCTTATTTTACCCCTAAAAAGAGTTACATGCCGAGTACATGACTACTTAACGAACTCGGACGTTACTTTAACAACAAAGTGATTGTGGATGAAACAAAGAAATAGTTGCATGGTCGATATGAGACAGAATATATTTGGGTGATCAAACCTGGAAAACCCCAATGGTAGAGCGACTTTTTTTTGCACTTTTTCCATTATGTTTTGGCATGTATTATCTCAAATAAGATTTATTTTTTATTTAAATCCTCATACACAACACCACTCAACCTAGATCACACAAATTGAAAGCAGGAGCGGGAGTGCGAGCGAGAGCGCAACAGCACCAAATATCAAAATCAGTTCAAAACAGGAGCTTCATCAGAGCGTCTAAGCATATAATATATACATAAATTTTGTTTATATATATACATGTAAATTTTGTTTGATAACCAAAAAGAAATAGATGAGTAAAAAATAATATATATAATTACACACACACACACACATATATATATATAAAGTTATGTTCAGTATACTTTACTTAAAAATAATTATGTAAACTCTTTTGCTTAACAAAGTAAATAAATAAATAAAGAAATTACTTAAAATCTTTATTTCATGACAATTATCTAGACCTCAGAACACAAACGAGGTAGGCAGGAGGATATTTATTTGGGTTTAGTTTCAAGAAGTGGATTAGAGAATAAGAAGACCAAACAGCCATGCCTCCAGGCACCTCTTCTACTGCTATGCTCCTCAGTTTCAAATCGCCACTGGCCCACCGCCACCGCCTTTAAACCACCACTACCAACTTCCAAATGCTATTACCACCACCCTCACCACTCGCCATCACCAAATACAAACTCGATTAACAGCTGTGCACAAACCTATTGACCTCCCGGGCGCTCCTTGCAAGCTGCAAATAAGATCCTGATCTTGGAAATCGTCGACGAAGTCACAAGGCTTTAGATTTCATGGTGGTCTCGAAATTCAGATCTCTGATCTGGAATGATGCTGAATCCGGCGTAGATGGCAAATCTGGCGGGTGCGTGACCTTGATTCATGATTATTGAGGGAACAAAAAGCAAGAAGATGGATAGGTTTTTACAACTTGACGATATTTAGGGGGGCTGAGGAGAGAGAGAGAATTTTGGGAGTGGAAGGAAGGAAGGAAAGCAATTGAGAATGGTGGAATTTGTCAAAATGGGTTTCACTTTGGGATTGGAAATGATGATAGAAGACCCAAAAAAAAAAAGGAAGAACAATACACCCGATCTGTTTAATGGGGAAAGGAGAAGAAGATAAAGAGAAAAGAAACCAAATTAGTGGGCCCAAAGTCAACAGAGGAAGAAGTTAAAAGAAAAATGAAGGAAAAAAATGTCAGATTACTGAAATACCCATCACAAGATCAGCACATGCTAAATTCTGTTAGTTTTTCTAATGTCCATCCATCCCCAAGGTTTAAAGTGGGACGAAATTCGATCAGAGGTGTGATCTGGAATTTGGTGGATACTGGGTGAGGGGGGGTAATTTATTATTGGCCTTTAAAATACAACCATAAGGGTACACAAACTACAAAACAAAGGATTATGAAGGAGGCTAAAGGGGCCATGACCCCTTTCAAGGACGAATCAACAACACATTCCAGCATTGGACTCCACCTTTATACTCGTATCATCGCAGTCTTAGTCCTAGGTCTTACCCAACCTTTATACATTCTTTTTATATACTAGTCTGAAGCACGTGCAAAATAGCTATGCACAAATCCATAATTAAGAAAAAAATTAAACAAAACTTAGCACTGCACTTATCAACCAAGATATTCCGTTGATACTTCATTTCAATTGTACCTAATGCTTTGTGAAGTGGGGGGTGGTTTAGGCATTAAAAACTTAAGTCTGTTCAACGTAGCTTTATTGGGAAAATGGCTTTGGAGGTTTTTGGTTGATAAGGTTTGGGCTATGGATGAGAGTCGTGATTTGCAAATATGGGGATGGTAACCATAGATGGTTTCCGAAGACTATCTCTAGTCCCTATGGCTCGGGGTTTGGAAAGGTATTCTTAAGGGTTGGGAATCTTTTGCGAGACATATTCGCTTTGATATAGGGGATGGGTCTACGGTGAGGTTTTGGAAAGATATATGGTGTGGTGAGATGGAGCTTTCGAGGGCATTACCTAGTCTTTTTGGCTTGGCTCGGGAGGAAGATTGTTTTGTTAACTCAATTGTGCAAGTGCACGAAGACAGGATATCATGGAACCCTACTTTTCGGAGATACTTCCACGATTGGGAAATGGAGATGTGTATGAACTTTTTTGAGAGCATGTTGATAATACAATTGAGGATAAGGTGAGGTGGGAAGGCTTCAGAAGCAATTCTTTCTTCGTCAAATCATATACTATTGCAAGCTCTCGAACATTGGCAGCGCACCCTTTCCTTGGCAGAATGTTTGGAGAACCAAAGTAGTCGTGTGGCTTTCTTTGTGTGGGAGGCTTGCCATGATGCGATTCTTACGGAAGACAATTTAAGCTTACGTCGGAAAATTTATACTAGCCGGTGGTTTATGTGCAAAAATAGTGGAGAGAGCACTAACCATCTCCTTCTTCATTGTTCTGTGGCGAAGGTCTTGTGGAATGAGATTTTTGGTCAATTTGGGCTATCATGGGTTATGCCTAGTTCGATCAAAGAGTTCTTCTTGTGTTGGTCCTTGTATAAACCATAGTTATTAAAGGCGACCGCCTGACTCACCTGAGGCGAGAAACGAGGCGAGGCGAGGGTATGTTGCCCCGAAGGTACCCAGGCGAGGCGATGTGACAAAGGCGACCCCAGGACTACGCCTTTCTCGCCTAATCGAGAGGCGAGAGGCGACGCTCACAGCTATACACTTTTCACCGCCGGATCTCGCCGAAAAATCTGATCGGCGCCAGAATCTTCGCCGAAAATGTACAGAGAGGGTCGCCGGCACCTGCAGAGGTTAGATCCAAAGTGTTTGGCTAGTTTGAAGTGGATCTAGAAGATTATTGTCTATATTTTTTAGAATCCACCTATTACCTTTTGATTTTCAAGAAAAAAATGTAGTTTTTCGTATAAATACAAAACCTTAAAGTTGAAAATAGTGTTATTATTACCATTTGTAGATTGAGTTACATGAATTACTTTTATTTATAATTATTTTATGAAAAAAATTACAAGATATAACACTTTAAAATTATTTTTTCTTAATTATCGACTTGTTCGCCTTTTGCTCGCTAATAACTATGGTATAAACGCAGGAGAAGAAACCACGTTTGGGAGGCTGCGTCCTTGGGTGTCTGTTGGACTATATGGAGGGAGAGGAATAGAAGGGTGTTTGATAGCATTGAGGGGACTACAGAGCAGCTGAAAACTAGTCTTATCCGCATGATGTCCTCTTCGTGTTTCGAGTCTATGGACAGCCCTGGTTGTTCCAATCATTCTTTTGTTGATCTTGTCAATAGTCTTGCGCCACCCAGGCACCTAGAATCAAGCCGCCTAGGGCACCCTAATTTTTTTTTTTTTAAATTTTTAAAAAGCTTTGGCCTTAAAGAAGGTCGTTTTAGGCCTTTTTATATATAAAAAAACCAATTTAGATTATTTGGTCATATTATATTGCTGCAGCATACCTATAATGTATAGAGTTATTGATTATTGTTGAGTTGTTTTGAACTTTGGAATGAAATTTAGATTATTTGTCTATTTGGTGATATTAATTATTAGTGTATTTGAAGGTTTAGTGTTTATTCATTAATAATTAGGTTATATTAAGAAAAAAGATCAAAAATCAGGGTAATTATGCCATAATTCTAGTCCTTGCCCAGGCCCCACCTAGGCTCGCGCCTAGTGCCGCCAAGCAATTTTTAGAAATTTTTAGAACACAAACTCTTAATCTTACTTAGTCTGGCTATATACGTCCCGTGTACATAAGACGCATTACCTGTTTTTGACGTTTTTTGGTATATATTATCTTACTTATCAAAAAAAAAAAAAAAAAGATGTGAAACTAAAGAAAGTTGATTAATGAGTTATGGCAAAATGAAGTAACTAAAGACCCTAATCAATCATACTCGATCTCTCCTCCTTGATCCTCCCTTTATGCAAACTAATGAACCATACCTCCCCATTGCTTTGCTGCTGCCATGTTGCCCAGGATTGTCTGCACCATCACGTTGCCGGCATCGACAGATCATTTCATTGGTCACTGCCCCGTAGTTCTTTCAAACATTTTCCACTTTCTTTCCCAATCTCCTTACTCTCCAAAAGCCAAAAACTAAAACTAAAAGTTTCTCAATCTTAATCAATCTAGTTTTTCCTCCCTATTCCAAGTTCAAAGCTATTTAAATTTAAATCAATTTTAAAAACCCCATAAGTTCACGCCATAATTTAATTCCCAAAAATTGGCACACTCCTCCCTCCCATTATCTATCTTTATGTCTATCTATCTATACATAAGGTATAGTGTGATGAAATGACCCACCTAATTGTACATAGCATTAGTAATTCTTTGACTATTCTTTTGAATTGTGATTTAGATTTTAGGACAATTGGTAATCTTCATTACTCTTAAGAAAAATTTATCTAGACATGTTATTTCTTTCTTCTTCTTTTCGTAGTGTTTAAAGTTTATCACATACTCCCTCTGTTCCACCCAAAGAGTCCAAGTTTGAAAAATCTAATAATTGAAGGATATATAAGTAGTATTGAAGTTGGTCATAATTACAAAAATATTTTATCACAGTTAATATGTTTGTACTACATGAGGAGGGTAAAGTTGAAAGTTTAATGAAGACTGTAGGCAAAAATTTTTAAAGTGAACTCTTTGAGTGAAAGATCCCAAAATAGTATAATGGACTCTTTGCCTGGAACGGAGGGACTATTAATTAGCCTGAAGTTGAAATCTTACTTGTATTTTCTTTTTCTTTTTTTTTCTTCTTTTTATAAAATAAAGTAACTTCAATACCATTCACAATGAATCTAATCATCTGCTATGTACTTTCAAACACGAGGCTAAAAAAATAATGTTCTAAGCAATTCAGTGTTATGTTTAGAACTTATGTAAAATAAGTTGGTATAAACTGATTTCTTCTTAGTATCTGTCTTGTTTGATATCAAAAGATACTATATGGAGGCAAGTTAGTATTAAAAGAACATGTATTACAAAACGATGAGTAACATGATTGGTAAATGAGATTGAGAAGGAACGATGCTACAACACCTCTTTGGAAACATATAGGCATCACTTGTAAATACATATCATATGAAGGGCAAATTGGTAATTTAACTTGCGACAAACGACGATGAAACCGCCACTTCTATAAAAGTAGTAACTACTAACATTATAAAAGAGTAGGTTTCATTGTCATCCACATGCAAGTGAATTTACCAACTTAACCTCTCTCAGTCTATATTTTCAAAAGATGCCAGTTGTTATTCGCAAGACGTGTTGTACGACTCATTTCTTCTCCCAGACCGCCGCCTCTACTACAGGGACGCAATCCAACCTTCTTTCATCTTCTTCCTGCCCACCGCTTTTTCCCCCTACAAAACATATACTACCTTTGTGCACCATCACGTTTGAACCCTAAAATCATCAACCGATTCGACATTATCAGTGCCTAGGGCTCTGCTGAAGGCAACTGGTGGTTTGAAGGATGTAAGAACCAACCCTCTGCCGGCTAAATTGGCAGCAATAGCTACTAACTTATACAGGTAATGATGTACTCCCTCCGTTTCACGCAAAGAGTCAAAAATTCTATTTAGGATATTTCACTTAAAGAGTCAACTTTCAAAAATTGATGCTTACAATTTTCATAATATTTCATCTTTACCCTACTTGTGTTGTAAATATCTTGGTTGTGCTTAAATATTTTTGTAATTATGACCAACTCCAATGACACTTATTTATTCCTTAATTATTGGACTTTTCAAGCATGAACTCTTTCGGTGGAACGGAGGGAGTATATCATATTGTTCAAAAAATTTTAATATTTCTATTTTGTGTCGTTTGCCTTTTCTTTGGCATTTACGCTTTCTTTTTTATTTTTGCTTCAACAAGAGCATGTATTTTAGTTGTCAAATACCAAGGAACATGACAAGCAAAAAGATAATTAACAAACCCTCATGACAATAATTATAGCCACCTACTCAACATGACACCATTCACGTGATACCTATTTCTCCAGTCTGGGCTTCCTATATACAAATTTTTTTCTGCTCGAAGAACCCCAAATGTATAATGACTGTTAGGATTCTCCAGCCTCAATCCCCTCCCTGTTTTCATTTCGATCCGCGTATCACATTCCCAACAGTGTCGCTCTAACTTCTTCCTTTTGGACTTAATGCTTTCAACAGTGATAAGGTTTTGTATAGAGTTTATGTTTTTCTCCCCGAAAAAATAAAAAATGTGGAATGGACATTTAGATGTTTAAAAAATACCTAAATTGGTGGTTTTTCTCAACAACTAAATAGCACACTGGTACTCTGTGCGTGCGTGCACACGTGTGCGTGTGTGAGAGAGAGAGATAGAGAGACTTCGAAACCCATTTTTGTGCTTAACAAGAACAAAAATCTTATGATCATTTGTCTTAACTTTCAATGACTATTTGCCCTTGTGTATTCATCATATTTTCAGAAACATTCACAAGTCTCTCACTTTTCTCAAGGCCTAAAACCTAAATAAAAGAGAACCACTTCTTTGTTCCTAACAGTTTATACACTTCCAAGTCTATCTCTACGTTTACGCACCAACTAAAATCTAACAAAATAAATAGCAAAACATTAAATAAAAAAATTGAAAATAGTAACAAATGATTGGTAACAATAAGAGAGTTAAAAATGAGGAACTATTCATGGACGTAAACCTTTGATTATATATACATAATAGAGAAAGTAAATTTATAACTAAATATCACCCTTCCCAAACCCATTACCCATCACCCTCCCTAATGACTTCTTTATCTCCAACAATCTCCCTGTATTAATCCAATTCAACCAACAAAATCTACAATTACATATATACACACAACTTATAAATTATACATGTATATATATACATATATATATATGGGTATGTGAGTATGTATATATGTATGCATTGTATAAATCTATATCAGTGATTTAAATAATGTAAGGCGGATAAGGGTAAGTCGGTAACAGTTATGGTGTCGCAGAAGCGGGGTGTAGTGGGCGTTACATAACGGAAGCGGTCACCGAAGGCGTGGATTATTTTTTTTCAGTTCACAACTATCTAATTCAGGTATAATTATACTATCTAAAATTGATTTAATACAAAATTTGGTTGTGCAATGAATATTAAGACTTCCTAAACAATTGTTGACATGATTCAGCTTTCTATTTTAGTGGAACTAAAATATTAAGCAAGTTGACTGTTAAGTCATTTTAGTAGCACATATACATAAATACCCTTGGCAAGGGTGAATTTAATAACTTCATTACAAAATGGACACTCATTTTGGGACAAAACTGTTTGAGAAATGAACATTCATTTTGGGACGGAGGGAGTAACTTGTAACCTTTTTGTGAAGAAAACTGTTTCAGGGACTTCATAACTTCGGTTTACATAAAGGATAGTTTCATGCATGGAAAAGAGAATAAAGCATCCTAAACTTGAATTACAAAGATTGACAAGAGAAATAGGTGCTTATGGAACAAAACATTTTCGCATAAAGTGGGATCAATATTAGCTTAATATGTTCAACTATTGATGAACAAAAAACAGCTAAAATGTATGCTTAAAGATGTTACCTTCTGGAAGCGCCATTTCGGTTTCCATAAACAAAGTTGGTAGCCAGAGGTGCAGCAGCAGTTGGGGTGTTTGTTCCCACTATCTCAATTTTCATAGGCTTTCCATCTAGTTGAACATTACTGTATTTCTTGACAGCGACCTCCGCATCTTTCCTGCGTGAGAAGACTACTTCTGCTGTTCCCTAAGATAAAAATTATCTCAACTAAGGCAGGAGACAAAATTTACTGGAAGGAGCTGATTATCTCCAAATTTGTGTAATACCTTTGATCTGCCACTCCTATCATAATGAATCAAAAGTCGTTTTACATCACCCACTTCCGAGAAGAGCTCCTACACAACATTAAAATTGTTTAACCACATGTCTAATCACAAGGTCCATGGTCAGCAGTAAATGTAACTAAGAAATGAAGGGAAAAAAATTCAGGCAAGTGCACAAGGCCACGTCATTGCGGGCCATGGGAAGGGTCTAATATATACAGTCTTATCCGAGAAGGCAAAGAGACTGTTTCAATAGTAAATATAAGTATTTTTCACAAAATGCAAAGTAAACAAACAGGCTACTAGAAACAGAAAAGTTTACGATTTAATTCAATGATATAATACTTTCTCTTTTAAAATAAACGTGCATTGAAGAACAAATCAGAGGGGGGATATAGTACCCAATTGTTCGTGATATAGCAAGGGAAAATTTTAATGAGAGTGAATATACAACCCTGAATCCCTTACCATATCACCTACACATTCCAAAGACATGACATGAAACACAGCAAACCTTCATATAAGACCTTACTCAATTAAGTATACAAGGCCCAACCAATAAATATTCAGGTAATGAATGCAACAATTGCATGCATAGAAGACCAATATGCATCATTGGATTTTAGAAAGATCAAATGATACTAAATTGATGCCACCGTGAAAACACTAAAGTGAAAACTAACATCTAGTATTTTAACAGTACTTAATCAATTTCAGATCATCCAATAACAATATGCTCGTTCTAAACAATCAACCTGTTAATATTCTAAGAAAGTTTCAACCCTATTAGTCACTTTTTCATGAAACTCTGAAAGCAGGGGCGGAACTACCCCAAGGCCAACAAGGGACATGGCCTTTGCAGGATCTTTGATATGCTTTCTAGTGTTATTTTATTTTTGAACATTGTACATTAAAAACTAGCAATCATGTACGATCCCCCCCCCCCCAAAACAAATCAACAGAGACACTACTAGCTTAGAGCTTGCTCAAATATTATGCTTCCTTCATTAGATTCATCTTTTCGGCCAATTCACAAAAGTTACTAGCACTACTAGTAAAATCGTTATTCAATTTAACTTTGGTGGAGAGTGGAGACCACATTGAATAAGTTATTTAATCAAAAACAAAAAAAGTAACAGGCAAAACCAAGGATTAGCATTCTTTGATTTGATTTTTTTCTTTTTCTTTTTCTTTTTCATTTTGAAAAAAAAAATAAGATCTTTAAGTTGGTAGATAACTATGTATATTTTAATAGTTAAAAAATGGAATATAATTTAAAAAGGTATATTGTATTTCTTTTATCGTATTTTTATTTATCTTAAAAATAAATAAAAAATCTTAATTTAGTAATAGTTTGTATAACCTATTACTAAGTCTGTCTCAAAAAAGAAAAAAAAAATCATATTTTGAAAATTAAAATTATTATTAATACATTCCATACATCTCATATAAAAGACTAACATTACAATTGTAAAAAAAAAATATGTATGAGACATAAGAGAAGCATCATACTTTTTTAATCAACAAAATTTTACAGAAAGTTAAAAATAAATAGTTAAAATCAAAAGTTAAACTTACTTTTTGATACAAACTAAAAACAAAAATAGAACTATTATATGATAAGAATGAAGTATACTATCTACTTCGGCCCCCTCAACGTATAAGTCCTTAGTCCGCCCCTGTCTGAAAGATATTCTCCTTGAGCCAGCTTATCAACAAACGGACCAGAAATGGCAGTCTCAATGTTTTCTGCCTGAGCTCTAACCAATAGACCAAGTAATGACAACTTGCATATGTCAACGAATCTCGAACAAGCAACACTAAACAAATTTTCTTACTTCATTAAGTATGATTTTTAAGGTAAAAATTAAAACAGGTATTACCACCTACACATCCAAACCTATAAACCAACCAAAAATTGTACACCTAGGCCCTTCCTTCCTTTGAGTTTTTTCTTTCCTTTTTTAGATGTATTTGGAGAGCCTAATTCAGAACTTAAAGAGTTTCCCTGAAACTTTAACCTTCGTATATTGAATAACAAGTCTGGATACAGAAGTGTATTTTGTTATAACCATCACTCTGAGCAAGCTCAACTCTCAAAGTGACTCAGCAAGTGGAACAGAGTGAGTACATGCCTCCACATTAATTACAATTCAATCAATCTATCTACTTATAACTTAAATCAAGCAAACCCACTATAAAATGATCACCAGGGAACACATTTAATTTGAACCTCAAGTATCAACTAAAACTGCCTCAAATCTTACCTTGATGTCCTCGGTAGAAACTCCATAATCCAAGTTAGAGATGAGAAGCTTTGTGCCAGTCTCTATCGACGACACTCTCTCCGATCTTACAGGGTAGGCCTCAGCATCACCTTCAAACATGTCATGTCCCCAAGTTGTATCTGGTGCTTCAACCTACACAGCCAGAAAAAATGATGATCAAGCAACCTGACACAACTAATCATCAACAATTCTCATTGTTACCACAAATCCACCAAGATTTTAAAATTAAATCAAACAGAAAACACCCCTCTAGTATATTAACACTATATCCCTCCCCCCACCCCACCTCCAACCCACACACAAACGCACACACAGATCAAATTACATGTACACTATCCAGATACAGCTAATCACCACCATTCTCGTGGTCACAAACCCACCATTATATTCGAATTACATTAAACAAAAGAAATCTCTAGTATATTAACTCTACTCCCGCACGCACGCACATCCATGTCAAACTACAATATCCAACCACAATTCTCATTGTTTACACAAAACCAACAAAAACTTCAAAGTCAATCAACCAATATACACTACCCACCCTCAACACACACATCCACATACACAAATCAAATACTGTCAATCACCATCCTTTCCATTGTTTCAACAAACCCACCAAAAGTTCCAAATGAAATCACCTAACACACATTTATGCTACAAAAACACTATCCCCAACTCACACGCACAAACACACATCACCAAACACACAAATTCCATATTAAATTAAACAAAACACATCTCTAACACGTTAACACTGTACCCCCACCCAACACACACACATCAGGGAAAGAGGGTGTATTTTAGCTAACCTTTCCAATAGTATACGGTGTTATACGGCTGGCGCTGCGATTGGGGAACCGGCGGGAGGGTCCCGGGCCGGAATCGCGAGTTCTGGGTCTAGGGTTAGACCCTCCCCCTTTGGATTTTTTGTTCATCTTTATCATATCATCCAGAGACATGTCCAGATTAGACATTTTTTGATAAACAACCCTGGAACAATTTTTTGCGAGGGAAATCAAAGATTGGGTTTGGGGGTTTAGATGGAGGAATTGGGAGCAGCCATCACTGGGATATTATTGTAGACATGTCGACGATGATCATTATATCCAACGTATGCAATGATATGGATTTTGGTTTGTGATAGTCTACCACCTTCGGGTACTCACTTTTGTTCATTTGGTCCGTAAATACTAAGTAGCATTAAAATATGGTCTTGTTGAGCATAATGCATTTGAGGACAATGGAAGAATTAACAGTGTGCAACAATGTTACAAACAGAGGGACTCACAGAGACAAGTGTATATTAACAAAGACTATTGGATATTGTTAGCCCAAGCATAGTAAACGTCGACGTATGGAGATGAAGAATCTTAGTTGTTTAAATTGGTTGTTAGTGAAGGATAAATTAGTATAATTATCAAGTTAAGTAGCAGTTAATTTGTTATTTGTTAGACACTTGTTAGCTTACGTGCTTCCCAGGCTTTCCTTCTTTGATATATATTTTTGGGGGTTTTCGGTTCTACTTGACTTAATGATTGGAATATACATTTTTCTTCAATGGAAAAGACTTTTCTCACTCTCTTTGTCTGATAATATACACAATTAAAGTTTTCATGGTATCAGAGCATTCGGCTCGTGGTTGCAAACTCTGATTCGATTTCTTCAAAATTAATTGATTCAATTATGGATTCAACTTTCCCGGGGGAGTTCATTTCAATTTGCAAATTATTTCAAGGAACTATGGCAGACAATATGAACTACGAAGCATCTTCTGGAGCAAATCAAAGCAGAGGAAGAAACTCAAACATTCCTTCAATGGAGATTTCGATTGACTCGAACATGCATCTTCTCTTCATCCACAACAATGATCATCCAGGGCTTGTCTTGAGTTCTACTAAACTCACTGGTAGTGATAACTATAGTGCCTGGTCTAGGTCTCTTCAAATATCTCTCTCTGCTAAAAACAAATCTGCTTTGATTTATGGCACATTTCCAATTCCTGAGAAAAATTCCAATTTGATTCCACTTTGGGCACGTGCAAATGATATGGTAATATCATGGATTTTCAATGTAATGTCAGAAGAAATTAGCAATAGCCTTCGTTTTGTATCTTCTGCATTCATTGTTTGGAGTGAATTGAAAGAACGATATTCAAATATTGATGGTCATAGGGTTTTTCAACTGGAAAAGGATCTTCATAGGCTAGAACAAATAGATGGTTCTGTTGAAGCCTATTATCACAAAATGAAGGGTTTATGGGATGAAAGCATTGCTATAGAACTATAACAACTTGTTCTTGCAACAATTGTATATGTGGTTCTGTTAAAGCACAGGAAATTAGAGAACAAAGGAAGAAACTCATACAGTTTCTCATGGGATTACGTGATAGTTTTGCAAATATTAGAGGCCAAATTTTGAGGATGAAACCTTTACCAACTGTAGGAGAGGCTTATTATATGGTGAGACAAGAGGAATCATTACGTGTGGGATATATTCCAGATTTTAACATTGCTGGTGCTAGCAATACTGGTAGTAATTCTGCAATTTATAGGCCTCCTGGTAATGGTAATAAGATTGGTTTTGTAAAGTCTCCTTTTAAGAAAGGGATATTTTGCAATTATTGTAATAAGGAAGGGCACACTAAGAGAGAATGTTATAAGTTACATGGATTCCCAGTAGGCCACCCAGGCTATTCAAAACAGTATAAAGGAGGAAATACTACTGAAGGGAAATCACAGAATGGTGGGAGTAAAGTTATGCAGATGTCACAGGACAAACCTGGAATTGAAAATGATACACCTGAAAATGAAAAGGATACTCAAGCAGAGATTGAACTTCTCAAGTCACAACTGGGACAAGTGTTGAACGTGTTGAAAGTCAAAAGTCATTCAGAGGAGCATCTTGCAGCTTTCACTTCTGGAACTACCTCTCATTTTCCAGGTATTAGTGCATCTACATGCTGTTATAATGGTTTTGTAGCATCTATCCATGATGATACTTTTAATGGTTCTAATTGGGTTATAGATTCAGGAGCCACAGACCATATTTGTTTTGATTCTAAACGGATGCATTCTGTTTTTCATATGTCTAAACCTATCATGTTATCCCTTCCAAATGGCAATCAGGCTGTAGTGACCTATAAAGGGTCCCTGCAGTTAACCCCAGACATCATAATTTAAGATGTTCTGTATGTCTCTAGCTTCAAATTCAATTTGTTATCTGTGTCTAAGTTCCTTGCACAAACTTCATACACTGTGCAATTTACAAAATTCACATGTGTATTCCAGGACCAATTGAAGAAAGACCACGGTAATCTTCATAGAAGTCAGTACATTCTTCAAGGACACAGCTTTGCTTCTTCCAATCTCATTGGACATGGTACTGGAGTTCCTTGTCAACAATCATCTGAACTTTGGCACAAGAGATTAGGACATCCTTCACTTAGTACCCTAAAGGAAATTAATCAACTGTCTCATATTTTTCATTCTAAGACATTTGACAATGATTGTATTCTCTATTGTAATATTTGTCCTCTTGCTAAACAGTATAAAATTTCTTTTCCTATTAGTAATTCTCATAGTCAAATGTGTTTTGACTTGATTCATTGTGATTTGTGGGGACCTTATCGAATTTCTACCATGTCTGGATGTAGATATTTCTTAACATTGGTTGATGATTATTCCAGACATGTCTGGATTCATTTGATGCCAACCAAATATCATGTTTTTCAATTACTCAAATCTTTCAATGCCTATGTACAAAACCAATTTCAGTCCACTGTTAAATCCATCAGATCATGGAGCTGAATTTTTTAATCAAGAGGTATTACCTTTCCTTTCTACTCTTGGCATTATACATCAGTCCTCTTGTCCTTACTCCCCTCAACAAAATGGCATTGTAGAAAGGAAACACAAACAACTTCTTGAAATGACAAGGGCACTAAGATTCCAATCTAGTTTACCAAAGCATTTCTGGGGTTATTGCCTTCTTACTGCTACTTATTTGATAAATAGAATTCCCACTAGAGCCACAGAATTCAAAATACCTCATGAAATGTTATTCAACACTGTTGTTGATTATTCTTTATTAAAAGCATTTGGCTGCTTAGCTTTTGCTTCAGTTCATGCCAATGATAAACTTGAACCTAGAGCAATTAAATCCATTTTTCTTGGTTATCCACATGGTCAGAAAGGGTACTTGTTATACAACCTTGCCACTCACAAGACATTTGTTAGCAGACATGTAATCTTTTTTGAGCATGTGTTTCCCTTTTCAGACACCCGTTCAGCTCTTCACCCTACTTCCATCTTACCTTGGCCAGTAGATGATCCAGACCAAACCCCTACTAATCCTTGTAACAGTCCTGATATTCTCACTCCTACCAATCATTGCAATAGCCCTGATATTCCCACTCCTGCCAATGTTGATTCATCTTCTCCAGCATCCTCTGATCATACGCATGCTCCTATTAATGCTGATAATCCTCAACCTCTCCTTCCTATCAGACATTCTACTAGACCAAGGTTTTCTTCTGTCAAATTGAAAGATTATGTTTTGACTTCTTCTGTTTCAAAACATGGTACCTCTGTGCATACTACTTCTGATCTTTTCACTTTAGCCCACCTTCATTTCATCAATGCATTAGATGGTCATGTGGAACCTCATTCTTATAATCAAGCCATTAAAGATCAACATTGGATTGATGCTATGAATAAAGAAATAACAGCATTAAAGGCAAATAATACTTAGACTTTGGTTCCTTTACCTACTGGTCATAGGGCTATTGGGTGCAAGTGGGTTTTTAAGATCAAATACAATGCTGATGGTACTGTGGAAAGATATAAGGCAAGGTTGGTTGCTAAAGGATACACTAAGACTGAAGGAATTGATTATCATGAGACTTTCTCCCCTGTGGCTAAGATGGTTTCTGTGAGAACTTTACTAGCTATTGCAGCTAGCTGCCAAAGGATGGGGAGTTCACCAATTAGATGTCAACAATGCCTTTTTGCATGGTGATTTGTCAGAGGGAATCTATAAGACAATTCATCAGGGTTATCATCATAACAGTACTCACAAATCAAATTTGGTGTGCAAGTTACAGAAATCATTGTATGGTATTAAACAGGCTTCCAGGCAGTGGTTTGCTAAACTTACTGACTCTCTATTGCATCTTGGCTATGTTCAATCTCGTGCAGATTATTCCATGTTTACAAAGACTGCTGAAAATTCCTTCACAGCCCTATTGGTTTATGTGGATGATATTATAGTGACTGGTACTGACATTGATTGCATTGTTTCTTTGAAGAGACTTCTTGATGCTCAGTTCAACATTAAAGATCTAGGTCTCATAAAAAACTATCTTGGCATTGAGGTTTCTAGATCTTCACAGGGTTTTCATTTGAGTCAAAGGAAGTATGCTCTTGACCTCATTGCTTCTGCAGGTTTACAGGATGCCAAACCCTTAACTATTCCTTTAGACCCCAATGAAAAACTCCTGGCTACTGCTGGGGCTCCTCTTCCAGATCCCAGCCTTTATAGACAGTTAATTGGAAAGCTTCTATACCTTACTGTGACTAGACCAGATGTTGCTTTTGCAGCTCATGTTCTTAGTCAGTTTGTGCATGCTCCCACTACTATCCATCTTAGAGCCTTGTTCAGGGTACTTCGATACTTGAAAGCTTGTCCAGGCCAAGGCCTCTTCCTGTCTTCTACTTGTGATTTATATCTCACTGCCCACTGTGATAGTGATTGGGCAGGCAATCATAATGACAGGAAGTCAGTTACTGGTTTTTGCATATTTCTTGGAGGTTCTTTGGTGTCTTGGTTATCTAAGAAACAATCAGTCACTGCCAGGTCCTCTGCTGAGGCAGAATATAGAGCTCTTGCTACTGTTAGTAGTGAACTCATTTGGTTGCATGCTCTCCTTAAGGATTTACAGATTGATGTGCCTCTTCTAGTCCAAGTTCTTTGTGATAGCACTGCTGCTATAGCCATTGCCTCCGATCCAGTTTATCATGCTCGTACAAAGCATATCGAGTTAGATTGGTATTTTGTCAGAGAGAATATTCAATTGGGCTTATTGAAGCCTTCTTACATATCCTTCAAACTTCAGCTAGCAGACATATTTACAAAGCCTCTTGAGAAGTCACCCCATTGGTTCATTCTGTCCAAGTTGAAAGTCTTGAATCTTTCACCACTTTCAACTTGTTGGGGGGTGTTGAGCATAATGCATTTGAGGACAATGGAAGAATTAACAGTGTGCAACAATGTTACAAGTAGAGGGGCTCACAGAGACAAGTGTATATTAACAAAGACTTGCAAAGACTGCTGGAAATTGTTAGCCCAAATATAGTAAACATCGACGTATGGAGATGAAGAATCTTAGTTGGTTGTTAGTGAAGTGATGGAGATCAAGGACCAAGACCCAATATTCAAAGAGATCCGATGACGATAACCGGAGGTCCAATGACAAGAGCGCGAATCAAGAAAGTTCGGGAAGCTCTCATGACGCTTGTGCACTCAATCAAGGCCAACACGACTCAAAACAGTGAAGAACGGATCGCATGTGTGTTGGAGGGTCGTTTGTATGAAGGATGAAGTTTCTGGCCACAGAGCGATAGCGATCGCTCTGTCTCTTCTAAAGCGATCGCCTTGGATTCTGCCTAACAAGCGATCGCCCTGTCTCAAGAGGAAGCGATCGCCCTGGACACTGCTTGAAAGGCGATCGCCCTGAATCGCTGCAAAGCGATCGCCCTGTGGGGGGGGGTGTTGAGCATAATGCATTTGAGGACAATGGAAGAATTAACAGTGTGCAACAATGTTACAAGCAGAGGGGCTCACAGAGACAAGTGTATATTAACAAAGACTTGCAAAGACTCCTGGAAATTGTTAGCCCAAATATAGTAAACATCGACGTATGGAGATGAAGAATCTTAGTTGGTTGTTAGTGAAGTGATGGAGATCAAGGACCAAGACCCAATATTCAAAGAGATCCGATGACGATAACCGGAGGTCCAATGACAAGAGCGCGAATCAAGAAAGTTCGGGAAGCTCTCATGACGCTTGTGCACTCAATCAAGGCCAACACGACTCAAAACAGTGAAGAACGGATCGCATGTGTGTTGGAGGGTCGTTTGTATGAAGGATGAAGTTTCGCCACGCAGCGATAGCGATCGCTGTCTCTTCTAAAGCGATCGCCTTGGATTCCGCCTAACAAGCGATCGCCCGTCTCAAGAGGAAGCGATCGCCCGGACACCGCCAAAGGCGATCGCCCGCCGCAGCGATCGCCCTGTGTACTGCCTGAAGAGCAATTGCCCTGAGTCGCTGCAAGGCGATCGCCTTATCTCCAGTTTGTCAGAACGCGATTGTTTGACGACATTTTATCAGTTTTGGTAACTTTAGTATATTTTAGGTATTTTTATTTCCTAATAAACGTTTCCTAGGTTTAGTAGGATTGTTAGACCTATGTAAAGGCTTCTTTTTCATTGTAAAACATGAACTTCAATATTATTAAATTTGATTTGAGTTTTCACTATATTGTGAGCTTTTGAGAGATTTCTTAGATTAGAATTCTCAACCCTTGAACTTATCAAGTTTGTTGAGCTGCAGGCTTGTGGCGTTCCGTGATCTTGGTTCCTAATCAATTGCGATTAGTGGGTTAAGGTTGCACCCCAAGGTTCTAGGGATTAAATCTGCCCTAGGGTTGAGGGAAGCTCCCTATCTTCGTTTCAATTCGTTGTTTTCTGTTTTTAATCCGCATTTTTGGTTGGTTCCACTTTGTCACGATCTTGGAATCACATCATGAAGGATAAATTAGTAATTATCAGGTTAAGTAGCAGTTAGTTTGCTATTTGTTAGACGCTTGTTAGCTTAAGTACTTCCCAGGCTTTCCCTATTTGATATATATTTTTTGGGGGTTTTCTGTTCTACTTGACTTGATGATTGGAATATACATTTTTCTTCAATGGAAAAGACTTTTCTCACTCTCTTTGTCTGATAATATACACAATTAAAGTTTTCATCTTGAGGCACTTGTTAAAAACCATATGCACATGAATTGACATGAATGCATGGGAGGGGAGGGGAGGCGTTTTAATGAATTAGAGCATCACCAATACAATTGTAAATTTAATTACATGTGATTTTGAGTCATTAATATTTTCAGTCACATGTAATTATTTTTATCTCTTCATTTGTATTCAATTAAAAAAAATCTCTTCAATTCAATTGTGGATTTAATCATTTGTAACCAGTGATTCTCACCACTAGAATGGTAAAAGATAGTGAATATTCTTTGAATTTAATAAGAACAATTTTGAATATGATGTATTCATATTCTCAATTATAATCTCAAAAAATCAAGAGTCTCATTAAGAATGTAAAAAAATTTGATTTACACATCATATACACAATTCTCATCCATATTGCATTGAAGAGTTTTTTTTTTTTTTCAAAGAATGTTTAAATCCATATGGCACTCTATTTTTCACATCTACATTGGTGATGCTCTTAGTGTTGATTTTCAATCTTACTATGGATTTTTAATAATTGCCCCATCAGGGCACTTGTTAGCAAAATTCTTGAACTAATTGGAGAATTTTTGACAAACAATGAAACGAAAGATGTGTGCAAAATTAGTCAAACTAAAATGGTATATGTAGCCTGGTTTATCTTTACTAATATAACGTGAGGACTCAAAATGAAGCTTTGTCATGTTAATTTTCAATGTAGATAACTTCTAACCGTGAATTTTTAATAAGTGCCCATTTGGGCGCTTGTTAGCGGAACCTTTAACTAATATGAGAACTTTTGGCAAACAATGAAGCGAAAGATGTGTGCAAGATTACTCAAACCAAAATGGTATATTTTGTATGGTTTATTATAGGAAAAATGATCAATTTTGCCACTGTAATTTGAACAACTTTTAAATTTTGTCATTGTACTTTTTTTGGAGCAAAATTGTCATTGTACTTTCATAAAATGTTACAATTTTGCCATTATCCCTAACTGTCATCCAATTTTTAACGAAAATAATTATAAATTTTCAATCACCTCCCCTGTAGTTTTATAAATAGGTTGAAATATCGTTAACAATGGATGAGTTTGAAATTAGGTGGAGTGAGTTAAGGTTATTGACGAATGTAATTTTTAAACAAAATTTTCTGAGCGGCCTTTACTTTAAAGTAATACTGATATAAATTATTAAATCAAAAATTAAAAATAAAACATTGTGAAAAAATAATTCTTATAAAAAATAGTTATTCATAAAAAAAGAATTTTAGCATGATATAATTTTTATTTTGTTTATTAAATATTAAATTAAATATTTTATTTTTCTTGTAATCTTATATAATTCTAATTAAAAAGGACTTTAAGAAATATTAATACAAAAATAAGTTTACAGATTTCTAGTCAATTCTCTTTATAAATATTAATTATATTCAATAAATGAGTGTTGCCGACTAGATTCCATGGATTAACTATATTTAAGACAAAATATATTGAGTAATTGATTTAAATATTTTTCTCTTATTTTTCAATTTAGACAATATATCTTTCCCTTCTTGTTTTTTATTATATGTTTATATTTCATTCTTTCTTTCTCTGTTTATTTTTTGTTCATAAAATATGTTATTTTTTACCCTCAGAAGAAATAAAATAATTTAAGAACCAAAATATCATCTATTTTCTAACACCAATTATCATTAAGGATCTCCCAACATTTTGAAAAATCTTAGGGGAGTCGATTGAAAATAATTCAGTTAGAAATTGGATGACAGTTATTGATAATGGCAAAATTGCATCTCCCTTTCAGACTACAATGACAATATTGTCTCGAAAATAGTACAGTAGTAAAATGTAAAGATTGGTAAAAGTACAATGGCAAAATTGACTATTTTTCCATTTATTATACTAATAAAGCGCGAGGACTCAAAATTTGTCATATTTTTTTAATTGCCAAATTTACCTTTCCTAAATATATAATTTCGACTCTAAAATCATAAATTTACCCATTATTCTTTACAATTAAACATGGTTTACAACTAATTTTACCACTATGGTAACAACTTTGTCTTAAAAATGCACATGCACCTCACATGCACTTTGCATTCAAAACAAAGCCGTTACCAACGTTGTAGAAATAGTTGTAAACCTAATATTTTTGTTTAACAATAATCACCCACTTCTCACACTATTCGAAAGATTATAAACACTAAATAATTTTTTTAAAAATAAATTATCAATAGCCAAAATTTAAAAATAACAATATTTTATGTACATGCATGAGTGTGCCATATTTACTAGTACTATTATAAAGAGAAAGGCCGAAAATTAATAGTTGGTCAAACCCTTTGAAATTGTCTAAATTATCCAGAAATTCAATTATCAATTACCGCTAGCAAAATACCTAAAATACCCTTTTTTTTTAAAGCATTCACCTAAATGATAATTACTCATAATCTAAAAATACTACCACCCTCAATTTTATCATTCTAATATTAACACAAATCAATAATTATAAAGCAATTATATATCAAAAAATAGTACTCCCTCTCTCCCTAAATTATTGTCTTGCTTTCCTTTTCATCCCTCCCAAAAAAATTGTCTTATTTGTAAACTTACCTTTTTAGGAAAACAATTTTACTATTTTACCATTTTCATTTTTACTTTTTAATTATATATACATGGGCATGTATGTGTACCACGTTTCTAGTCTAAGTGGAGGTTCAGTTATAATTTTATAATTTTGGAGAAAGGAAGTCACAAGTGAGTAGATGGCAATGGTGAAAGAATAATGGGCGAAATGGGGGCTGGTCCCATTTAATGGATTTCTAACCAATTTAAGACCTTATACTTGTTTTAAATTAGGAAATGCATTTTTTTTGCAAAATGTCATCTATGCCTTAAAAAATACGGAACATGCACGTTATGCATTGCAAAACCAAATTAATGCATCGTAATTCAAAATTTATGTATCGCGATGCACTAAATTGTACTAGAAAGTACTATTTTATTGCATCGCAATACACACATTTTATTTTTAAGGCTAATTGTTCACCTTTAGGATCTTACATTTAATTTTTGATCTTACTCCAGCTACTTTATTTTTTAATAATAAATCATCTCCTTAAGAGTTCAAAATGGGTACCACGCCAATAATTTTGGGCATCGCGTCTATACTTTTGGGCTTCACACTCGTTTCAAAATTGATGCATCACAAACAAAATTGATGCATCGCGATGAACAACATTACACCTGAAATGCTTCAAAATGTGCATCGCGATGCACAAAATTGTACTAAAAAATACTATTTTGTTGCATCGCGGTACACACATTTTATTTTTGAGATTAATTGTTCACCTTAAGGAACTCGCATTCTGTTTTTGATCTTACTTTAATCTTTTTATTTTGTAACAATAAATCATATATCCTCTGAATTTCAACAACAACATGACAGGATTTTTCAGTTAATCCATTGATTTCAATTGCAGAATGAATTCAATTATAACAACTTGAAGAAATTTAAAAAACGAAATCGAATGAGTAGAAGATCGACTGTGATATGTATGAAAATTTTGGTAAGAAATTGTAATGGAAAGAAAGTCAAGAATTACGGGAGTAAATCTAGGAAAACGCAACTTAAAACGTGTTTTAGGTTGTGCAAGTTGGGATGCATGCCATCGCGCGGACGCGGCACTCTGGCATGCCGTCGCGCGCAGAGTGGCTTGCCGCCGTGCGTTACTTGGCATGCCGACTTGCCCGCTTTGTCATGCCGCCATGAGCAGTGGCAGATGCACAGCTCAGGGTGGGGGGGCAAGTGACCCCACCCCACTTAAAAAAAAATTGGCTTACAAAACTGTGATTTTTCGGATTGTGACTCCACTAAAAAAAAAAAATTCCTTTGTAAGTCATGCATAACAGCAATAATGAGGTAGAGACTAGTGGTGAATTGTGATTTCTAAATTTTTTATGTAATAGTTAAATTTTGTGACCACACTGAAATATTTTTCTGGATCCGCCACTGGCCATGAGCATTGTTTTTCTAAATTTCAAGGGTTCTTGAAGTTCTATTTAATTTTTTCTTATTTTTTACTATTTTTTCGTTAGATTTATTTTTATTTTATTGACTGTGTGTTTTTTTTCGCGTATGCATTCATGCATGCCCCAGTGCATGCATGCGTGCGTGCCCCCCACGCACGCCGTTGGTGTTATACATGCCCACGTCCGCGCCGTGGCATGTATCCCCACTTGCACACTCTAGCATGCCGTCGTGCGCACTATGACTTGCCACCATGCACTCTTTCCGTTTTGAAACAATTGGTCAATTTATCAACCAAAATAGACTTTATCGATTGGAAACAAGTATTGGGGTCTAAAGCGGTTGAAAATTTGAGAAATTATACCGACTAACAATTGTTCCAATAATAATATCTTGGACAGAGATATGGGTTATAGATGATTCATTGAACGATGATATCCTAGATTGTTTACTTTATCATTGTCTACTGGTATTACGAAGTCTAACGTGGTTAATGCTAGTAGTGGTAGAGTAGTGTGCGATTTGAACTTTAAGAGAAACCTCTTTGCTTGGGAAGTAACGAAGTTTCAAAGGTTATTACTTTTAAGTTACTGGTATTTACTGTCGAGATAAACAATCAATACTTTAAACTATTCTATTAAATATATACTTTTGATTTGCAACAAATACATTTCATGAGAAGCAATTTGTAAAAAAAAAAGTAATCATTTACTTACTGAATTGATTTGTTCCCCACCTTGCATTACTTTTAGAATTGCATTTCAGATATCATCGACCAAGGGATCAAAACTTATTACAACGATTTAGGATCTAGAACACAAATAACTACTACCAAGTTAGCTTGTTTATAACTTACAATCAAATAGAAATAATGAAGACAAAAAAAATAGGTTAAGGAAGAAACTCGATACCATAAAAGCCAAAAATGCCTAGCTTGAGCCTAGGCCTTTTTATAGTAGAACCTTGGCAATATTCTATAAGGAAGTGATCATCCAAATAAATCATCATAGAATTCATCTTGGTGTTGTATAGTACAACCATCAATAAAGTGGTGGAGTAAAACACTTACATGCTTTATGTGGAAAAACTTTATCGATATACGAGAAAGACCTTGGTAGGTGGATCAACCAAGAATTTATAAAAATCAGTTTCCTTTTTAAAGCTTCTAGTAAATAATGAATTTACATTACACCCAACAGTTTCATTGATGATTTGAGATATCTTCTATATAATTGTAATGACTTAGTTAGAGATTGAGTGACACAATCCACTCAACATAGGTAGCGCTCTTCAGATTGCAAATTGTTCCATTAACAGTGAATCCAGGGGAAAGTCACAGAATCACATTTTGAACTTCACAAATTGCATTTTATAATATGTTAATACAAAGTTTTAAACTCAAATTTGCAATTTTAACGTGAAATCTCAAACATGAGTAATTGACACGGATATAATGAAGATTCTTATTTGAACATTCATATATTTGTTATAAAATTGCAGCTTTGAAAATAAGATGAAGGGATCGAAAAAATAAATTTCGTAATTAAGAAGACTCAATTTGAGTGTGGGAATTCGTATGGCAAGACATTGTTACGATTTAGTTGTTAATTCTTAAACGACCAATAAATGAGGAAGACTTAGGAAGCGTGTTTGGAATTTTGTAGTTTTTAATGTGTTAAGGTTGCTAAAAGTAAGAGATGTTGTTTAAGGCAATATTCACTAGGCACTTGCAAAATAAAAGTACATTTAGTACATAAAAATATTATTTTATTAGTTTGTTTCATAATAATTCATATAAACATCACTTGTATATGTAAATATGTATATACTTTATTTATTTATAAATTAATTTAAAAATAGATTATAAAATTTTATGACGCTCTCGCTCTATTTACAATTTTGTCGCTCTGATACTTTTCTCGTATTCCTCTCGCACTCGTTCCCGCCCTGAGTGATCCAGGTTGGAGCTTTGTGACCGGCGTCATGGAAGTGAGCACAATCGTAACACATGTTATCACAATCACAATCACATGCAACAACGTTCTCGGTACAAAGTGAGGCAACTTTCTTCTAATTATTTCTCTTACAGATAATAAGATCTTCTAATTTTAGTGGGTTTTAATATTACCAAGTATTGGCTTTATAGCTTCATCGTGTCTTTGAAACTACAATGGTAGATCTATTATCGAATTACTACATACTATCAACAACAAAAACTATAAAACACAAATCAAAATAGGTAATCCTACTAAAGTGCACCGTATGAGCGACATAATTCGAGATAGCAGACCTAGGGCATAAGAATCTGAAAATGGGAGACAATCATCACAAAAGGACTTGGATTATATTCTTACAACATAAAAAAATTTGCACAAGAATTTTGGGTAACCTAATGCCAAAATGTGGATATGAGACTATGTCGTCATTGCTGTTGTTATCAATGATATGTGTGATAAATTCGTGTAGCAAACTTGAACATAATTTGAGACTTAAGGATCCAAAAAAGGCGTAGAATAGATTGAAAACTTATTATTATGTGGGAAGATGAAAAGAGGAGGTTGATGTTTTCGAAGAAATTCCAAGTTGCCCATACATGAGATATGTTTTTATTACAATTCAATAAGTAAATACAAGGTGGAAAACACCTACAAGTTACATATTAGGTTAGGAAGTTCTTGAAATCACTCATATTTGACTTGATAAGCTATTTCCTCTATTTCATGAATACGTGAGTAGTTTCTTGAAGAACTAAAATCAAATTGAATGCAATGAATAAACCCTCAACTATGTTAGAGATTGTAACTGGATGGAGTACAACTACAAACCATTGTCCTACTACATATGGACGACACTGACAGACCCATATAATTAATTTATACCTAGTAACCCGATTTGAATTCAAAATTCACCTTTTCAATTATATGAGATAATTCTTGTGACTATTGATTAGCCGGTTCAAGTGAACTCTTAATTTATAAAAGGAGATTTAGTTAGTGGTGAAAACTACCGAAACTCTTTGTAAGTAAAGAAATGGAAAGGAAACACAAGGGAATAGAGCAAAGGCAAATCCACATTAACGAGTTATAAAAAGAAAACAAGGAGGCGGACTGACAATCTCAAGTGCTAATCATAGACAATCAATAATTTGTACTTAATATATGTCGGGAAGAAGAAAAATTAGAGCAATAGAAGGTTGTTCATTGAGAGTGGGAGGAAGAAGATGGGGTTTTAGACAAGCAGTTAAAATGTCTAATTAACATGTGAGGATATAAAGGGGATTTATCAAATTATAAAGACAAAATAAATGTAAAAATATTTTTAGATTTGAGATCTTTTATAGGAGTACATACATAGATGGACATGAGTGTGTATGTGTGCGGGTTATTAATATAAAGACGACAATAAGGGTAGATATTAGATTTTGTGAGTTTAAAGCGTTTATACAAGACCCAGACAAAATTAAGCGATTATGAACCCTAAGAATAGACTAAGACAAAATTTTATGAATTTGAAAGAGGTTGGTAAAAGTTGAGGCCATAATCAGTCAATTGAAGAGGTTGGAGAAGCCAATGTCAACATCCCTGCAGTGGTTCCCACTGGCAAGATGACCATTGCCAAATATCTTAGGTGTCAACACCCTATGATATCTTTATCCCAAGTTCTCTACGCCCAAAAAGTAATCCATATGTGTAGGCTCCATTTTCCATATCTTCGATGATCTATATTTATCTTCATAAAACTTTCAAGTTTGTGAGCTGCAGTGGAAGAAAAATTCAAGAGTAACCGATTATTACACCTTACTTCATTGTTACAAGGTTAGCACATGACTTCATTTGTATACATTCAAGTTGTCATTGATTCAATAAGACATGAATTTTAGTGAAACGTACAAATATAATGTCTTCTCCTTGGGCCAATAGATTTGAGAGGTTTAAAATCAAAGGTGAAATTATGGTAGAGAGAAGCATGGAAGACTACAATTGATCATCATCTAGACATCTAGTGCTAACCATAATGATCACAATTGAGGTGGGCACTCGATGGAAAAATAGTTGAAAACAACAAAACAACTCAAATACTCATTTCACACTTGCAATTAATGCTAACTTATATTTAATTATTGTAATAAACAAAATCTAGACATAATTTGACTATTTCACATGAATTTGCTTCAATGATTACTTGATAAGTACATAAGAACTTGATTAAGGTCTTCTTAATGTTATTCAGTTGAATCATCAATGACTAACATGACACACTTGATACTAATCACGAGTAAAGTCAAAATTTTAAGGCCATAAAAGAAAATGTCAAAGTGTGGGGACAATAGGTGTTACAATCCATCGTTAGTAAAATTCGGGACGGATACATTCAAAGAAATATATAATATGATTTTTTTTCCCAAAGTTACGAGCAAAAAGTTCTGTATAATAATACGTAAACGAGAAAAATACTTCTACACGTTTGTATGGATATAATACGAATATGATAAAAATGTATGAGACTAAAAATACGCCAACTTTTGTATGAATTTATTTATATTTTTATTATTTTAAGTTTAAATATCTTAATATTTTCACATATGTTCACTTTGAAAGCTATTATTTTCATATTATTGCCTATTTATCACTAACTAACTACAGTTAATAGTCAAACGAAAATATAATTAAGCATATATACTCTTATTTGTATAGTTCAAAAAGTATGAGTAATAACAAATACTAATATTTTTTAAACTTCATAATCAATATTTTCATTTTAAATATCTTATTTGATCAATTTAAAAAAGATTAATAATATAAACCAAATAAATGAAATAATAAAATTATATCAAAATATTATATATATCGAGTTTTATACGTAAAATATAATACATTTTTTTAAGTTCTATATGTGTATTATACGATTTAACCAAATAGTATAAGTATTTTTAATTAAATTTGGTTAAGTACGACAAATAAGAGTTTTTTTTTCAATTATTTGTATGTACGTGTATCATACGACGTACACATACTATACTCAAATTTACTAATTATCTAACAATCTACCATTTTTATTTTACACTATAGTAGTCTTATATTGGCTTCAAATCTTCTATCCCACTTCCTATTACACTCCGTGTCCCACTTAATCTTAGCTTTACACGTATCCTTATTATTTAAATTGGTATTTTTTTTACAATTTTTACAAAGAAAGGTGTAGGAATGAGAATGAAACACATAGTGCGATACACATAGTGTGATCTAGAGTGAGATATTATTAAAAAATGTGTAGGATTGAGATTTAATGATGAGATAAAATATTTGAATCGGTCTTATATTTATGTAAAGCTGGGAAACTTAGGTTTGCCTACATGGCAATACATGCCACATCATTTATTATGACTTTTCTATTTAAGATGATTGTGGGAAATTCTGTCAACCGTTAGATCATCTCCCTCTTCAATCATAAGCCCTCATGAGTTATGACTACCTAATTAAACCAAAGACGAAAGAGCCAAATTTCACCAAAATCTAGTTTAATTATAAAATTTATACTACTACTACTAGATAATAAAAGAAAAGAAAAGAAAAGAAAAGAAAAGAAAAAGAAACTACTGCCTTCTTCATTGGAACAAGATAGAAATACAGAGGGAGAAAGAGAGAAAAGGCCAGAGAGAGGAGGGGCCAGGGCCATCCTTTTGTAAAATATATTTTAATATTTTCCGGATCTCAAACTCTCTCGTCGTCGGAACTCATCGGCGCGCTTAAACCCTAAACACAAAATTACACGGAAAAAGTAAATCAACCGAACCCACCATTCGTTCATCTCTCCGGCGTCTCTCTAGATCTCTCTTTCTCTTCTCTGGGTCTTCGACATAGATACGCATAAAATCCTTATTTTTTTTCACAGAGGCGCGCTTCTCATTTTTGTTTGTAGGGTCAAGATCGAAGAGCTTTTTAGCTGGTGAGTTTTTATTTATTTATTATTTTTTAAATCTTTTATATTTTCACACACACACACACATGTGTGTGTTTGTTGTGTGGGTCGTAGACATGCATGTCGTTAATGTTTCTGCATGGGCTATTTTCTAAAGAGAAGATTTTTTCTCACTGTTTTGGTTATGTCGGAGAGGAAAAAATGAAACGAAGCTGGGTTTTTGTCAGCTGGGAATTTTGGTAAATTAGTGAATGGAGTGAGCGAAGTTGTTGGGTTGAGGTTTAATTCGGTTTATTTTGGTTGCATTGCTCAAAATGGGCGAGTATTGTGCTTGAAATTTGTTTTTGGGTGGGTTGTTGCTTTCTGAGTTGTTATTGTTTAGTTATTTTTCCTAGACAGTTTAAAATGATGGCACTTAGAGAAAGGTGGAGCTGATTCTCGAAATGGGTGTTCTGATTTTGATTTTTGTTGGTGCAGGAATCTTGCCATATGATTGTGGTGTTTTGAGAAAGTCATGGCCTCCAAAGGTCCAAAGTCTAAACTTGATCCTGAGACAAGGGCCAGGAGGCAAAAGGTAGATGTAGTAGTGATCATGCTATTGCTCCTTCATATATATATATATATATATAAATATATATGTTTCCGCTGTTTATTTTCTTGCGTGTTAATGTAATAGTAGCTTTGACCATTCTATGAGAACAAGCGAGAACAAGCACTAATAGCCTTGAGATGGGCTTGCTTTGTTCTTTAATACTTCTGGCAAAGAAGTTGGATTAACAACATAGTGATAGATTCTTGTTAACAAACAATAGGAGTTTGTTTTATCTTCGCTAAGCCCCAACCATATGCGAGTTTTACCCTCTGACCAAATAACCGGGCTAAGCAGCGCTATTACCACTTAAGCAAACTGTCAACCTCATCATAGTGAATTTGATGATCTTGTATATTTGGTAGGTACAAAACCCATGGATAACACAACCGCAACTGAAAATTCTCTCTTTGAATGTAAAGCCTTTCCTTTAAGCTTACACTGATTCTTGCAATTTGTTGTTTAAGTGGTCTACTTGTTTCTAAAGCATAATTAAGAACCTAAATGTTGAGCCATAGTGAGTTTTTGCTACTATTACTATGAAATGAATGACACTACTTAATGCTAGCCTGAAGCATTTGCTCACCACTCACCCCTCACCACTCACCAGGCCTTGGAATATATCCAGTTCTCATAGAAACTATTAGCATAATAAGAATTTCTTGATTGGGTCAAGGATTGTAGCTTCAAAGAATGGTGTCTCTTATAAGTTTTGGCAGCACAAGTTAATATGTAGGTTTCCCACTTGGAATACTGTAAAATTTTAACTTACTAGGGTGATCTTGACAAGTCGTTTCATTTGAAGCTATGCTGCTGTGCTTCCGAATTTTTTGGTTCGAAATGTCAGTCAGCTTATATGGTCTAACCTGCAATTATTTTCATAATATATGTAAAATTCTTGTGGCTGAATAACAAGTTTACGGAGAATCAACCGAATGTTTTACTTGGGGTGTGAAATTGAAGAAAATAGCAGGACACATAAACAAGTCTGGAGTGGTTAATCTACTGGAGACATAGCTATATGTGAGAGAGAGAGAGCGAGAGAGACAGAGTCCTCATAGTAATAGTATTGAACAACAAGCCTGCAATGGTGCACTGTGGGACCTTGTTTGTGAGTGTGATACTATCTTTGGCTGTGTGTGAAGTTTAAGCATGGTAGAGGGCTTAATGTTTGTTCTGAAGTTGTGGAGACTATGGAGCTGTTTGAGGACTTAATATTTTTCTTATTATAACCATAAAACAAATAGTAGGCATATATTATATAGTGCGCATATAGTACTAAAAGGTATTTTATATTTTCTATACCTCTAGTTGGTATGCATGCATTAAATAAACTTGCGGGACAGGCTGCTTCAGTGAGTTGTGTGCTGTATCTACTGCCAGTTGAACATTGACCTGAAAGTAAAGCTTTTATCATCATAGCAAAATTTGTAGAAAATTGAAATGAATATTCTTTGAAAAGAAAGACTACTTTAAGTACCCCTTAGTTGCGTGGAAGAAGATTTGTGGACTCGGGGTGTAAGGAAGCGTACCTTTTTCAACATGGCTTTATTGTGGAAATTCATTATGACGCTTCTCAAAGGAGAATGGTAATTTATGGTAAAAATTTGGCAATCCAAAGTTGAGCCGGAAAGGGAGGATTTATCATAAGAGTGATACGTAGTCCATATGGGGTTGGCTTGTGTAAGTTTATTGCAGCAGGTTGGGATTCTTTTGAAAGATCATTTTAATGGTAGTGCGGGTGGATCGAAATTCAGATTTTGGTTGGAACCTTGGTGGGGGGGATGACAATAATGTGCAAGGGATTCCCAAATATGTTTGGTATAGCAGCAAATAAACATGTTAAAATGGCAGATGGTGTGGTCGTGAACAATTGGTCCTGCCTACGAGGAATGCTTTTAGGATTGTTCATTACTGGGAAATTCAGGAAGTTGAGCATTTTATTAATGTTTCGTATGAGCCAGGTACGCTAGGAGGCATTGAGGATGTCTTGAGATGAAATCCTCAGTGGAATTGACTCTTTTCGTGTTAAGTCCTAGGAAGTCATAAATGCTAAATTAAAAAAAGAGTTACCTTTGCGAGGAGTTTGGAGCTTGATGGCCCTGCCAAGTTAGTATTTTTGTGCGGACGGCAGCTTGGGATGCCATTCTTACTTGGATTGTTTAAGAAGAAGAGGTAAGATTTGTATCGATTGGTGCTTCATGTTCAAGATGGATGGCAAATTAGTTAATCATTTGCTGCTTCATTGCAAATTGCCAGGTAGTTATGATGATGTTTGCCCTTTCTGGAGTGAACTGGGTTATGCCAAAATCTGGTACAGGTATACTTTTGCATGTTCTGGGTTCGTATTGGCAAACTGAAAAAAGAAGAGACGGATGGTGGCTCCCCTAGGTCTTTTGTGGAGTATTTGGTTGGAAAGAAATAGGAGGAATTTCAAAGGGAAGGAGCATTTGGTACATGAAAAGAAGGGTTCAATGGTGAACTTGCTTGAATTTTGGTGAAGTCAGTCTTTACAAACTTTTTGGATAGTTTGATGACATTTTGGAGATATGTTGCTGGGACCTTGATGTTGATTGGTAGTTCCCTGCGTATACAGAGGGTGTAGTTTTTGCAACTTCTTTGTAATACTACTTGTGTATTTTGGTTGCACCCCCTTGCTGCTTTTTATTATTTATCCCAAGAAAGGTGCTCATTACCTCAGCTCAAGCCAAGCGATTTGTCTGATTGAGAAGGCTGAGGTGTGCTTGCCAATATGTCAATTTCTACCTTGGAATTGAAGAACTTACCTCTCAAAGTAAAATGCCCTGGTGGCCAAAATCTTTAGGTCACATAGAAATGATATCATGTTCATCAAAGATAGCTGAGCTTGGACATTAGGCTAGAAGTTAGACACAAGTGTCTCATATTGACAAAAGGAATATTTGTAATTATATTTGAATTGATGGCTTTACAGCCTCTCTCTTTGGGCTTTAATGGTGTTGAGCCTAGATATTAGGCTAGAAGCTAGATGCAGGTGTTACGTGTTCACAAAAGAAATATGTGTTTACTGTTTATATTTGAATTGATGGCTTTAGAGCCTCTCTTTTTGGGATTTAATGGTGATGAGTCTGTTGACTAATCTTGTCAAGGGTGAATCCCTTCGAAAAATGATTCCAACACCAATTTTCTTCACTTTCTTGAGCTCCTGCTGTTATTGGAAACTGTCTTGATGAGAGAGTTGGGTCTTCCTTACTAATGTAGTTTGCGGCTTTGAGTACTCTAAGCATATTGGAAACAATTTCCATGTAACTGCGAGGATCATTTAAGATTTAGATTGATCATGCACGTATCCTGTTTGAATCAGTTTTCAACCCCACTTATAGAATTCAAAGGTTCTCGTGTAGGGCAGATTGGCCAAGTTGCCGATTTCATTCTTATGATTTGATATTCGCACAGCCACCCGAATGTAATTCTTCTTATTAACCCACCTATACTTGTGTAAAATCTGTGCCTCACACAGCTCATCTTGGTCTAAAAGTTCAATGAGGTAACATCTTTCGGTAATATTGAAACTTATAGCAACTTATCTTTAGCACTTTGTGAAGAAGCATGTATACTTCCATGCTCTTCTGGAATGCTCACACGTATTTCACTGATCAAGTCTTATGCTGTTTATATTATTTCCTACATGATGATAACTTGTCCGTTTCTAGGCTCTTGAACCACCAAAAGAACCTCGGCGGCCCAAAACGCATTGGGATCATGTTTTAGAAGAGATGGTTTGGCTGTCAAAGGTAATGGCTTCTTACTTATCAAGCTAAATTTGTACGTGGGTATGAATTTTTCGTTTCCAGATCATGTTTGTTGACTTGTTATTCGAGGTAGTAGAACTTTTTGATGCTCAATACGCACCTTTTTCAGGATTTCGAGTCGGAGAGAAAATGGAAACTGGCCCAGGCAAAGAAGGTTGCTATAAGAGCCAGCAAGGGCATGGTGGATCAGGCCACAAGGGGAGAGAGAAGAGTGAAGGTCTGAATTTCTCCCATTTGAGAAAACATCTGTTTGCATATTGACAGAATAAGAGTAGACATCCCTTTATTCTGAACTTTTATATAATCTTTTTAATATTTATCTCATCTTACGCTTGGTCCTGCTTGTGGTCATTTATTTTCACCAGTTTTCCCATTGTAAATGTGGTCAGGAAGAAGAGCTTCGGATGAGAAAAGTTGCACTCAGTATTTCTAAGGATGTGAAGAAATTTTGGATGAAAATAGAAAAGCTGGCAAGTCCTTTTTAAGATTAATTTCTTGATATGAAACACTACTTATTAGACGGAGTGTCTGAAATGAAATGGTTCCTAAAATTTACTTCCAGGTTCTGTACAAGCACCAGCTAGAGCTTGACGAGAAAAAGAAAAAGGCACTTGATAAACAGCTTGAGTTTCTTCTAGGGCAAACAGAAAGGTATAATCTTACTTAATTTAGTTATTCAAATTAGTTTTGATACCCTGGGAAATCACCTCATTTACAATGCTACTCTTATTAGCATGTCTATGTACAGTAAGAGTTGTTAAATTTCTTCTAGGTACTCAACTATGTTGGCAGAAAACCTTGTGGACACACCAGTTCCTTGCAAGCCGATACAGCCATCCTCTGCTCGCGAACAACTTACCATTCAGCAAATAGATGATGATGATGATGCCTCCAAATGTCCTGAACCAAATATTGGTATGAAGAAACAGTTATTTTTTGTTCTTCAATTAAACTCCCTCCGTCCCAAAATGAGTGTCCATTTTCCTCTTGATCATGAGCAAAAATTGACACTCATTTTGGGACGGAGGGAGTATATAGTACATACTAAGGGGGTGTGGGAAGGGATGGACGTGAACTCCTACGCTTTGTGAAGCCCCAGGTCCACCGCTTGGCCACTCCTTAGGGGTTTTTGTTCTTCAGTTTACTCCATCATAACCAGCGATATTTTACTTGTGATTTATTGATCCATGTTGCTTATGACAGAGTCTCGGTCAGATATTTTAGAAACCGATGAAGATTATGCTGTACGGTCTGAAGATGAACCAGTAAGTCATCATTATTGCTGTTCTTTTAGTGTCATGCAACACATTCTTTTATCTATTAGTAGATATTAATAAGGTCATACACAGAATTAGAGTTGACATAGCGGAATCTCATTTTTTCTGTTGCCCATTCCTTTGTTCTATCACATGTAATTAATTGCTCTCCACCTTGTTCATGCATTTCTTACTATTCATGCTATATTTGATGGATACAAGAAATAGTATAAATTATTTCTTAGGTTGCGTGAATTATTACTCGGTCGAATCTTCTTACTTTTACTTTGCACTAAACAATGGGTTGAAGGAGTTACAATTGATCATTCCGCATAAGCATGTATTTTGTGTATATTAACATGTTTGTCCTACTGACGTCTGATTCGTCCCTGTATTAAAGTTTCTTCCTATTGATCTCTGTACTTTCAAACTAGAAACACAATTTGTCTCCATCACTTTCCTTCCTATTACGCAGTTAGATTTGGGAGGTGCAGGTCAAGTGAGCTTTTTTGAGGGCATGATAGCCTTTTTTGGAAGAGTTAAACATCAAATAAAAATGAACTCTTAAATCCATGACCCAAGACTCTTCTTCTTTCATCCTCTTCGTAGATACTAGCAACAGTAAGATATGATATCGATAGACGGCAACATATGAGCCAAAGGTTGGCAATGGATATACAAATTGCAGTCCAGAGGCTCTTGAATAGAGAACAACGGAAATTGCATCATAGGCCATTGTTGTTTCTCACTCACCTTAGTCAACACAGTGCAGCTGATGCCAAGACATAAAGTTATTGTTTTCTGTTGCAAGCAGTGATGTGAATATATTTGTTACCTCTAGCCACCATTGACAATAACTATGTATGTTGAATTTCCGAGAAAACGGTGCCTTCGGCGGGTCTAGAACCTTCTCTTTGACTGGCTGTGAAGCGGATCTTGCAGTCTGAAATTGCCTTCTGCTAGGTAGGGTTCCATATTTTTCTAGAGAACTTAGGACTTTTGGTTTTCTCTGTCTTGAAGCTGTTTTAGATTGAGAGTGTTGTAGACTTTGTCAAGAATGGGATTGGAAGGTAGTGATGGTGAGGTTGGTACAGGGTGAGTTGGTGGTGGTAAGAGATGGTAATGGTTTGGTCGAGTGTGGCTGTTGGAGGTTGTGGTGGAGCAATGTGTGGGAAATAAGGGTTTTGTTGGTAGTGTTTGGTAAAATTTGTGAAGCTATTTGAAATGAAGGCTTGGTGTGTTTGGTTGCTGTAAGGTGTTCTGGAAAATAGTGTGTACGGTGAAATAGTGATGAATTTGCATTGCTCCGTAAAAAATCCCTAAGCGCTCTAGCTCTTGACGCACTTTAACACTTTTTTTTGGGATGAAATCTATTAGCAGAACCCACGTTAATTTTCATCAGTGTTAATTGGAATGGACTTCAGTGCAAGGTGAATCTGAGTGTGCATTAGTTAAGGGACATCTAACTTAATTTACTCTTTATTTTATAGAAAAAGAAACTTTGTTGAGATGTGGAATAAAATTTACAAAAATGAGGTTCAGGTGTCTGCTTTGCAAGAAACTGGAAACTGGAAATTTAATAGAATAATTTACTCTTCGTAGAAAAATAATTTACTTTATTTTGTAGAAAAATAAATTTTGTTGAGAAATAGAATAAAATTTACAAAAATGGGATCATGGTATGCCTTAGCAGAAACTGGAAGGCAAAAACCCATAACATTGCTCTATTATGTGCGACCGATAACTCCTCCAAAAGCACCCTTAAAAGTCCTATCACTCGAAAGCAAAAGAGGAAGGTATTACTGTTTGAAAGAACACTTGACAATTTGCAGCTGCAATGGCACAGTTTTGTCATTACACTATTAAACCCTTCAGATATAAGTACCACTGCCTCAACCAAAGAGGATCAAACTCAAGCTTTCCCATAGATGCCAAAGATCATATGCACCAAATGTTCCAAGTAATAGGACAATATAGAGGAAAGGTGTGTATGGGTCTCAATTTGTAACCTACACTTGAATCACATAAAGTAAGACTTTAAGAGGCCTGCATCTTTATCTATTAGCTGGATATGCAGAAGATACCAAGCAAAAGTCTCAAGTTTGAAAGACACATTGGCTTTCCAAATACGGAATGTGCAAGGGCAAAGAAGACGAGTCTCACCACTAATCAAAGTAGACAATTATGACTTGCTAGAGAAATCCCCTGTGGACTCCAACAACCAAGACTGATGGTGATGAACTGGTGAAAGTTAGGATGGAAGAATAGTACTCCCTCCGTCCCTAATTGAGTGTTCCTTTTTTGAAAAAAAAATTGTCCCAAAATGAGTTTCCCCGCATAAAGTTACTAGATTCACCTTTACTATCTATCATGCCCAATGTGCTCCTCTTAGTTAGGTCCTATTCCTATCCATCTTAAAAGCTTGCCAAACTATTGTGTGAAAACTAAGGGCATTCATGTATATGTACTACTAAAATGGCCTAAAAGTCAACTTCCTTAGTTTTTGAAAAAACCTAATAAGGGACACTCAATTAGGGACGGAGGTGTAGTCAGCAGCACTTGTGGCTCCTTATCATAAAGATTTTTGGAGGAGCGCAAACGCCAAGCCAATTTACTCTTCCCTCGTGAAAAACTTCAAAGAGGAGTCTCCAGAAGAGAGTGCAGTCTAGAAATTGAAGGAGAGAAGACAAAGGAGCTTCACGACCCAATGTGAGGCACAGATCCAACCAAGAAACTGAACATGGGGAAGGAAAAGAGTAAGGCTGGTGAATAAGCTTCCAAGGGCTCGTACAAATAATGTATGGCCCTATATTAGAAGCCTATCTTTATTGTTGCTTACCAAATTTGCTCCTGATGACCTCTTTGCCAAAGGGATTAGGCTCAAGAAGTAGACACAAAAGCCACTTACCCACATGGGAGAAGTTCTTAATAACAATGTTCCAATCTTTTCCAATGGCTTACTCATCATACACTATCCGGTTAGGTGGTCCTTTGTCTATTCTTGAGTCTAAATCTGAAGAAATGGGCCAATAATCTTGTCGATCTGCCCCACACTCGCATGAATGCTGAAGGCGAACAAATAGCTAAAACAATAATAGGAATACAATATTGGATGAGGTTAATTGCACCCCCAAAGTGAAATCTGCTCGCATCCACTTATAGAATCACTTGAAACTAACTTTGTTGTTGTTTCAATACCTTGCAACCAGCATAGACTTTAAACATACAAAAAGTTGAACCATGTTAGCTTTTTATGCCCAAGTTGATGTAAGTTGGCTGTTTGAGTGCAATCCGAGCATGAACATTGATTATTGAGTGCCTTAATGGACCCAACCTTGTGAATGTTGAATCATACTTTGGTGCTGTTAGACACTGGTCAACCCCCAAGCAGATTCTTTAACACTTTTGAGTGGAGATAATTCATCCATGTGACAGAGGTTAAGAGCAATATTGCTGAGACATTGCATTATATTCAGCTGTGTTTGACATTTCAAAATATTTACGGATTATGTGGTGGGCGTTTTTCTGGTTGGTTCATTTATCACATCGCCATACCTTCAGTGGAATCACTCAATCACTTCCAACTTTAGAGCTAGAAACAATTGAATCTTACAAGAACAGAAGCACTTAACTTGAGGACTTCTTTTTGGTTGTGTTTCTAGTTTACCTGGTTTCAGTTGTAACCCTGAAGGTAGTACAAGCTTTTCATATGGAGTTTGCTACGTTTGTATGGTAAATCCGTCACAATTTGTGGCAAGTTATATTGCGAGCTTACATATTCAAGATGCTGTTGAATGATATGAAATCACTGTACTGCAGATTCTGTGTAGCACTTAAGCCTTTAATCATAGATGATAGTATTTTTTTTATGGGAAATCTGATCATTGATATGATTCAAATTTCGTTTGCTTTGACTGATGTTTGATTGATGCAAGAATTACAGCAACATATTCCTTGGTTTCTTTATTTCAACCTTTTGTGGCCAGGTTTTGAAAAATGAGTTATTTTAGGGGAGATTAGTATTGTTAAAAGAAATTGTGAGAAGAAAAGAGAAAAGAAAGAAATGCAAGAGACTGGAGATCTGTTACCATTTAGTGTGCAAAAAATTCAGACACAGTCCTTATTACTGGTGATTAAGCCCTAAAACTATGGTTAACATCCAACGGCTCCTTGCACATCTAACTGCCATGAAATGCCTTGCTTGATATAAGTGCATTACGTAAACTTCCTTAAGATTTGGCTGTGATTTTCTATGGTGATAATATGATGGGAAAAATAGAAGTGGCTTAAAAGGACTGAGCTATTCTTGCGTGAGATCAGAGTTTGTTGAGCTCTCCCCAGGGTTATGAGATTTTTGAGGGATTCGGAGCATAGTCTTTAGCTGTAGTCATTACTGTCTTGAGGCTTGAGTTTGAATGTTTTTCTTCTTTTAAATGCTTCTTTGGAGGTTGCTTGTCAGCGGGCCTGGGTATAGGTTTCTATGGAGCCATGAAGTACAAGTTGAGTTTTACTTCCCCTTTAGATACGTGGGTTCGCTTCCTTTGACGTTTTCTGAATATACTTCTTAGCTAAAAAGGGATTCATTTTCCGCTGGTATAATGCAACAACTAGTTGCCCCTTCAAACTTGAAAATATACTTAAAAGCATAAATGCTAAGATCTGTTGTAAGCTAAGGACACACTTACAGATGTCTCGTTTTTCTTTATGCTGCTTTAGGAAGATGACGAGCATACTATTGAGGAAGACGAGGCTCTCATAACTGAACAAGAAAGGCAGGAAGAACTGGCAGCTTTGCAAAACGAAATGGATCTACCTCTTGAGGAGCTACTAAAACGTTACACTGACGGGCAAGGTGAGTCATTTATGGACAAGTGTCATTTTTAAGCCTCTTCTACTTCACCAATATGTTCCATTTGATTCATCACAACAGCAAACAGTTGTTAGTTTGCAAAAGACATTAATTTTAGGGCCTGTCTGAAGTTGCACTGCACCGAGCTACAAGCTCTTGCAATCTGAAAATTGCTTCTCGGAAGTGTATGGTGAGCGGTGACAGTAAAGAACTGCTTGGTTGACTATGAAGTTTTAGTTCGTACCAACAAATGTGATGCTTCTCAAAATGCTATTGCCTGTTTGTTACTATAACTTAGGGGTCTAATATGAGTCCAAATATATTTTGCAACAGATGCTTTTAGATTTCTTTTACCAAGACAATGTGGCCTTTTCATGGAAGCTATTGCAACATATGTATGTGCTTTATAGCTCTACATATAAGCTCTTAAATAGAAGCCATAGCACCACCTAAACAGGCACTCAAAAGTAAAGAACATTCACACTTCCTCCCTGTCTGTCTTTTTTGTCAGAGTCGTGATTTACTGTTTATGAACATCCATTCTTTACCCTTATCCTTTAATTAATTGGAATCATTATGAGAATTCTCAGCCATTGGAGAAAGTAGTCCAGAGAGGAATGTGGTTGCTGAACCAACTCAGGGATTGGATAATGACTGTCAACGTAAGTAGAGTGACCCTTACAATATTTTTTTGTCTGCCATGAAGTTGTCCTCATTATTTGATATTTCTTTTTTTGCAGACAAAGAAAATAATATTTCTTCTGACCTTCAAATTGTGAGAGACAGCTCTCCTGCTGTCCCTGGTCATGGTTGTGTAAGTTGTATGTGTTTATGGTTGCTGTCCTGAATTGCGGAGCAAATTTAGTGCTGAGCATGATATTATCTCCTCACCCTTTGTGTAGGTTGAAAGTAATGGTGGTTTATCAGTTTCAGAGGACCATTTTTCAGAAGTTGAGGCTCACCAAATCAGAAATCCTAGAAAAAGTTTCCAGGAGTCAGAGAAAAAGCATTTGCAATATGATTTTAATGATGAAAATGTAAGACTGCTCTTTGTTCAACTCCAATATACATAATTTCAATGTGGATTCTCAAGATTACACTTCAAAGTACTTGGCCTAGTGGTGTCTCTTTGTTGTTTAATGGCTTTATTTCTAACAGTTGAGGAACTTACATTGAACATGGTCTGTACTTCAAAAAGGATACAAAGAAACAGAAAAAACTCACATTTTCATTGATACATTATTATTATGTTTGTAATGAATATTATGATTGTTATTATTATCTATTGTGATCAAAACAAAAAAAAAAGTTGTTATCTGAACTATTTGTGGCTTCAAAGGTAGGAGACTGCTAATTGATGCTTTTTACATTAACTTCCGTGAGCTCTGTTTTCCCTAATACTGTTATATATGAATGCCAAAAAGTAAATTCATGCTGTTCCGAGTTAGTTTCGTCATTAATGTATGTATACTCGAGTTCCAGAAAACACTAATTCCCTAGCAAATTGCATTTTGGAGCGAGTGTTCCAAAACATGGAACTCTTCCTTTCTGGAATACTAAATTTAGCTATCTAAAACAGTTTTCTGGTTTCTCCTCTAGCAGCACAGATGTGAATATATTAGACTATGTAGGATGGTCAAAGTTCACAATTGTCTACATGATTTGTTTTAAGATTAAGAAATAATCATTTACTTTTTCTTAGGAACAATTCTACATTTTGAATATAAGACGCACCCTAACCATAGCAGCTACAGAAATCACCCCTAGTGTTCCATGTTATAGATCCTATTGTCAACCACGGTGCTGTAGCCTATCCATGAACTGAAGCAATCTGCATGGACCACATTCTAGGTAATGTAGACGTATATGAAGGAGATTGAATTGTACATCTGAACTTCAAGTTTGTAACTGTTTGTTTCAATATTGAGGGAGGGGACTTTCCTTTTGGAAGGGAAAGCTTATTCATAGGGATTCCCCTGTGGCAGCAGTCTCAAGGTCTTATTGTTATTATTATTTTTCCTCTCTTTTCTTTTCTTTCATCAACCTCGACATGTTTGGAAGTAATGGTATGCTGCTAGTGTGGAAGGTGGTTGCAATAGGAGTGTAAATGGTTGATCAACATTTTTTTCTTTGTGTGTGCGTGGTTTCTTTGTTGGGGGGGGTGGTGGTTAGGGGGCATTCATGGGTCGTCATTCTTATGAGTGATGGAAATGTAGGATCTTGCAGAAGTGTCCTATGCACCATCACCGTTGTGGTTTCTTGTGTATAATTCTGCTTTGGCCAATGTGGTTTTTAGATACATTTCCATGTTAATGGCTCCGGTAAAATATATGGCAACTACTCCCTCCGCTCCAGGTAAAGGGTTCACTATTCTACTTTGGGATGTTCCACTTAAACGGTCCACTCTAAAAATTATGCGTACAATCTCAACTTTAACCTCCACTTATGCTATAAACATCATAACTATGCTCAAAACGTTTTTGTAATATGACCAACTCCAATATTATTAATATATTCCTTAATTATTAGACTTTTTAAACATGGACTCTTTGGCTTTGGGTGGAACGGAGGGAGTATTAGACTATTAACAATACATTAGGACCATATGTTATTCTTACTTTGTAGTTTATGAGTTTATTCAAGTGTTCTTACACTGGTACTTTCCTCACATGGTTATGCTCTCACTTTTTCTCTCTCATTTATGACTACTGATGGATTTTATCTTCCGTATTGTCGAGAATTATCAGATTTAGCTGCAACTGCACCCCTCCCCCCACAACCCAGAGAAATGAACAAATACCCTTATGTTTTTAGCGATGTTTGTTTCTTTTCATAATATCTTACTTATTTTTCCCCTCTTATTTTATCTAGGAGGATGGCGATTTTATACTTGCTAATGGCGAGGAAAAGGTATTAACGTGATATGTCATATTATACTGTAGTGGAATCTATTCTTGTCTTGAAGGTTGCTCTGTTAATTGCTCCATGGGGCTGTTAATAAGTTTTCTCCATATTCTGCAAATAAAATCAATCACATGGTTTATTTTCAGGCCATAGAAACTGGTTGTTTGAGTGGAAGTCCTAGTCTGAAGTGCTATACATTCCTTCAATCTACTTTTGTAGTAGTATCTAGGCTCATTCCTCCGATTTACATCTATGTATATGCTTTACAAGTTCCGCTATAATTGACTAATGATGACATTAGTTTTTGGAAGATTAATGTTCTTTCCCTTTTCCATTAGAATAGGATCAGTAGTGTATGGATGATCTGATGTCGAGAATTATATTTGATAGCCACTCCTCTAAATTTATGTCATTGTTTACGTATTATTTGATGTTGATACGCAGGATGATGAGACTACCTTGTCAGAGGAAGAAGAGCTAGCAGAGGCAGAATCTAATGAAGCCATAGATGAGGTGAAGAGATTTACATTAACGTCCTTTACCACTATATACATGTAGGGAAAATTTAATATCCCATTCAGTTGCCATCTACATACCTTTTTGTTTTTTGCTATTACAAAGAGGGAAAGCTAAGTTTCCTACTACTTGTCATTTGTACCCTTCATCCTTATACTTTTAACTTTCTGGCAGGTAAGTTTTGTCTTTTTCCAGTTCTTGTAATTGTGTTCCCAGCACGCACAAAATGACCAGACTAAGGTTTCCAACATGGCATCAGTATAATGCATGAGTAAATTAACAAGTGTTCTTTTCAATCACCTGTAATGGTTATAATATCTCTTTGAAATGATAAGCTAATAGAACAGAGCGAGCGGATGCAACCCATGTTAAGTGATGGAATCTTCTGTTGTTTTAAGTACCCGAAAATAGACTTATGGGTATTCTACCGGAGTCCTTCGTTTGAGGATTAGCATAGTGCAAGTCTTTAATTTAGTTTGTGTAATGAATGGGGATGTAAGCAGCGCATATTTTCTACTGGGCCAGTTTCAAAATGAACTGGAAGGAGCTGTAAGCACTGTAAATTGATTAGATATCTGATGAATTTAACTATTTATGTTGCAGATTGCATTATTGCAGAATGAGAGCTTAATTCCTATTGAAGAATTGCTTGCAAGGTATAAAAAGGTATGTTAAGAAGTGCTTCAGCCTGTAGTTCAAGATTCACGTTATGTTCTGACACCCTCCCTTCTGTTTGTCTATCAGGATTCTGGCACTGATAAAGATTCGGAGGATTACTCTGAGTCTGAATATGCGTCTGGATCTGATGATTTCTCGGATTGTCCAGCACAGCATGATGCTGAAGTGAAGCTGCATTGTGTTTCTATGGATGAAGGTGAATTGCCAACTGAACTCCATCCACTTGCTGGTTCTCTTACTGGTGGGGAAGAGGAAGAAAAACCAGATCAAATATTGGAGGAGGGAGGAAATAATGAGGATAGAATTGCTGATGCAGCAGCTGCTGCAAGATCTGCACAACCGACAGGAAACACATTCCTGACAACCAAAGTGCGGACAAAGTTCCCTTTCCTTCTCAAGTTCTCACTGCGTGAGTACCAACATATTGGCTTGGATTGGCTTGTGACAATGTACGAGAAGAGACTCAATGGGATCCTGGCTGATGAAATGGGGCTCGGAAAGACAATCATGACAATTGCTCTGCTTGCTCATCTAGCATGTGAAAAGGGGATATGGGGTCCGCATCTCATTGTTGTGCCAACCAGTGTCATGCTCAACTGGGAAACTGAGTTTCTCAAGTGGTGTCCTGCTTTTAAAATATTGACATATTTTGGAAGTGCAAAAGAGCGCAAAATTAAGAGGCAAGGATGGCTAAAACCAAATTCTTTTCATGTTTGCATAACAACTTACAGGCTTGTTATTCAGGATTCTAAAATTTTCAAGCGGAAGAAATGGAAATACTTGATTTTGGATGAAGCTCATCTGATAAAAAACTGGAAGTCTCAGAGATGGCAAACACTTTTGAATTTTAATACAAAACGGCGAATCCTTTTAACTGGCACGCCGCTGCAGAATGATCTTATGGAACTCTGGTCACTTATGCATTTCTTGATGCCTCACATTTTTCAGTCTCATCAAGAATTTAAAGATTGGTTCAGTAATCCAATTTCTGGGATGGTAGAGGGTCAAGAAAAGATAAACAAAGAAGTTGTTGATCGCTTGCACAATGTCCTCCGTCCTTTTATACTTCGTAGATTGAAAAGAGATGTCGAGAAGCAGCTACCCTCAAAACATGAGCATGTCATCTACTGTAGACTCTCAAGGAGGCAGCGTAATCTGTATGAAGATTTCATTGCCAGCTCAGAGACACAAGCTACTCTAGCAAGTGCCAATTTTTTTGGAATGATCAGTGTGATAATGCAACTTCGCAAAGTTTGCAATCATCCTGATCTGTTTGAAGGTCGCCCGATTGTTAGTTCTTTTGATATGACTGGCATCGACATCCAACTTAGCTCTTCTGTTTGCTCAATGCTTATGCCTACCCCATTTTCGACTGTTGATCTTTCTGGTTTGGGACTTTTATTCACTCATCTGGATTTTAGCATGACTTCTTGGGAGACTGATGAAGTTCAATCAATTGCAACGCCTTCAAGCTTAATTGAGGGTCGTGCTGACCTTGTTAATCTAGAAGATGTTGGAGGAATCAAGTTTAGGAAGAAGTCACAGGGATTTAACATCTTCGAAGAAATCCAGAAGGCACTTTTGGCAGAGAGACTTAAAGAAGCCAAGGAAAGGGCAGCATCTATTGCATGGTGGAACTCATTGCAGTGCAGGAAAAAGCCCTTGTATTCAACAAGCTTGCAGGATCTCGTCACCGTGAATCATCCTGTTTCTGTTTTTCATCATCAACACAGTAAGCAGGATAAATCTTCTCTCTACTTAAACTCTGTTGAGTTTTCTGACATGGTACTGTCTCCTGTTAAACGCTTCCAGAGAATGGTTGATCAAATAGAGAGTTTCATGTTCGCAATTCCTGCTGCACGGGCCCCACAGCCTGTTTGCTGGTGCAGTAAACCTAACACTTCTGTGTTTATGGACCAAACTTTTAAGGAGAGATGTTCTGTTCTGCTGTCACCTCTTCTAACACCTATTCGGCCAGCTATTGTCAGGAGACAAGTATATTTCCCAGATAGGCGACTTATACAGTTTGACTGTGGCAAGCTGCAAGAGCTTGCTGTTTTGCTCAGGCGATTGAAATCAGAAGGTCACAGAGCGCTAATATTCACTCAAATGACGAAAATGCTTGATGTTTTGGAGGCTTTCATTAGTTTGTATGGATACACTTACATGCGGTTGGATGGCTCCACTCAACCAGAAGAGAGGCAGACATTAATGCAGCGGTTTAATACGAACCCCAAAATATTTCTTTTCATCTTGTCGACTCGTAGTGGTGGTGTTGGCATCAACTTAGTTGGCGCGGACACTGTTATCTTCTATGATAGTGATTGGAACCCTGCTATGGATCAACAAGCTCAAGATAGGTGCCATAGAATAGGACAGACACGTGAAGTACATATCTATCGTTTAATCAGTGAGAGCACCATTGAAGAGAACATTTTGAGAAAGGCAAAGCAGAAGCGTGCGCTTGATGATTTGGTAATTCAGAGTGGTGGATACAACACAGAGTTTTTCAAGAAACTGGATCCCTTGGAATTATTCTCAGGTCATGGAACAGTACCCATAAAGACTCCACAGAAAGAGAAAATTTCCACCAGTGGAGTTGAGGCTTCTGTATCCATTGCAGATGTGGAGGCTGCTTTGAAGCATGCAGAAGACGAGGCAGATTACATGGCACTCAAGAAAGTTGAACAGGAGGAGGCTGTGGACAATCAAGAGTTTACTGAAGAAGCCATAGTGAGGCCGGAAGATGACGAGCTTGTTAATGATGAAGACATGAAAGCTGATGAATGCATTGATCATGGTGGCTTGATTACAGCATCAATCGAAGAGAATGGGCAAATTTTAAATGGGAGTGATCCAAATGAAGAAAGAGCTATCATTGTTGCTGGTAAAGAGGATGATGTTGACATGCTGGCTGATGTCAAGCAGATGGCTGCAGCGGCAGCAGCAGCAGGCAGACGATCTTGTCCTTTGAGAGTCAGCTACGTCCAATTGATCGGTATGCAGTACGTTTTCTGGAGTTGTGGGACCCTATTGTAGACAAAGCAGCAAAAGAATCCCAGGTTAGGTTTGAGGAAACAGAATGGGAGTTGGATCATATTGAGAAATTAAAGGATGATATGGAAGCCGAGATAGATGATGATGAAAAACCGTTCGTCTATGAGAGTAAGTACCTTTAATATGCTCCACCTTTGTGTTAACGAACTTCCTATCTTTCTCTTCTTTCACTTATTTTACCTAAGCACTCACCTTATTCTTTTTTGTTTGATATCAGTCTTCATCTTTAAGCGCTGTTGACATTACCTTAAACTATTAAAGCAAACCTGATAAGCATACCAAAGCAACTATATTTTTTCCTCTTTCCTCTAGTATGGCGGCTTCTTGTCCTCTGCTTTGTATATAATCTCTTCTCTATTTTCTGGTCCAAATTAGAAGAGGAAACAAAAGTATAATTTTGTTCAGAATCAGCTCAGCCTTGTGCAACTGTCAAGTACTTAGGATTGGCTACATGGATTCTCTTGTAATCCTTCACAGCTAAAATTGCATGTTTGACGTTGTCTTATTTATACCCTTTCATTTCCAAAGTTCTCTCTACATTCTAGTTTAGTGTTCTACTCTGCCTTCTCCAGTGACCATCACTGCTTTCTGATTGCTTGAACTATTTAAGCCTCGTCCAGCTGTTGGTGATCGGACATCACAAATGCAAAATTCAGACGGAGTTTTTGATCAACTATAAATTTAAGAAATCATGTAGTGTGCATTCTATTTACTCTCAAACTCAAATTTTAAGCACCTTTGATTTCCTGTTATTAGGTTGGGATTCTGAGTTTGCCACTAAAGTGTACCGAGAACAAGTAGAAGCCTTAGCGCAACATCAGGTTGGTTATAGAAACTTTGTTTCATCTTCCCCCCTTTCTTTCGTGTTCTCTTTTATGAAATAATATAACTGGATAATGGGACCATGGTTATATTTTTGTAGTTGATGGAAGAAAGGGAAAATGAAGCTAGAGAGAAGGAGCTTGCGGATTCTGACTCAATGAAGTAAGATAATGCTATGATTATCTACTGTTTATTGTTACCAAGCTCTTTCAATTCATTTATTGGAATACATATTTTGATGCCATAGATTTAAAGTTTGGACCAAACCTAACCTGATTCAACCTCATTTAGCTTAAACAACTTTTCTTCTCTGGGAGCAGGAATGAAACTATAATTGCTCCTAGGCCCAAGTCAAAGAAGAAACCGAAGAAAGCCAAGTTCAAATCTCTGAAGAAAGGAGCTCTAGCCTCTGAAGCAAAAGCAATGAATGAAGAGTCGCCATTAACACCTATGTCCATAGATGATGAAATTGGCAGTCATGAGGTGGACGCCTCTTCAGACATGGTATTGCCGGAGTCAAATATGGTTAAGAAACGCAGAGCTGCAGCAGATGGTACTGAAGTGAAGATTGCAAAGAAGTCCAAAAAACTCAAGAAGACTCCTGAAATATGTTCTACGACTCTGGATTCTGACTCTCCAAGTAAGCAGCATGATGAATCAAAAGATTCAAAACCATTTGGAAATGTTCTTGAACTTGAGCCTAAGCCATTGAGCAGGAGCAAAATGGGAGTGAAAATCTCAGTTACTTCCATGCCTGTAAAACGAGTTCTGACTATAAGACCAGAGAAATTAAAGAGGAAAGGTAGCATATGGTCTAAAGATTGTTTACCGGGTCCCGATTCTTGGCTCCCCTCAGAGGATGCCATACTCTGTGCTGTTGTACATGAATATGGTCCCCATTGGAGCTTGGTGAGTGAAGTTTTGTATGGAATGGCTGCTGGTGGGTTTCATCGCGGCATATTTCGTCATCCGGTTCATTGCTGTGAGAGGTTTAGGGAGCTCATCCAAAGATATGTTTTGTCTACTGCAGATAATCTTTATAATGAGAAATCCAGCAACGCTTGTCCTGCGAAAGCTCTTCTCAAAGTAACAGAGGTAAGCTAAATGCACTCACCTTTGCTACAAAGAAACAAAAATTCGCTCACACCCCCTCTCTCCCCCGGGCTATGTACTAGAAAAGATGAGTAATCTGAACAATGAGTTGGACTATGTTTTATATATCTCTTTCTTGTTTGATATAGTGGCAGTTACTACTTGGGCTAAATAATTCCTAGGTTCCTGTAAATCTACCTGAAATTTGCCCAAACTCCGCCACCTTCTATCTAAATTTTGACCTGGTTCTGAAGAATGTTGAATGCGATGACCATGATTGAATTTTGGGATATTAGGTTAAATCTTCTGATGTAGTGGACCTATACAGTTTATGATATCTACTTTGTGGCCGTATTCAGAATCATTTTTGGGGAAAATTCTTGTGGTTATGCAGATCACCGTGCACATGTGCTTTTCAAATGTTTCAGGCCTTTTAGAAACTATGCTTAGTCAGAATTGCCTTTTAATCGTCATACTTACTTGCTAGAAAGAAACGTGTCATGTGATTTGGTTAAGAACTTGAATGTCCTCTATTTTAAAGGTTACGCCTTACATTCTACCCCAAACCCCCCAAAAAAAAAAAAAAAAAAGAACTAAGAAAGAAAGAAAAAAGGACTACATCATCTTCAAGATTCCCCCTTCCTTCACTTATCCTTTCATCAGTTTTTCTATTCAGATATGTGACAGTGAACTGTTCCTTGTGATAGGATCATGTCCGGATGTTGTTGGATGTTGCATCAGAAATGCCAGATCAAGAGCCAATTATTCAGAGGCACTTTTTTGCCCTGCTCTCTTCTGTCTGGAGGGAAAATGCCCGCAATGACCGCAGACGAAGCCTCCAGTCTTTCCAAATGGGAAGGGTTCTTACTTCTGCAATGAACCATACTTCTAGGGGTCCCGACGGGCCTCATTCAGAAAAGATGAAGTTTACTAACCTAAACATGTGTGGCCAAGTAGTAGCGTCTGCACTCAATGATGCCCACAATATACAACGGGAGGACAGAGTTTCTATTTTTAACCAGAGGGAGGAAGTTCCCGCTGTTACAGACCAGTTGAGGATTACCCTGGAAATTCCTGCAGAGAGTGATGATCAGATGATTCAATTACCACCTGTCATAAATCTGTCAGTATGTGGCTCAGACGCCTTGACATCTGCCAACATGCTGCCTCATGGGGAAAATGATCATTTTAGATCCTCACGGAATGCGGCTGAAAATCGTTTCAGGTATGACCTCATGCACTTTCACTGGTTTAACTGAATTTCAGTTATGTGATATGGATTGAGATTACGTCCAGCCTGGAATGCAACTAAATTTTTTTATTTTGGGTGGAATGTCAACAAGCCTAGGAAGTTTTAGAAATTTCACACCATATACTAGCTTGGGTTAATAGGTTTTCTCAAACCAAAATACCCTACAATAAACTCCCAATCTATCTTGGCCTTAAACTTGACTGGTTGCCTTTAAAACCCTTAACACTATAGATAGTCCTTGACAGGAACACCCTCTTTGTCAACTTTGATCAAAACCCCGTTCTGGCGTTCACCACCATCTTCAACCCTTCTGTCACTACTTTCAATTCTCCAGTCATTGCATTGCTGATGACCTACAATTTCTCTAGTGAAAACTTGATCACAAACAAGTGTATTGAACTAGAAACTGCACAACACCAGAAATCATGTGTACAAAGTTATATACTGGTACGCATGCACAGCAATGAATTGGCTGAGCAACACTCACACCCCATTCCAGCATCAAGTTCCACTCTCAAAATATGACCTTTAACAAGTGCACCATCACATCTTGATGATAAAACCAAGTTAATCTCCAGTTTTGTGTAGTAAACATCAATATCTATATCTTTTACCTAGGTCGACAACAATTTCTTGGTCAGATTAGACTGCTCAGAAGGTAGAGAAAAAGAGAGGACTTATAAAGTGAGTTTCTGCACACATATATGTATGTATCAAGTAGTTATCTTAAATGTGGTTAAGAAGGGATGGATGATTTAGTTATTGAATTTATTCAACTATCATATGCAGCCCACCCAGCCTACAGATTTTTTTGTGCTAACCCAATGCAGACGAGGGAGTTTATGGTAATTCACCGTAATTAAGAATTCAGATGCCACTGTTCCCCTTTTCAATATGTTATCAAGTGGTGAAAGTATTGTTCAGATCCTGAAACGAGCTTGTACTATGTCCCCCTGTAGATTTTTTTTTGTTAGGGTGGTGATTGTAGCCTAATTTTACTCCCCCTCAAAGGAAAAAAAAGATGGAAGTCTTCTCTCTCTCAGCTTATTCTTCTTTGAGTATTAAAGTGCAACAAGAGCAGCACTTCCATTTTGATAGTTTTTGGTTCTTTCTATGTTTTCTTTTTCGTTATATGTCAAACTGCTACGGAAAATCAAATGGTTGAATTGTGGTTTGGGACCAGCCAAAGAATGCATGCAATCACATCTCATTTGACTGGTGTTGGCTGCTGTCAAATGCCATGTTATTGGTAATGTTTATATGCATCAGGAAACATAACAGGTTACCCATTTTCTTTCTCAGGGATGCATCAAGAGCTTGCATAGAAGGTTGTTTGGGTTGGGCTTCTTCGGCTTTCCCAATTGGCCATATCAACTCTCGAACACCGTTAAAATCCCAATCCTTGGGAAAACACAAGCTGCCTATCTCAGAATCAGCATGGACGCCTTCTAAATCAAAATGGAGGAGAACTACAATGAATCCTAGTGACGCGCACACTCTAATTTTTGATTCAGATATCCAATCAGTGGTGTCCGTATCCAGTGACTTGTGTCCGAGGTTAGATATGGTGGCCTCCACTATTCCGGATGTCGGGAGTAATGATGTTGTCACCACTTCTTCCTTCGACATAAACAACGAGCTTGCTTTGGGAATAGACAGCGTTGATGTGATTCCTCATAATTACGTTCCTGACATCATCTCAGGACTAGAAGAATGTCCATTATTGCCAGAATTTATTGATATCGGATAGGGTCAAATTTGATCACTTTTTCACGCATTTGTTTGGAGCTAACAGAGCTAGTGCTCTCGGCATTTTTCCGACTCTATTGTGAAAGGATCGTACCTTCTGGGGAAGGATCTACTGAGAGAGTGTGCTCTCTTCGGATAGCTGGTGAGGAGTTCCAAGGTGGGGTCCGCGTGGTTTTTTTCACTTGGGACCGATGGAAGGAGATTCTTGATAGAGATTCTAGAGGATACAACATTTTGCACATAGAATGTAACATATAGTATTGCTAGAGTAAGTGGCCCTTCAGCTTGTAACTTTTTGGTTGATGGGTGGGAAATTGGTGCTTCTAATTTTTTGGGGTTCTATTATAATTTGTTTATGTAGGCACGTTTCCCCTCATAGAGTAGAATTAGAAAAGGAAATCAGTCCTCAATGAAATGGAAAAGCAATGTGTACATCCATCTCTCTCATCTCTCTCTCTCTCTCTCTCTCTCTCTCTCTCTATATATATATATATATATATATATATATATATGTATATATTTATATCCTCTGTTTGAAGTATTTAGTGGCTGCTTTGTTCTGTAATCTTGTATGTCTGTGGACTGTGGAGTAATGCTTTTGTCGCTTATAGTAGATCAGGTCCTTTTATGCACCATATATCTGGTTGGATGGGCATTAGCTTGAACTTCATACACCCAGGTTTAGCCCATACCGGGGGTTCTCAAAAACACAGAACTGGCCTATTGAAAGACCTCATGTACATGGATCTGTGCACAGACAGCTCTTTGTTATCCTTCTAAATAGCTCTATGGCGGCGACTAAGATTATTGCTGTTTCTGATGGCTAGCTCTCTTGAGAAATTTCCTGGTGAAACTAAAGTTGGTTCAATGAGAACCTGAAAGGTGCACTATGTAGGGTACTTGAAGCTTCAGGTTCTTTGTTTTCATGTCTTTTAGAAAAGAAGATGTATATTTGACATACATTCGGGGATAATGCAATTTTCAGGTTAGTGTTTTGGTACTTGGCTTGTGATTTACAATTTTAATGATGGATACATTCAGGTTATGGCTGCTTCAATTTAAGGTTGCTCCGTTGTGACCCGGAATTCTCGGGTTCTTACCATGAAACAATTTATTTGCTTGCCGAGGTTAGACTGCTTTACATTGGACCTTCCCAGGCTTAGAAGCCTTGTTCACTGTAGCTGTTTTTTTTTGTGTTGAAATTTTGATTCATACAAGTGGGGTTCGGAAATCTTGTTATAAGTCGTCTCATGGTTGGGCAAGACTGAAGATTAGCGATTACACTAATTCATTTTTGCAGTTGTGTTGCTCTGCCATAACAAGGGTGTATTTCATATCATGATCTAAAGTGATGATGTTGGACATCTCGATTACCCTTATTGTGCTCCCCAGCTAGAGTTATTTGATTATTTAATTGCAATGATCAGCTTTTATACTGTCTTGTTAAGCAAATCATATGATATGTACTAGCTGTCAGTAGCTTCATTTTATGCAAGTCATTGTCGTGGTGGTTGAAGGTTTCTCTTTGAGTGTGGGGTGGCTTCATTTTAGCTTTTGCTGCTGCTGCTGCTGTAATTTGTTCCTCTCCTCTCCTCACCTAGTCAAGTTGGGAAATAATAAATCCTAGCAACTGCAGTGTGGGGGTTTCATCCTCTTGTGAGGATGGCTCCATGTAGGTACTAGGCATGGGTCCTCCTAGTTACTTAATCGCTGAGTCACCGTGATTTTCCCTCTTACATTCTCATGGGGCTGGGGTGTGGGGGTCTCGGGGGGAGAATTTCCCCTTTTTTGGAACGGGAAATAATAAACACAGGTGCGGTGCAGTTAAAATATGAGAAAACCTAGCTAACACTTTAAGCTTGGTCAAAGAGGAAATTTTTTTTTAAAAAAATAATAAATAAAAAAAATCGGGTTATTTATAAAGATAATTAAGGGGTGAAACGTATGGTATGATTTTTCCATTTTACGATGAGTCATTGTTATTCCCTTTGTTGTCATTTCTTTGACTGAAATATTCACGAATATATATATATATATATATATATATATATTGCTTCTTTTCACTCAAAACAAAGCTTCTCAATTCCTGATTGATTCGGGTGGTTAATTAGATAAAATCTATCTCATCATCAGTTAAGTTAGGTACAAAAGGATTTTGTTTTGGTCTTCTAATTATGCTTTGTTTGTTTCACCACCACGTATCAACGGGACAGATATTAAAATGAAAATTTAAGCATCTTTAATTTGTTTGTTCTTTTTCTTTCGGATTATTTAAGGTCGATTTTTCTTTTCAATTCTTAGATGTTATTTATTGGGAGACAAACATGGCCACCTTGTTTTCTTTAATTTCCTTCATGTATTATTTTTATTTTAAGTTTTTATTTAGCAATATTGTTTAATTATGATAAGAATTAATATTATATATATTCCGCCAGTAATTGTCAGTAAATAAATTAAATTAGAATTAAGAAACAAAAAAAAAAATAAAAAATAAAAAAGGGCTCTCTCTCTCTCTCTCTCTCTAATATCATATTATTTATTATTTAATATTCTAGGGCTGATTATATAATTGCAGTAGTGGATTCTAGATAGATTAGATCATTGACTACACTTTTTCCTACATTAATTTGTCATCGCACAAGTGGATTCTAAGAGTTTTTACTACATTAATTCCAACCATATTAAAATAACATCAATTCCATCAACTTCAACTTCAAGTGATTGAGAAAATCTTACGCAAATCAAATCTATGGAAAAAATAAAATTAGTAAATTATAAACATCAAATTAATTAAGCTTATATAAGGTGCTATGCTACGTACGTACGTTGTCACTTTCTTCCTCATAACCAAATTATATATGTCTCAAATAACGAAGCCAAGTGAAAGTGATCGCCAATCTCGCTTGAGTCGTATTTTTTAAATAACGAAATCATATCCACAATACTGTTTATTATTCGGGTAGAAACGGATTCGAGTTTTATATGATTCATCCATCGATTGGACTGACAGTTAATGCTTGCATCTCATTGGGGGGTCTTTTTGTTGTTATTAATGTAAAACCCTTTAACGCCTTAATTTGTTTATATACTCGTAGTATAATTCTAATTCCTACTTACCAAAGAAGGAGAAAATTAACTTCGCTTGCATATATAAAAGAATAATATTTGGCCGGGTTGATTTCTGTCTGATCCTTTATATTATAGCCCTTAAATTCCTAGAGCAATTAATATAATCTTAGTGGTAGAAGTTATGATCAGAATGCTAAGGTTAATTGTCATCGTGATATTATTGATTCAAACCCATAAATTCATTGTTTATGATTATCTTAAAGAAGCGAATTAAGGCTGGATATTTATTTGATGGTATGTTAATATAAGTGAAAATTTGAGGGAGCTTAATTATTCATGGCAATATATAGAACTTTAATATATTAATAGTATCTCATGTACATAAATTGGCTCCAAAAAAAAAAAAAAATGAAAAAATGAAAAAACAAGCAAATTAAGGGATATTCACCTAGCTAGCTAAATCTAACAAGTCCAAGGATTTAACTTAATAATGTGACAACAAGACTTTAGTTTACATTCACTTATTAATTACTACATCGTTCCCATCAAAATGAAAGGAAAAGGTAGGTAGGTAGGTAAGTGAAAGGAAAACGAAAAGCTATATATTGTCCTTAAAAAGGAATACTCCAATTTTCTTCGATCTAGGTTTTTCTTTTTCTTCTTATCCTTAATTGGTTTTTTATGAGATCCAAAGAGAGAGAGAGCATTGCACCTCCATCGTTAGAATTGTCGGCCGGCCAAGTGTCTTTGTTTGTTTGTTTCTAAATAAAAAGGTTTACACAATCTATCAACAACACACTATATATATATATATATATATATATATATATATATATAATGTTGTTTGTACTCGCGAAAGTACAAATGTCGATTGTTCTCCGCTAGCAGCAGTGCTATTAATTAATGTAGAATGCATGCATGATAATTTTACAATGGTTCACGAGCATGAAAGAAATCTAGTTATTGAGATGCATCATGCATGCATTAACCATATATACTTTCTAGCTGCTAGGATATATGCATGGCAATTAATATTGGATGATGTACTAGGAAAATTTTAAATGAAAAAGTGATAGATGGATATATTGTAGGGTTAATTACACCATTAGTCTTTTGACTATTAACTTTTACACGATTAGTTCCTTAAGAATTTTTTTTCAAATTTCAGTCCCAAAAGTTTCAAAAAGTCACGCGGCTAGTCCTTTTGATGGATGCTGTTAGTAAAATTTCGTTAAGTGACCCATGTGCCTCCCACGTGCATTTGAGTAAGGGCAAAATTGAAATTCACTTATGATCTTCTTCACCATTCCTATCATGTATATGAACCAACCGTCTATGTACTTTGCTATAAGAGCAAAAAAGGTTGTGCAATTATGAAATTAGAAGACAACTTCGTCTTCAACCCTCGCTCCTAGCCCGTCTTCTCCGGCGAGATCTCTAACGACAAATTTGGACCTCTTTCACTCTCTCCACACACATGTACACATAAACACAGTAAATGCATTGAATCCTAATTTTTTTTTTTTATTAATCGCCAATAATCAAATTCAATTCCTACCGACTGCAGTAATCGGAATCCAATGACCATTGTTGTCCATCGATTTCAAGCAGATCTATTGGGTACACGTACCGGCAAGTTCATCCCCAATACTTTGAGAACTTGCTGGGTCTTTTCTTTGATAGCTTCGAATTCGACTTCCATGGAAGCCTTCAGCTATAGAAACAGAGAGTTTTAGAGAGAGAAAGAATATGATTCAAATGAAGCTGAGAATTAACGATTGGAGTAAAAATGAACAATAGTTAAACTCAGGAGGAAATTGATTAAATTTCTTCACAAGAACATACTGGTGTACTCTCGATTCATGAGTTCAAGCGTCTCTTTTTTATGTCCGAACCCCTTGCGATTGTAATTATCACTTCTCGTCAAAATATGCCGGAACGTCTTGGAGTCGAAGTCGGAACCGACAAGCATTGAGGAGGAGGAATCACTGGCGGCGCAGCATCGAAGTGAGTTAGGTTTACGACAACGAAAGACCTGATGTCCGGTAAGGAGAGATCGCTATGGGTGGAGAGACGGCTGAATTGGATAGAGATAGCCATGGATGATGATTGGTGAATTAGAAAGAGAAAGTCTTGATTTTTAAGAGAAAAAGGGACATAAAATGACTTCATCTTCAACTGCTACAAACCCGTTACAAGAAATCAAGATTCATCAACACCCAGTTGAGGTTTTGGGATTTAGAAATCACCTCGAAAAGCTCAAAATTCTCGAGTAGCTATTGAAGAAAGTCACGTGTTGGGCACATGCCTCGCGTGAAATTCCAATAATCTCCAGAAAAAAGTCACGTGTTGGGCACATGACTGACTCAACAGATAAATCTTAACGGCATACATCAAAAGGACTAAGCGTGTTTAATTTTGGTGCTCTAGGGACTGAAATTTGAATTTTTTTAAGGGACTAATCGTGAAAAGTTAATAGTCAAGGGACTAATCATGTTAAACAAACAACTTGTAGTATCATATATCTTCTTTAATTTAATTTGGCAGGACAAAAAATTAAAGTAAACCTACATATTCATTATTGGAAAAGTGGTAATACAAGTTGTCGATCGATCTCCCACCAGTTTTGGAATGGATGAGATCTTCTTCACTTTTCTACTTTCCCACGAGTCCCTTGTCTCTCTCTCTCTCTCTCTCTCTCTCTCTCTCTCTCTCTCTCTCACACACACACACACACACACACAAAAGTGCATACAGTTGATCAAAAACACATGAAATAGTATGTAATTTTAATCACCCTTTTACCATAATGACAGTAGGATATTTACTGACATTATGTAAATTAAAATGACGAAGGGATGAGAGAAGAATAAAATAACTACACAAAAGAATGGTTCAAATAGATAGACAATCTCGCATGCCGCATGGGTCTCGTGATGGTTCGTTCATGTGAGTTTAATTATAGGTTGAATTTTGCAAATTTTCAATTTGGCCTGCAAGGCTTTATTTTGCACTATTCAAACTTCAAACAATTTTAGCAATTAAGTTGTCTAAGTTAAGCGGCAGAAAAACTAAATTTAAGCAAGTTCTTTAATTTAATTGTACGAAAAGTCTAGCTAGCTAGTAGGACAATTACGCTAACATCTTAATTGCCTTGGGCACAAAATTCTCGATACAATTTTATCCATCGTATGATAATGTAAGTCTTATCGAGAAATTATATATATATATATATATATATATATAAGTATTACTCCCTCCGTCCCTGAATTATTGTCTTACTTTCTTTTTTTTGTCCGTCCCAAAATAATTGTAAAGTTTTCTTTTTAGTACAATACTTTTGCTATTTTACCTTTATTTTTTTTCTACTTTAATTATGGGCCACATATACATGGGCATTAAAGAAAACTATACACTTTACCAATATTAATAAAAAAGTTAATTATTTTTTCTTAATCCGTGTGCCAGATCAAACAAGACAATAATTTAGGGACGAAGGGAGTAGTATCAATAAAGTAGCATAGCGTTCTATGAAATTTACAAGAACATAAAGACTTGAAATAACAACAAAAAGAGGAACACATAGTCACATACTGATTACATGATAGAGAAATAATAAATGTACGTAGGAGTAAAATGGTACGAATGCAATATATATTGGGGTAAAAACTTAGAAAAGTTAGTTTTACGGGTATTTTCTGTAAAATGAATCTCATTAATCCGACCCATCATGTGTTGGTGGGCTGAGATGCGAGAGAGTGAGCTCTATCTTACGAATTAAGATTCATAAAATGATTTCACAGGATACCTAATTTGAGCAATAGTAAAAAAGGTTATCTTATTCAAGCATATGACGGTGCATGGGAGATTGGGAGGGTGGTTCTTGGGGGTATCTCGATATTTGGGTCTAGTATTTTGGTTTCTTCTGTAAGTGTTTTTTTGTTTTTTGCTTGACTGGGATGGGGATCTTCTAATATTTTGGTGTTTTTCTTGTGTTTGATTTCATTGATGCTAGTTCTTGCTTTTTAGGTGTTCTTGTTTTAAGTAGTAGCTAGATTTGAATTTTTTTTTTTTTGTCAATTTAACTAATTTTTGAATGAATTTTATTTATTTTTTATTTAGTTAGAGGAAATAAACTATAACCTGCACTAAAATTATTATATTAAAGTCTTATAATTTTGAAAAAAATAAATTAAATTTTTGGCAAATATCTATTAAAAAATTGATCAAAATGACTAAAAATGCAAAATATACCTTTCAATCGGGCTAAGGGAGTATTGATTAGGTTAGGTTGGTTAGTTATCAACCTGTTGCATCTTTCCATTTTCTGGTGAATTTTCAGAGTTGGCTCTAAATCTATCGCCTAGCTTTTAGTTTGAAAAATTAGAACATGGCCAAGTGAAGTAATCCTAGTGCTTAGTTTCTTGTTCTTGTGTTCGGGTGTTTCCGATGCTAGTTTAGCAGTGTTGGAAGTTTTTCCGGTGTAGCTCTAATTTCCTAGTAAAAGAAGCACGATATGATATACGCCTCTCTCGTAATATTGTTTTCGCCCATATGCTGGCGACAATTCATGTTTTGGTCATGCCGGTAAAGTTATTGCACCCGTAAATTACGATTTTTTGTGTGTGTGTGACTTAATTAGGGGGTGTGGGAATGAATCGAATCTGAAAACTCCAATGGACCACCCCTTAAGGACGTAAAATTACGATCTAGATATATCATACCAAGGCAAATGTTTGATAACGTGGTCGATAGATCCATTCCATTTGATAACAAACATCAACGAAACTACTAATACAATTGTACCGATGAATTTTAGTTTGATAAAAAGCAAGGTTGATTACAATAGGAAAGCACAATTACGTATACTTCCTAAGTTAAGATTAACATCAAAACATTAAAAATATGATTTTGCATGTGATGTATTTTCATTTTTTTTAAAGCTCATTACAACTAATGGGGCACACACGTGGCGAAATAAATATTTATCTATAAGAAGGGTTATTTGTTAGTTATCCATCTATTTCACCCATGACTTTGCCACACAGAGTAGATGTGTAATGTGTGTAATTGTCTGTATATATATATATATATATATATATATATATAATATATGCAATTGCCCTGAAAGACTACTCTTCTAAACAAATTAAAACTTTGTTGGAGCAAAGTTCTTTGGCAAAATTATCATAGTCATCTTTTTCATTGGATCAATAACAAAGATGACAGTGAATATAACATCCATTAAGACTTCATCAGATGGAGTTTGGCAAGGTGATAATCCCCTTGATTATGCATTCCCTCTCTTGATTGTCCAAACCACCTTGGTTCTCGTCCTTAGTCGACTCCTCGCTTTCCTCCTCAAATCTCTTCGTCAACCCAAAGTCATTGCAGAGATTATTGTATGTCTCTCTCTCTCTCTCTCATACACACATAATTAAAAACGAGTCTAGACATGTTCTATATGCATGTTATCAGAGTTAGATCTGTAATTGATTCTGTGTTTTTTCTCATTAACAAGATTTTTGATAAAAGTTGTACACTGACAGTCACAACAGATTATGGAATACTTTATACGGTTAAAACAGCCTTTCCTTATTATGCTGCCAAGGATCGTAGCATGAGCAGAAACTTTTCATTAATTTGTTGTTTTTTTTCCCCATATTTTCTTGAAAACCAAATTAACCAAACGTTTTTTTATGGTAATCCAGGGTGGGATTCTTCTCGGACCATCAGCTTTGGGTCGAAACCAAGCTTACATGCACCGAATATTTCCAAAATGGAGCACCCCGATTCTCGAGTCAGTTGCAAGCATCGGTCTCCTCTTTTTCCTATTTTTGGTAGGTCTTGAGCTTGATCTAAGCTCAATCCGCCGGAGTGGCAAAAGGGCATTCGGAATCGCTGCAGCCGGAATCTCACTCCCCTTCATCCTTGGAATCGGAATTGCCTTTGTCCTCAGGAAAACCATAGAAGGAGCCGATAAAGTGGGATTGGCTCAGTATATTGTGTTCATGGGGGTGGCTCTATCTATCACTGCTTTTCCTGTCCTTGCAAGGATTCTTGCAGAGCTTAAACTTCTAACAACCCGAGTTGGCGAGACCGCCATGGCTGCTGCCGCGTTCAACGACGTGGTCGCATGGATCTTGCTTGCTCTTGCCGTTGCCTTAGCCGGAAATGGATCAGCTGGTGGACCCCATAAGAGCCCTTTGATATCTGTATGGGTTCTTCTCTCAGGTCAGATTAATTAATCATACTTTTCCTAAGGTCAATGATTTATAGGCTAATTTTGAAAGTTAGTTACTAGCAAATTTGTGTTTTACTCTAAAACTATAACAATGTAATTTATGGTATAACATGTGATGTTAAACTCGTTTTGTTCCAAAAATTTGCAATGGCTTGGACAATTTGTTTGAATTTTTCTTCCAAAATGTACTAATTTCCAAATTGAGAGTCTCGTAATCCAGTTGCATATCATACTGTTTGGTTTAAATAAGGTTGGACAGTCACGTTACACATGATAATGACCTCTTAATTGTTACTTTTATTTACTACTAATATGTATATATAGTTTAATGTGACTATATATATATTGGCGTCTCAGGTGTTGCCTTTGTTGCGTTCATGATGACGGTTATCCGACCAGCCATGAGCTGGGTGGCACGTCGATGCTCACCTGAGCATGACACGGTTGACGAGGCATTCATATGTTTAACCCTAGGGGCAGTGATGGTGTCTGGTTTCATGACGGACCTTATAGGCATCCACTCTATCTTTGGAGCATTTATCTTTGGACTAACCATACCAAAAGGAGATTTTGCAGAGAAACTGATTGAGAGAATCGAAGATTTTGTGTCGGGTTTGCTTCTTCCCCTATACTTTGCATCAAGCGGGTTAAAGACAGATGTGTCTAAGATACGCGGAGCAGAAGCATGGGGATTATTGGCGTTAGTCATCACGACTGCATGTTCAGGGAAGATTATTGGGACATTTGTGGTGGCGTTACTTTGTAAGATACCGGTGAGAGAATCACTTACACTTGGTTTGTTGATGAATACTAAGGGATTGGTGGAGCTTATAGTTCTTAATATTGGCAAGGAGAAGAAGGTTAGTTCTATATATAATAATTTGTGCTCTTTCCCTCCTTAATTAAAATGAGTGTCCTCGTTCTTTCGTATATATCTATCTGTCTATTAATCAATTTTCATCTAAGGCATAACAATCTTATTTTTCCAATAATACCGGCCCCTACATGTCTCATAACCTTTGATGATTAACAAACTCCATTGATTGACATGAACCACGAGTCAAATTTTACCTTTTACCTCTTTCTCCTTAATAAGCCTACATTTTCTCTAGTGTAATTTGGAGTAAATTGTCAACAATGTCGGATACGATACTCTATTCTAAAAAGGTGTTTCATCTCCTATTCCAGCCGTCGGATCTTCGCCATATGTGCATAAAAAATCACGGGGTAATTAATTAATATTGTTTATTCCCATGCATGCACATACGACAAAGATTCAACAGTTGAAATAGGAGATGAAATACTTTTTTAATATAGAGGATCCTCTCCGCAACACCGTCCAATGGCTATAGTGTAATCTAGACTATCTAGTAGAGTTAAATGTCAACAAAGTCCATGTGTAGGAGTTAAATGTCAGCAACTCTGATGTAGAGTTGAATTTCAGCAATATTCATGTGTAATATATATATATATATATATATATATATATATAATTATAAAACTTAAAAAGGACAATTTTGATTTATTTTATTACACTTATTAGCTGTCACATTTTATAATTTTTATCTCTTGTGGGACTCGAACCATCGCCTCTTATTTGTTGTGAGTTGTGACTAGTGGGTGACCTTCAACTACCACACACATGATCTATGTAAAGTAAGAATTGCTCAATCTCAAAACAAGTTGCCAAGTACATTGCATACATGAGCAATGCTATTGGCACACAAATTTTTTTTCACAAAATATTTGTTAGCGATTATTAAGTGGTTGCATAGTTTACTAGCCCACCATTAACTAATGAAAAAACCAATTAAAAACCGAAAACAAGGTTTTTGTGCTCAAAATATTACCCTGCATATATATACCACGTACTTAAATACATTCAGGGGTCGTTTGGTAGAGGGATAAATAGGGGGATAACATTAAATTATCTATATTCTTTGTTTGGTAACTTTTTTTTATCAAGGATAAAAATATCCGAATTATCCGGATAACCCCTTATCACCCCTTATCAGGGATTAAATAATACCTCCCTCTCCCTATTATAATTTAATCCCAGATAAACAAAAACTGAGACTATTATTTATTCCTAAATTACCCTCCCAGTCTTCCTCCTCCCTCCCAGCCTTCCCCTTTCCTCCTCCCTCTTCCCCGCCACCACCCTCCTCTCCTCAACCCACCCTTTTTTTTAGTACCGTCCTCCCTCTCTCACTCACCCTCCCTCCTCCCTCCTCCACAGCTCCTCCCACCCAACCAACCAACATTTTTTTTTCTTTTTTCATTTCTTAATTTTTATATTACTATATTATGTATAAATTTATTTATACATACAATACATACACATATTCATTTTTTAAAATAAACTAAATATATTAATATCTTTTTCTAGGTTGAGATTAAAAAGAACTTTAAAATTTATAAATTTGCAATTTTATTATCCTTATATACTTTATAATAATTATAAATAGCTAGGTTTATCTAATTTATAAAAATATTGATGTTGCATTAAATAATGGAATTAACTATATTATACATAAAAATTCAGACAATAGTAGTTCGGAAAAAACCGAAGTGAGATAAGGTCGAGTCATTATTTAATCAACCTAATTTATAAGGGTGTTTTTGGAAAAATAGCGTAATACTAAAATTAATTTGGGCTACCAAACTTCAAATTAGATAACTAGCAGAATAAATTAATCTTATCTGTAATCTACCAAATATAAGATAATTCTATAACCGAGATAAAATAATTTCGATTAAAATAATATATATTATAATATTAATTAATATTATCCTGACTTTTCTACCAAACGACCCCTCAGGACGATGCATGTTCTCATTCAACTTTTGATCTTTCATGTGAAGCAAGTAAGCACCTAATTTGGCCAAAAAAAAAAAAGGGAGTTGTGGGGCCCGGGAGGTCCGAGGGGATTGTGTGTGCACGTGAGCGCGCTTGGGTTTCTTTACACTAAGGTTTGACTCAAACCTCGTGTAAGAGTGAAATAGCATGGCCAAGTTCTGATGGAAAATTGAATTTGACCTGATTCAATTAAAATTTTAATTTACTCCCTCCATTTCCCCCCGAAGAATTTGCGTTTGAAAAATCTAATTATTAAAAGATATATTAATATTATTGGAGTTGGTCGTAATTATAAAAATATTTAAGCAAACTAAGATGATTAAAACACAAGTTGGAGGGTAAAAATAAAAGATTATGAAAATTGTAAATATAATTTTTAAAAAATAGACTTTTTAAATAAAACATCTCAAAATAGTATAGTGAACTCTTTTAACGGAGGGAGTATTTAACTAATAAAATTCATTTACTTAATTGGTTTTGGTTGACAGGTTCTCAATGATGAGGTATTTGCCATATTAGTTCTAATGGCACTCTTCACAACTTTCATAACTACTCCAACTGTTATGGCTGTCTACAAACCTGCCCGTGAAGGTGGCACCGCACGTGCTCACCGACGACTACAATCCGTCTCTGAAAGCGAGAAAGAGGAGCTAAGAGTCCTGGCGTGCGTCCATGGTCCTGGAAACATATCCTCGCTCATTAACCTCATTGAGTCAACTAGGTCCACCAACAAGTCTCGACTCAAACTCTACGTCTTGCACCTTGTTGAGCTAACCGAGCGTTCATCATCGATTGTGATGGCCCAGCGTGTCCGTAAGAACGGTCTCCCTTTGATCAACCACTTCTGTCGGAACGAGTTTCACGACCGAGTCGCCATGGCATTCCAAGCCTACGGCCAACTCGGACGAGTCAACGTCCGAACCACAACCGCCATTTCGGCATTGCCAACAATGCACGAGGATATCTGCCACGTGGCGGAAGACAAGAGCGTGCCAATGGTCATATTGCCATTTCACAAGCAATGGAGGCAAAAGAACGGTGAAGATGTGATAGAGAATATGGGCCATGGTTGGAGAGTGGTTAATCAGAGGGTCCTAAGCAACGCACAGTGCTCTGTGGCAATACTAGTGGACCGTGGGTTCGGTGGGTCCCAGCAAACACCTGGGCCCACGGCCACCGTGGCACAGAGGGCCTGCATCATCTTCTTTGGTGGGCCCGATGATAGAGAGGCCCTACAGTTGGGTGGGAGGATGGCAGAGCATCCTGCAGTTAAGGTGACAGTAATAAGGTTTGTTGAGAAAGAAGGAAAGGAAGGTGAAAGTGTCGCATTAAGGCCATTAGTATCACCAAATAAAAGCAAAGAGAATAGTTACAGCTTCTCAACTGCTATTATTAACCCTGACAAGGAAAAGGTAATCATCTCTCTCTCTCTCTCTCTACATATATAGATATATAAGCACACGATGTATATATATATAAAAATATTATTTTGATAAATATTCATCAGCTAGCTTGCTAATTTCAAAATATTTATTGAAAATATATGACTAGGGGCACGACGAGGGAGCGATTGAAGAGTTCCAAAGAAGGTGGGAAGGGATGGTTGACTATAGAGAAAAGGTGGCGAATAACGTAGTGGATAGCGTATTGACAATAGGAAGAAGCGGGGAATACGACCTTATAGTCGTAGGGAAAGGGAGATGCCCGTCTAGAATGGTAGCGACATTGGCTAACCGGCAAGCAGAGCATGCGGAGCTAGGGCCGATTGGAGATGTGTTGGCCTCATCGAACCATGGGATCGTTTCTTCTGTGCTTGTGATTCAACAACATGATACAGCCCATACAGAAGAGGTTCCTATGAAAAGTGTGGAACCATCAAGTGTGGTATAGAATACAAGTAGTAATGTATCATAAAATTAAATGTGTGACCAAAAATAAAGGCAAGTGAGATAATTATGTTTTCCTGCCAAGTTATAAAATTGTTTGTACTAACACAAGGTATAAAATCAAAGATAAATAATACTCTATCTGTTTCTAAATTATTGTTTTGTTAGATTTTTTTGAGTCAAACTTTAGTGTTTTTTCAAATGAAAATTTGACGTATATTTAAAAAAAAATTTTTAAAAATCATAAAACACGTAAATAGTAATATTTTTTAGTACAACGAATTACGTGTTTTATAATTTTTAAAAATATAAAAAATTAATTTGAAAAACAATCAGTTTGACTAAAAACATTACAATAATTTTGTAACCGAGGAAATAGTATATACCAACATACCATTACTATATGCCCTGAGGGCTGAGGCTCCAAAAAGAGGAGCTGATATGCGATCTAAATTAACCAACAAAAAAAAAGGTGATTTTTTTTCTTTCAAGATTATTTGTTCCACATGCCTTTTTAAAGGTAAATACTTTTGGAAATCTTTTTTGTTAGTTATTCCATTTCATATATATATATATATATATATATATATATATATATTGATCGTAATTTACAATATCTTCAACTTGTGATGCTTAGAGAAGAGAAAAATTAAGGAAAAAGAAATGGTCTTAAAACAATTCTATAAAATCAAATTAAAGTGAGATATTCCTACGTACATTAATCAATTGAAATATGGTACATCTATATATATTTTTATAACATTTTGTCTCATAGTCATTAGATAATAGTATAAAGTTAACTTTTTATTTTTATTTATTTATCAATATTAAATTCTGCTGCTCAGAAATTCAAAATTAATTTACTGAAATAGGATGGAGTAACTATTTAATTGGGATATAGTGAAAAGATTCTTCAATATAATTTACCTTTGATATTTTGAAGTAAAGTTTATATGTATATGGAATCATATCTTATGGGCATCCATCGGCGCATGTTTAGTAATTCTCAAATCTCAGGTCCACGAATATATATGGCATCACATAACATTTTAGGGTAAAAATGCAATCATTATTCCATTTTAAAGGAAACAGAATACTCATATATATTAGTCTGAGAAATGCTTTTAACACTCACTTTTCAATCAAAATATTTTATGTAATGCTTTTATTTATTTCACATTAGGTTTCTTACACTATAAATATGGAGTGTTTAACAGTTATACTAGCCTTTATTATCCTATATATATATATATATATATATATATTAATCAATTGTTACCTCCTCTTAATTTATGTTTCTAACTACTCATAACGCAAAAAAAATAAGGGTATTTATTAAAGATATTTGTCAACCTACAAGATTTTTTAATATATATATATGCACACACAAAATTTCTTAATTAGTATGTGAACATTACTATAAGATAAAAACTTATTTTGAAAGGAAGAGAGTATTAATTTGCATATCACTTTCTTTAGATTTAAAAGTGGTGTCACGATAATTCCTTCATCTTGTTTACAGTATATTGCATTAGATAATAGGATACGGTTTTAAAATTTCTAATAAATACCTCAACAATCAATGTATAATACAAATTGTCCTTTTATTTAATGTTATTTGAAATCAACAAAAAACAAAAAAATTAATTAAATATTTAACTTGATTATGGATATATTGAGAAATTAGTTACTAATAAAATTGCATTAACGGTTAAAAAATCAATTAAATATATATATATATATATATTTATATTTACAGTGAACTGAACAACAAAATTGCATTAACGGTTAATTTCGAGGATGAGAAAATTCAAAATTTACTGGCATCAAATTTCGCCACAGAACAGGTACAAAGAGGCAATAAATTTCGCCTCCAACATTGGGCTAATTATCGCCGGCGGACTGCCCCATCGCTACACTAGCACGCTGCCATGCGGCAGAGGAGAGGATGCGTTAATCGAAGAAGCCGCCTTTATTGGAGTAGCAGCGTAGCTTATCAAGCAACTATCGAGTCTGTAAATCGTGTTCCATTCATCTTCGAAAATTGAGAACTCAATTACTGTGTGTATCTCTCTGTGTATATATATATATATATATATATATAAAGAGAGAGAGAGAGAGAGGAATGATGAGGTGGATGCTGATGTTGGGATTGAATTAGAGATAGAGATGGGTATGTATGTGGTATAAAAAGAGATGGGTTTTACTGGAGCAGTGGTTGTGGCCGGCAGCGGACGAGGTTAACATGAATGGGGCAGGTACAAAATAAATAGTTTAATTTTACCCCCTTCCAACTCTTCAGTCTGACATATAACCCCCGTGTACTAAAATTTTAAATGCCTCCCTCACTTAATGAGTAATTAATGTTGTGCTTAAAATGATGTAGGATCCGAAGTATCGTCTTGTTGACTTCACATTTTAACACATTGTTAAACCCACAAAAGATGCCGTATATATAAGATGATACATAAAATGTTACATCATTTTGTACATAAAATTAAAAACTCGTTAGGTGACTTGAACATTATTACGATCTAGAAGATATTAAAGAAAGCATGCATGGTGTTATATATGGCTCTAATAGGTGGACTCGGCGTTAGCATTATTCTCATTTGAACAAGAAATTTCACACTTTATGAATTCATTTTATCTTTAATTAAATCATCTTTAAGTTGGAGTCATGCATGTCCAAGAAACAATGAGAGTCTCATGAGATAACAGAAGCTTCAATTGATTTAAATTCATTACAATAATAAAGCATAAGAAATAGGAGAAGAAAATATATTAAGATTTAAAAATTAACGAATACATAGAAAAGAACATATTCTATAATGACCATTCAAGACACACCACTAACCTCCGCTCCTCCCCACAAAAGAAGCATTTTTAGCATTCACTATAAAATTAACAGACAAGCACCATTACTAGTAAACACCTCCCTCCCTCCTCCTCCTCCTCCTCCTCCTCCATATGCTTATATAGTTTCTGCAACTTCTTTTTTCACCACATAATTAAGTGATCATGGTGTTTAATGTAACCTCCATTAAAACCTCTTCCGATGGAGTTTGGCAAGGTGACAACCCTCTACACTATGCCTTCCCATTGTTAATCATCCAAACCACCTTGGTCATAATCGTAAGCCAGTTTCTTGCCTTGTTCCTCAAGCCACTTCGCCAACCTAAAGTCGTCGCTGAGATTGTCGTAAGTTTTCAAACCTCCTTAATCCACCCAAGAAAAAACTTACACAACTTTCATACGAAATGATGTGACTTAATCACTTAGATTAGGAAAATTATATATATCTTCGAGTGTTTGTAGTTACTAGTTCACCTTCTCCCATATGCATGTATGATGAAAATAATACTAGTTTTTTTGTGGGATTTTTGTTTACCATCCAAGAAAAAAATAGTAGGTGTATGAAATGAATACAAAACCTTTAACCAGAATTATGATTGCATAAAAATCAAAAATAAAGAGCACGATTGCATCATCATCATCCATTCATATTTCTCTAATTGCCTATATGTTGTTTTTTTTTTTGAATAAAAGTCTCAACTTCATTAACTAGAAATATCAGCCATTAACAATGGCAACAATTCAGAGGGAACCTTATCACCCCTAATAGTACGGTCAGGGCAGTAACAAGATGCTCGAGCAAGACAGTGAGCAACTTTGTTGGCAGACCGTTTAACAAAACACAAAGAGACCTCTTTGATACTTGAAAGTAACAACTTACAATCTTTAATGATCCGCCCTAAAGTAGATACCATCTCAACAGCACTACTTATGGCCTTGACCACAACCAGGCAATCCGTTTCAATGATGGCAGAAGTTATAGCTTGATTTTTAATCCAGCTGAGTGCCTCCTTCACACCAAGGGCTTCTGCTATCTCAGGCCGGACTTTTCCCATTTTGCTTAGAGCTCTAGCTTCCAAAAACCTGCCTTCATGATCTCTCGCTACCCAGCAGTACCCATACTTCTCTTGGCTTTCGAACGTGGCTGCATCAACATTTACCTTAATCGTGTTCGCTGTCGGCTTGGTCCAGTGCTCTACACCGTCCCTTTGTGATACCTCATCCAAGGACTGATCCATACTGAGTTCCTGAGCACTCACCCATTGATTAAGAACAAGACTCGCTGATGTTATCACATTCTCGGTCGAAGGAATTCGCTGCTTCCAGACATACTCATTTCGCGCCTTCCAGATAGACCAACACAACATTGCTGCTTCTTCTATGACTTCCTTTGGACCTCTTTCGAACACTGCTTGGATCCAATCCCAAAAGACCAGTCCGCTCGTCTGCACCACCCCAGGTATAGTCCTTTGCCAACAGCTTCTAGCAAAGCGACAGTCAACCAATATGTGCAATATTGTTTCTGCAGTATCATGACAAAGGGGGCATTGAATCTCCACATCAACATACTTCAGGCGTAATTGAAACCTCGTTGGAAGACACCCAGTAGAAGCACGCCATAGGAGATTTTTTACCTTTGGAGGGATCTTAAGATGCCAAAGTTGCCTCCAAAAACCTGAGTTTGCATCCGGGTCCCAGCTACCCTTAGCTTCTTGTAACATCCGATAAGCACTTTTAACCGAATAGCACCCCGTAAGCTCCTTAGACCAAACCCAACTGTCTTTTTCCTCAAATGTACTTAGAGGAATGCTTAAAATAAGTTTGCAATCTCTTGGGTCGAAAATATCAGTGATCAGTTCCAAGTCCCACTCTCTACCTTCCGTTTTCATAAGATTATACACCCGGGCCTCAACAAGGCTAGGATGGTTAGTAATAACCATTGGGTTATGCTCGTCAGGTAACCAAGGTTGATTGAGCACCTGAATATCCCTGCCTGACCCCACACTCCATCTACACCCAGCTTTAACCAAGCTCTGAGAAGCCCTATATGTTGTTGAATATGTTTGATGAGAGTAAATTTTTAGGGCGGAATTGTGCTTGGGCCATCTGCTTTGGGCCGAAACAAGGAATTCAGGGAATGGATTTTTCCATCATGGAGCACTCCAATCCTCGAGTCAGTGCAAGCATGGGCCTTTTGTTTTTCCTCTTTCTCGTGAGCCTTGAACTTGACCTTAGCAAGCTCAATACGTCGAAGTGGCAAGAGAGCCTTCGGAATAGCTGTTGCCGGAATCTCATTACCCTTTATCTTTGGAATCGGAATCACATTTCTCCTCCGAAAAGCCTTTGCCGGGGTTGACAAAGTCGGCTACATTCAGTGTCTCATGTTTATGGGTGTCTCTCTCTCCATCACCGCCTTCCCTGTGCTTGCACGCATATTAGCAGAGCTCAAACTATTAACCACCTAAGTAGGCGAGACGGCGATGGCTGCTGCCGCCTTCAATGATGTTGCTGCATGGATTTTGCTAGCTCTTGCCGTGGCCCTTGCTGGACGTCCCAACTAGTGTCCATTTGGGTTTTGATTTCTGGTGTCGCCTTTGTTGCGTTCATGCTAATTGTTGTGCGTCCTGCAATGGACTGGGTGGCCCGCCAATGCTTGCGAATGGGCAACAACTATGATATAATCGACGAAGGTTATATATGTATAACCTTAGCGGGAGTAATGTTATCAGGGTCTTTGACGGATCTAACAGGGATTCATGCTATATTTGGTGCATTTGTGTTTGGATTAACGATCCCAAAAGGCGGGGAGTTTGCAATTTTGTTTGCGGGCTCTTGTTGCCTTTATACTTTGCGTCGAGTGGGTTAAAGACAGACGTGGCTAAAATACAAGGGGTGGAGGCATGGGGTTTATTGTTGGTGGTGATTTCCACGGCATGTGCGGGCAAGATTTTGGGAACGTTTGTGGTGGCATTGATGTGTATGATTCCGGTGAGGGAATCCTTAGCATTGGGTGTGTTGATGAATACCAAAGGGTTAGTAGAGCTCATTGTTCTCAACATTGACAAGGAAAAGAAGGTTAGTTAGTTCTCAATTTATTTTAAATTTGGGCCCATTGTTTAGATCTCATAAAATGTAAAACGATAAAGAATGGAAAATAGAAACCAGATTCTATTTTGCTAATTGATAAACTACAGGTTCTTAACGATGAGATGTTTGCCATCTTAGTGATAATGGCAATCTTCACCACATTCATGACAACTCCAGCAGTGATGGCCATATATAAACCAGCCAGGACCATCTCTTCATGCATCCATCGTCGGTCCTTGCAAGAAATACCATGTCCAGAAACTTCAAAAAACGAGCTTCGAATTCTTGCATGTGTCCACGGATCGAGAAACTCCACCTCTCTCATCAAACTTATAAAGTGTATTCAATCCAACAGAAACTACTCACCTATAAAACTCTATGTCATGCACCTAGTTGAACTTACTGACAGGTCCTCTTCTATTGTGATGGTCCAACGTGCTTGAAAGAATGGTCTTCCCTTCATTAGTCGCTTCTGTCAGGACGAGTCGCATGACCAAGTTACAATGGCGTTCGAAGCATATGGTCAACTTGGAGAGGTCAAAGTTAGGCGATCAACAGCCATCTTGGTGCTATCAACTATGCACGAGGACATTTGCCATGTGGCAGAAAAGAAGAAGGCTACAATGATCATCTTGCCCTTCCACAAAGTTTGGAGGGGAGAGGAGGAAGGGCAAATGGAGAATGTGGGACATGGGTGGAGATTGGTTAATGAGATGGTTATGAAGAACATGCACAGCAGCAGTTTTAGTAGACCGTGGTTTTGGTACTGAGAGCCTCCATGCGAGCTCAGACATTGCTGCTGCCCTGAAGAGGGTGTGTATTGTGTTTATCGGGGGCCCTGACAACCGAGAAGCTCTCAAGCTGGGGGGAAGGATGGCTGAGCATCCTAATACAAAGGTCACAGTCATATGATTTGTTGAGAGAACAATACCCTTCTCATCCAGCAATTGTAATGAGAATAGCTGTAGCTTCTGTGTTACCCCCAAGACCGACGAGAAAGAGAAGGTATCTTCTCCACTCCAATAATTTGTTCATGGTAACACAACGTAGAGTAATAGGACACGACTCAATTCTCACCACTAGGCACTAAACTAGCACCACATCCCACCTCTCCCCAAAACGCCCAAAAGAAAGAAAGAAAAAGAAAAGATTTACAAGTTTGTATATTTGAAGCTGAAGCTGTGTACTCAATGTCAATCTACTAACCCTCGGTTAATTAGTACAGGACTTGGATGACACTGCCTTGGCAGAGTTCCTGAAGAGATGGGATAGGGTGGAGTATCTGGAGAATACGGCAAGCAGAATTACAGAGGCGATGATGGCAATGGGTCAAAGGAGGGAGTATGAACTCATAATTGTAGGTAAAGGTAGGTTTCCTAAGGCTTTAGTGGGGGGATTGGTAGATAGGGCAACTGAACATTCAGAATTAGGACCGGTAGGGAAGCTGTTAGCATCATCCAGCCAAGGCATAACTTCTTCTGTGCTGGTAGTCCAGAAACATGACTCCGCTCATGCAGACAAAACTCCCGAGCCAAAACATGTACATTGCAATGATGATTCAATCACCCGTGACACATATTCTATTTGACATTATGGAGGTTCACGTGTTATGGCTTTTTATAAAATACTCATTCTACATGTATAGATTCAACCACAAATTCGTCGAGTGAACAGATGACGCTAGGCATACCAAAGAAAGGGACAGCTAAAGGTTTGAGGTCTGAAAAACATATGGTGTGGTGGTGTTGGTGGCAGCGGCTACAAACGGGGATGGTGGTTGCTACATAAAGGGGGGGACGGTATAATGCTGTAGAGAAAAAAGATATGTTTTTCATTTTTTTTTTTACTTTGTAAGAGGCTAAAGCTAGATTTTACTTTCTTGGACCAAATTACCCTTGGAAAAAGTCATGAGACGTGCATGCAGCTTGATTTAATGTCAGAATTCAGATAGAAGCGAACAAAAGGACAATTGCATTTTATTTTAAATGTACAAGGAAATGATTTTAACGAATTTTTGTACAGGGACTAACAATACCAAAAGGGGGCAATAGTGCAATGACTAATGGTGTGGTTCACACTCTATGGTGTCCTAGCACGACATGGCTCACGAAGCATTTGCTCGGTCTCGGATATGGAACCTTATGCAAGCATGGGGTCATATTGGCCCCTCTTTTGCTCAAAAAATTCATAAGCGCTCGTTCTAATATTATAGTGTGGACGGTTCTCTCAAATGACAACGATAGTCGTACCCTGTTGTCATGCCTGCTCACCGTATTACAATTCTGACGATGAGGCCACCCAAATTTCAAGTTGGTCTGTTCCGGTTTGCTCGCCATTACTAAGGAAATCCTTGTAAGTGTCTTTTACTCTGCTTATTGATATGCTTAAACTCAACCCCTCACACATGGCGCGGTGCACCATTTTTATCCATGGAAGAACAATGATGCATCAGGGTCACGTGGGCCTTGTTATCAACCACCACTAGTCGTGTCCTTCGTAGGGGACTCCGTTTATGAGTCCGCCTGAGCCTGCTGGGAGACACAGGAGGTCAATATCCGCTCCCCCAAACAAACTACCCAAGTCAAAATATTCGCTCATAATAAAAAGCTTCCCAATTTGCATGTTTCAAACTTGCTAAATGCAGAATGCACCCTAACTCACCCTAACTCCTTACACTGATAGAAGACTCCAACTGCTCACAGCTTGAAGCTCAGGACATGTCAAATGAGTTAAGGGGTTACTTTAAGGATTAATATATATTTTGGTCCCTGAACTTGTCAACATTTTCTATCTAGGCTACTGAACTTGAACATTTCCTAATTTGGTACTTAAATTGAGGTTTTGGGTGATTAGTTAGTTCCTCAACTAGCCGTCAATTAAGGCGTTGGCATTCTACGTAGACAATAATGTTGAGTTGAAAATTTTTGGTTAAGGGTAAAATATAAATAAATAAAAAAAAGGAATTAATTTCCTGGACTCTCGACCTGCTGTTGCGCCGTTGAAGCTCGAAGCCGAAGAGTTGGAACATGATACTAACCCCATCGTTCTCTGGCCGCTTTACGCAATTGGAGGTTTTTTCATTTTGAAGTGGGCTGTGGCAAGATGGAAAGAGCGCAGGGCAAGATTACCACGACGATCACTTTTCTCAAGCTGATGTTTCAAATTTGTGATCGTCGGAGGAGGCAGTTTCAAATCTGTTTCGTCGGAGAAGAGGAGGGTTTCGTGAGAGAGATTCAATAGATTATTCAATTGAGAAAAGTGATCGTCGGAGGAGGCAGTCTCAAATCTGTTTCGTCGGAAAAGAGGAGGGTTTCGTGAGTGAGATTCAATAGATTAATCAATTGAATCTAACAAACCCACAATTCTTTATCAAGTCAAAAATTGAAAACCAGCAATCAGGGAAAACAAAACCCACCTCTATGAATCAAAATTTGAACTACAAACTCCCATGTAGATATGCACAGATCTTTAGTCAAAATTGGGGTCTTCCAACTTCGAAAATCCCAATTCTCGAGCTTGAAAGATTTTATATTTTCTTTCTTGTTGTGGGCAATGACAGATTTTCTTGAACCCACCAAAATCCAGTTGGGTTCCAGCTCAAAAAGAAATGAAATTCTCTTTTTTAGTATAGCAACATGCTCTCTCTCTCTCTCTCTCTCTCTCATATATATATATATATATATAGAGAGAGAGAGAGAGAGAGTTTATTTTGATCTTTTGGGATTAGATTTTTCATGGTATTTATGGAAAAAATTTGAAGTAGTTTATTTCTATTGTTGATATCTCTTTTTTAATTGATTTGTTTTTCAAATTTCAGTTTGATTAGCTCTTTTGGTTATCTCTATACTAGAATTATATTGAAATGGGGTGGGGGTTGGGTTAGAGGAGAGAGGAGATAGAATTGGGAAATTTGTTGTCCACGTGACACTGGACTGACTAGGGCACTAACGCCTCAAAGCCAGTTGAAGGAGTAACTGATCTCCCAAAATCTCAATTTAAGTACAAAATTAAAAAATGTTTTAAGTTCAGTAAACTAGGTAGAATATGTAGGCAAGTTCAGAGACCAAATTATATATTAATCCTTACTTTAATGAAGCCTAGCTGTATAAATCCGCACAGCTCAAACTTCGGTCAAGCTTAATCAACCTGACCATGGGCAAGGAACACTGACTGTTAGGCTCGATTTGACTCATTTACACCACAACTGATATCTTGGGAACAATCTGACTCTGGAAAGTATTCATATCCTAACGTTCATTTGTAGGCATTCAAGAATAACAATGAATTCGTTGCAGAAGATTATTATAAGATCTCCGTAACTTGGGCTGAGAAGTGATTTTTGTTTACACAAATATCGAAGTACAGAATATAAAAATCATAAATGAAGACCAGAAGAAACTAATGATTACAAATCCAAAGGCGAGCTATTCAAAATCCACAAACATAAACAGCATTTGTTCTCTTTGGTTGGCCAATAGCCCACCTTCTTGACAATTGTACATATGTAAACTACTTTTCTAACACACAATACCTTCCCAATTATTTGAGAAGGGCAAAAACTTAAGAATGAGTTTCGGTTGATAATATACTAACCTTACAGAAAGCCACCCCCGGTCCAGTTGCTATCTGATTTCCCGGTGTAACCTGTAGTTTTACTATTTGCAGATGCACTTTGGTACATACTGTCATACCCATCATCTTTTGCGTCATCCCAACCTGCCCAGCTGTCCCCATTATGCGATGCAGTCCCCTTCGAGGATACATCCTTCTTATTGTCTTGACTGTCCCAATCATCCCAGGAGCTGACGGAATTGACATTCCCACCAGATGAGTTGACAGAATTGAAATTCCCATTAGAATTCCATCCTTTAGATTCCTGTCCAAACTCTTGATAGGAGCCATTTCCCTCGGTTTCATTTCTTTGCCACCCATCGTTTTTCCAGCTGGGACTCTCTTTAGTGTACTCTTCAACCTTCTGTGAAGCCAACGCCATGACACCTTTCATGATCCCCCACGTCTTCTGTCCAATTTCTGACGTTTTTGCAGTGACAACATTGACGGTTTCATTCACCTTGTAATCATAGCCCCCCTCCCTCACCTGTAAAGAAGATAAGAATAATGAAGAAAGCCAATTCCTTGTGCTACTAGATGTACAGTTCCGAAGCTTGCTAACGTATAACTAAGAAAACCTAGAATACGAAGAGATGCACTCAAAAACTATACGGTTCTGTAGTTTACCCTCATCATAAGCCAACCAGTTTCAATTAATCACCTCTTGTGAGGCATGAACGCCCAGTTGTCTTATCACACTTAAGCTGGTACCAACAAAGGTAGAGCTTGTTAATAGGTACAGGGATCTGTAGATCACCAATTCACACTTAATTTGCGCCCAAGGCTTTTCTCTGAGCTATGAAGAATAAAACATGCTAATTAGCACAACTCAAGAAGCCTGCTTAAACTGGTTCTGTTAAAGAAAAGATTTGCTTGCATACTTCCACCTAAACAACCTGCAGCAATCTCATAGTAGACCAAGTAATTGAATTGAAGTTCCTTTTATGGGATGAAAACTTTGATAAAGACATTTACTTGAGACATGCAAAACACCAAAATGCTTCAAAATATGAACATGGTTAATTAGTTACATCTGAACTAGCGATAGCAACACGCAGGGTAAATAGGAACCCATCCCATCCTATCCCTAATTGGGCAGGAATGGGAATGGCATGCCCTATCCCATTTAAACCCCATCCCATTTATATATATATAATGACAACAATTTTGATTTTTGAATTTGTAATAAAATCATTTTATCTAAGAAATAATTGACATATTATATTACATTATATTTTCTATGGCTAACTTAGGTTGGCGTGGACCAAAAATTCAGTAAATTAAAAGACCAGTTAGTTATATAATGTGGTGGGAATGGGAAAGGCAATTCCTATCCCATTCCGTCCCACTGCCATCACTAATCTGAACCACAACTGAGCATCCTTAGTAACTTGGGACTCTAATATTCCATTTTATGCCGACATAAAATGGAAATATGCAATGTGTGATTGACAAAAGTTGATGATTTATGTTCTTGGAATAGCTCTCATATTGAGCAAGAAAAACTACTTTAACACTCTGGATGATTTACTTTCTGGCAATAAATGAAGAAAATGGAGCTCATATTTGACAAGAAAGATTGCTTTTCATAGGGCCAAATAAATCCTTTCATGTGAAAACCCACTCTAAGTTCAAGCACTTCTCTAAATACGAAGTTAATACTTATTCATGCGCCATTAAAATGTTTAACATTCAATTTATCACAATAATTAAGGTCTGTTCATTTAGCCTTTTAAGGAACCCATTATTAGTTCATTCTCAGGAATCACAAAAGTAATGGGAACATTCAAGGGAAAATTTATGCTTTGAGGAGCATATTTAAATATTACTAAAGTCAAAGAAGATGATAAAAATGAGGACTAAAGACTTCATTATCTTCTAAATTCCCCAAAAGTGGATCTCAAAGTAGAGATTACAAACTACAACAGAAAATAGTAAACGATAAATGGGCAAGGCCATGACATATCCTTTTTAGCCTTTCCACTCTATCCAATGCAATATCCTAGATTAAGAGGAAGAACCGATAAGTATTACTAGTTGAGATGAGGTATGCCTATGTTTAGAGCTAGAAGCTTGGCCAATATCAAGTAAGATGAGTAGCTTTTTCACACTTGTTTACGAGCTCATAAAGTATTTTACCACGTATTCTCCAAAAGGGGTATATCTACCCCATACTTTCTAAAGTGGGTATACACTTGATCCCTATTACTGCCTCCATTCCCAAAAGAGGTCACACTAGGCACACAAATTAATTAGACCCATTTGACTGCAATATTTAAAGCCACAAGAATTATACATTCAATGTTTACCCTTAAAATTAAGTTTGAAAAGCAAGGTACATTGAAATTTGAGACTAATTGCATTCTCCCTCAATTCGGCTTTTCAAATTTTCACCTTTTGATTTTCAAAGGACAAAATTGTGAAAACAACAAAAGAGATGCTTTGGCTTTTCCAAAAAAGTTCCCCACAAAGCAAAGATTTCAAAGTAGTTCTACTCCCTTTCCCTCCACATTGTCCACAACTCTATTTTATTGGTTCACGGACCCACTTTGACTTCAATATTGTAGCTACAAGAAGCATGCATTCCAATTTTATCCTTAAAAGTAGAGTTGTTAAACGGGTTGACCCGAACGGTTTCAGGCTAGCCCTAGCAGGCAATGACCCTAACGGGCTGCGGGCTAAATGGTCCAATTTTCTTGGGCTACTATTATTGCAAACCTAACCCTAACCCCTAGCGGGCTTTGGGTTAAATAGGTCACTATCGGGCCACAACTAAAAAATTAAAATAACGTAATGGATGTTAATTTTATCTTTATAAATATCCAAAAAAGTGGAGAGTGATTGTTATTTATAACTCATAATTTAAATAGGTTATTATGTTTTTCATAAGAAATATAAATTAGATATTTTTTACATCACTTTATTTAAATTTCAATATGTTTTACCTCAAAATAAATATTGAAATAGCTATACTTAGTCCCCTACAAAGAGTTTCATTTATATTTCAGTATTTATTCGCAAGAAAAAAAGAAGACATGTAGTGCAAATGATAAGTGTGTTTGACTTTGGTTTAGAAAGTTGTGGTTTAATTCTCATGATAGTTATTTTATATATGTCCTAACTTTATATGGCCAAATTAATATTACACAGGCCGGCGGACCAACCCTAAAACCTAACAGGCTGCGAGTTAAACGGTTAGGTAAAAAACCCTAATTATAAACAGGCAAAAAAAATTGAGCCCTAACCCTGTTTTTTCCGGTTTAAACAGGCCGTGACCCATTTAACATCTCTATTTAAAAGTAAGTTTGAAAAGCAAGCTACCTTGAAATTTGTAACTGATTGCAGTCACCACAATTTAGCTTTCCAAATTTCCACCTTTTGGTTTTCAAAGCACAAAACTGTAAAAACAACATAAGAACTTTGGCTTTTCGAAGGAACACCTAGTCTGTACATCCACAGAAGGAAATGTGGACACTTTTTCAGGAACAAAGGGAGTATTAAATGAACTATGAAGCAATTTGGGCGCAAAGCCTTCAGTGTAATTCTACTCCCTTTCCCTCCATATTGACCACAATTATATTTTAATAGTTTGGTCATTTGTTAAATACACCAAATCAACTGATCAAAAACTTGAATCTTATGCTAATCTCACACAAAGCTGAAATCTTTGAGGGGATTATGTACTCTGCTCCCTGTTAGTGAATGAGATTAGGAAGCAATTTGGAAGCAAAGCATTCAATGTAATTCTACTCCTTTCCCTCACACTACTTCGTTGTTTAGATAATTCAGTTCACTTGTTAGATCACTTGATTTGATTCTTAAAGAGCCATAATCTTATAGTCCCTCCATTCTTAAGAAGTTTATACATTTCCTTTTCTCGATATTCAAAAAAGGTGTCCACTTTGAAAAGCCAAAGCATCTTCTATGTTGTTTTACAATCTCGTCCTTCGAGAACCAAAAAGGGAAATTTTGAAAAGTTAAATTGGAGGCAATGCAATCGTTCATGGATTTCAAGGTAGGGTGCTATTCAAGCGTATCTTTAAGTGTAAAAATGTAATGTATAATAAATGTAACAATTTATATCGAAGTTAACGACTCTCCTTGGTCTGTGTATCCACTCAAAGTGGACATTATATTGAGAGGAACGAAAGGAGTACTAATTTCACTGACCTAGACTACTCCAATCACTTAAAGCCAACTGCGCCCCAAAGATATCATAGCCAGAGTTACATTCACCTCTAATCAGATTTCCTTCCTCATTGTACGAGCTAGCTTGCATTGAGAATGAGGACCCTCATGAGGACTAGCTTCCAGGTCCTTGTTCCTACGTAATCGTATTACATATGAAAAGAGTTCTAACCCCAATTATTTCACAGCCGAGCTTGAGTTGGATAAGAGTGGAGCTTTTTACTGGCCCTTGTCGTGATTATAACTTCCAAAATTTCACATAAGCATTTCAAGTCAATACTCTTTACTACTACGCTATTTTTCATGACTATCTTAGTGAAGGTCCTGACCCACTCAATTATCACTTAACCCAAATGACTTCTATTTTAGCGCATATTAATAGTCTGAAGATACAAACATGAGTGGATAGGCATTGAAGCTGCCTTTTTAATAAGGTCTACTACTCCCATATGGTATGAGATTGCGTAGGATTTGGGAGTAATACATTATATAGTGTAGACTAGCCCTTGTATTGTCTATATTTGGGCACTTTTGTAACTTTCCGTAATATTCTAAATTTTTTTTCATAATATTCTAATTTATTCCTTTTAGGATTAGAATGGCAATCTAGCATAATGTGTTTTGGCTCAGAGTTGGATCCTTGAAGTTCTATAATTTAGGGACATGGCAAAACTAGCATAAATGGTTGTCAACAATTGCCGACTCAATAAGTGTCTCAACTCGCAAAACCATGGTTTTACGTGTGCCAAAGGTTTATCTTTGGCGAAGTACTATACCAATTTTACTTATTATTCCTTTTAGGATTAGAATGGCAATCTAGCATAATGTGCTTTGGCTCAGAGTTGGATCCTTGAAGTTCTATAATTTAGGGACATGGCAAAACTAGCATAAATGGTTGTCAACAATTGCCGACTCAATAAGTGTCTCAACTCGCAAAACCATGGTTTTACGTGTGCCAAAGGTTTATCTTTGGTGAAGTACTATACCAATTTTACTTATTATTCCTTTTAGGATTAGAATGGCAATCTAGCATAATGTGTTTTGGCTCAGAGTTGGATCCTTGAAGTTCTATAATTTAGGGACATGGCAAAACTAGCATAAATGGTTGTCAACAATTGCCGACTCAATAAGTGTCTCAACTCGCAAAACCATGGTTTTACGTGTGCCAAAGGTTTATCTTTGGTGAAGTACTATACCAATTTTACTTATTTTTCCTCTATACATTATCACTTACATTTATATATCTATGCAAATATGATAAATATGACAATGTTGTCATGTCATGGATTTTAAAGGTTGGTCATGCCTGAAACGACGAGTGCATATTTATACTTATTGATCGTGTCCATAAACTTTGGTTTTTCCTTGGTTTGAATGGTTGGATGGGAAGCAAATGATCGCCTCCTCCATGTGACTTGGATATCATTTATTTGTATATCATTAGTTCCTCCTCCTTCGTAGGAAGTCTAGGTTGTCTAGCATCAACATGATACCAAGGAAAGCTTGATCCCACCACCTCCATCAATCATAATTTCCAATTTCGCTACCAAAAGTTATGTGTGCCTCACATCAAATTACACCCTTGTGCAGTTGTTAGCCACAACATCATCTCAAAACCTACTTTCATCAGCAGTTGTCAGCAATTGTGGTCCCACCCAATTAATTAACAGCCCTCTTGTTGCCACTCATTGCCATCACCCGCCATTAGATCCAGCAACCTTGTCATAACTGCATTGACATCAATGCAGCCCCTCGTAGTGAGGCTTTAATCTTCCAATGAACACTATCCTTTTCTTGCCGACAGGAGTTATACTAAAGAGTAGAAGTAACATTCTGATAAAGTGAACACTTAAATACTATTTAGTAAACACAACTACATAGGACTTGTAACAACATAGGCCCATATCTGTGAATAAGGGGTTTGGAGAGGTTTATGCCTGACCGAGAATGGCATACTCGTCTCTTCCTCCATTGTACGGTTACCCCAACTTTTATGGGATCCCATCTTCAACTAATATCAGGTTAGGCCTTTCTCTAGCCCTTAGTCCTTTGCATGTAGAAGGCAAGCTTTTTCAAAGGCAGAGGTGTTTGGGGAAGGCATCTACAGAAAGTTGTCTGGAAATGTGCCGGGTTCTTTCTCTCCTTGGTATATTTGGTTGGGTCATAATAACAGAATATTAACAGTAGAAGCCTTCCGATAAACTGCTTTGGGAGTGTATTATCTTTCTAGCCTCCCTTTGGGTTAAGGAGTTGACGAGTTGTATGGGCCTTAGGGATATTTGTGACATAGCAATTACGGCTTTGGCACGGACCAAAGACTATCTTGTCATAGTTTTCTTGTCATTCGTTGATTGTATTCTTATTGTCTATCTCTATTTTCCATTTCTTTGTATGGGGTATCTGCTGTCCTTGATCCATGTATATTCTTCCCTCTTTCAGAAAAAATCATCTTTTCCATTTTTTAAAAATAATTATAACAAGGGTTGTATTCTCATTCTCTATCTCTTTTAAAGCTTATGTTTAATAAGGTGGATTTGTTGTCCTCGATCTCAATACATTCTTTCCTATTGTGATAAAGACCATTTTTTCCATTAAAAAGAAAACAACTATACCATGGGCGCCTCAAACAACAAACTTCAAGCTCAATTCAATTGGTTCAAAGAAGAATTTATGGTCTTTAAAGAGATGAGACACTAATGTGAAGCTTAAAGGGATAGAACAACAAAGAGATGTGTCGTTTCATGAAGATTTCATGTAAGCGAGCAACCTTAAGTAATTCCTCAAGATCCATCAGTACACAAGCGCTTCGCTTCCTATAATCAGTAACGCAAGAGTTTCCTCCAAATACAATAGCTCTGCTACACCCAGGCAACCAACTATACATGTTAGGATAAAGGTACATCTTGAACATAATGAGAAATTGACATAACTGTGAAGTTGATGGAATATGGCAAGTGGTTTTATTCCAATTACTTATTGATGAGAAATCAAGGAAAAAATGACCACAAACTTCAAAATCTTTGGTTGAATACCCCAAGATTTCAAATGTCCCTCCGAGGCCAGTTGATGAATCTTCAGCAGAGAATTCCCCAGTACTCCAATCAACTTAATATTGATAGTTGTTATGATAAAGTACGCCACAACTTTGGTTCACTCATTAATCATTTGACAAGATCTAAGGCGGATGAAAACAAATGATCTATTCCCCCGTGTATGGTTGACCATTATAAGAGATAACTCATGCCATGCTACCAGGAGGTACCGGCCACCATCCTATAAGTAGCACCTACTGTAACTTCGCAAAGCAACGTGTGCTTGTAATGTTATATAGGAGGCTCAACTTCACGAGCTCAAAAGGAATATGCTCTAGAAGATAAAATTCCAGGGAAAACAGGAAAAGTTTGGCTTACCCCAATAGACCATAAATAGTTGCTCAAAAATTCATTCTCCAATCTTAGAGGTCATTGTCCGAGGAGCAGTAGCACTAGAGGTTCAGGACCCTACACAGCCATTGGTGTATTTCCTTAGGCTCAAGCTTCAAATGTTCTAGAAGCTGATATGCAAGCACGAGCAGGAGAATTTACGCTAATTGGTAGTGTCAGCATGCTTTCAGCAATATCATGACATCCCTAATAGACCATAAAAGTTAACAATAAATTGTTTACAGGTTTATAGCGGTCAGTATCTGAGGAGACAGTAGCACTAGAGGTTCTCGATTCTGCACAGCTTTTGGAGTATAATGTAGGGTTCAACCTTGATATGAATCGCAATGTTGAAACTAAGGCTAAAGTTGAAAATGATAGCAAGCTAAGGCATAAATAAAAGGAAATTATATGTCATAAAAATCATCTAGCTAGAAGAAGAAAGCAAACGAGCAGTAAAAAGGTTAAATATTGAAATCCAATGACCTTTGAGGTAAGCTCCTTTGTGCCAGCTTGAACCACATTGGCAGCTGACTGCGCAGCTGATGCAGCAACCACAGATAATCTGCCAAATCCCTGTATACAACACAGAGAAAAAATACCACAACTCAATATAATATTCAAACAACAATCCAGCCTACATCATTAAAAAAGATGTCTCCCATTTCTCCATAAAAAAAATAAAATTATCATCTTTTCATATGCATATCTCCAGATTTATAGATGTATGATCACAATAAATGATTTATACATGCATTTTATCTTATACATATAGCGGTAACCAGATATGACCTATGCATTAACAACGGATTAACCTGAGTAACAGTAGAAAGAACATCCCCTTGCGAATTGTTCCGCGGCATAGGTCCTGGGGACGATCCGAACCCAACATACTTCCCACCTTGTGATGGAGGCAACCCCTCCGGCCTCGTCTCGTTCTCTGCAATCTTCCTAGCAAAAAAACCCTCCTTCCCCGCGGCAGAAGCCTCCAATTGCGCCCGAGTATACATATCCTCTGTAGATCTCGATCTCGTCGGCGCCCCACCGCCACCTCCACTGCTCCTGAAATCCCCAACCGTCTGGTTCCGCCTCATATTATCCGATTTATTCCCGCCGTCATCAAAATTATCCCAACTATCCCAACCTCCGTTTCCGCCACTATTACCACTCCTGCCACTACTAATTCCGATCGGAGGCTTCCTATTATTACTATTATTGCTCTTCCCTACGGTTTCCTTGACCACCGGCGGGTCCCGCCATGGCTTACCTTCGGCTAGGGCTTGGATCCGGTCGCGATAAACTGAAGCCGCGTTGGTGTTATACTTTGTGACGATATCGGTTTCCTTCGGGATACCGTACGACGAGAGGAACCGATTGAGGTTCTCGTTGCCGCCTGACTCCATCTTTTTGAGCTGGATCTCGGACCAGGAGTCCATGGTGACCGATCGGACGAAGGAGATGTGGACGCCGAGGCCACGGTGCTTGCCCGAACATTCTAGACACATGAAGATTCCGTACGACACGGAGGCCCACTGCGGATTCTTCTGCGAGCAGTCGACGCAGATCTTGTTAGCCGGTTGCGATTGCAGGTCGCGGAGGCGTCGCGATGCCGCCATTGTTATAACGGTGTGATCAGGATCCGATCCGAACGAATTGAAATCGGATCTGCAAAATTGCAGAATTGAAATCTAAAGAGAGAAAGAGAGAAAAGAGAAATTATTAGATCATGGAATTGGAGAGAGAAAGAAGAGGGAGGAGAGCGATAGAGGGGTAGAGGTGGGAGGAGAGGAGGGCCGACACCGTCAAAACATTTCGGGGTGATAACGGCTGTCCACCATTTGTATTTGAGCTGTTTGTACGTGAAAATGGAATTTGTTTGGATTTGGACTACACCTTGGACTTGGACTCTTGGAGGCCCTTTGGGTGTGGTTTTCGTGTTCTTTTGGTCCCTAGAGTTTTAAAAGTGTTTATTTATCTTTGCGTTGTGCTTCCATACGTAATTATGATTCATAGATGCTAAATACCGCACCCTAAACAACTAAATACCGCACCCTTTTAAAATAAAATGACTCTATTGCCCTTCTATTTTTTTATTTTTTATTTTTAACACCCTTCCATCCTATTTAATAAAACAAAAAAAAAAAAAAAAAAAAAAGAGAGAGAGGCGGGTGAAGTAGGCGGAGGGGGGGAATGTTGCAACAAAGCTTTTCCTTGACAATTAATGCCACCTCGTTTTTAAATTCATCCAAGCCTTGTCCAGAATGGCTTGATAACCTCTTCACAGCGATTTCTATTCCTCCTTGGAGCTCTCCCTAAGTAGATTGACCACAGAAGCATGTGATCATCAGAAAAGAGTATTTCAAGATGAATATTAACAAACAGTAAGAAAGGAGGATTATTACTTTGTATAACCACGAGAATTACAATAGCAGAAATGATTCCTGAAACAAAATACGAATTAAATTAATAGAGTGAACAAAACAAATGATTTTCGTCCAAAAAATTTTTTTTTTTAATTTTGGAGGGCCACCCATGGTAGGCGGCCATTATAGATAAAGCCGCCTACTACAAATGGCCATAAAAGATAAAGCCGCCTACTACAAATGGCCATATGAGATAAAGCCGCCCGCCGTAGCCGGCCATTGTAGTTTTAGCCATCTATCACGGCCGGCCCTTATTTTAAAAAACGAAATACAACTTTTAACCTAAAATAAATACAATTAAATATATATCAAAAGTAATTGATATTACCGTAAAATAGTTATCTCGATTTCCATTATCATCGTTGTTCGCATCCATTGAGAAGTATCGAGAGAGATTGAGAGTTTAAAAGTTAGGTGCAGTATAAAGTAAGATGAGTAATGAAAGTGAATTATTTAGTATAATTAATAAACTAATTAATTAATGGCAATATAGTAGTAATTAAGTTAGTAAGGGCAAAAAGGTAATTTTGTTTTAAGTATGGTGTGGTATTTAGTTGTTTGGGGTGCGATATTTAGCGTAACTCTTATGATTAAGCAACTCATAATTAGTAATACAATTTTTGGCTATGCTTGCTTAGACCAGAGCTAGCAATGGGTTGGGCCGGGCCAGCCCAGCCTCAGCCCATTGGTCTAATACAAAAAATTGGGCCGGGCTAGCTCAGTCCAAAAATTGTATCGGGTCTCAAACCTCTAGCCTAGCCCAACTCAATCACAAGTCATCGGGCTTTCGGGTCATCGGGCCAAATCGGCTCAAATTTGTACCAAAACATATTTTCTACAAAATTTACAAGTTATCACATAAAAAAAAATCACAACTTATTACAAGTCTACAATTTATCAAATAAAATGTACAAATAATAAGTCTCATCTTAATGAATTATAATACAACTACATAAATTGTTTGTAGACAGAACTCAGGAGGACAATAAAAAATTCACATTAATAAACCCCTGTGACTTGTGGTGTTGACAATAAAAAATTAAACATATTTTATTAGTTAATTTTTCACATGTATATATCATCTTTCAAATTTTATTAGATGAGCTAGAAACCTGAAAATTTCTGCATTGTAGCTCCACTGTCCACATGGACCACATTCAGATCCTAAAGAAAATTGATTCAACTACTTTGTGCACCAGCAATGAGCTCCAGCCTCACTTGGGACTAACTAAAAAAATTATACTAAAAATGTTATAAAAATAACGCTACTCCATCTGTTTCATTTTGACTAGAGATTTATATAAACTTACTTGTCTTAGTAAGATTATAAACATTATGTCTCCTAGTATTTTTAATGACCGAAAATAAAATTTTTAAAACCTTAAACATAATTCGATTGACTAATCACTGTGTGGGTTTTTTACTTTTTTTTTGTACAGCCTGTACAACACTACAAAGTTAAATAGTAAAAATGAATTGAAAATTTAATAAAATTATTTCTGACTGGGCTGGGTTGACCCGAAAATTTTGGATTTTTTTGGCTCGAGTCCAATTAGCCCACGGGCCAATTGAGCCGGGCCAAAAAAACCCAAAATTTCTTGAGCCTTCTAAATTGAAGCCCAAACCCCTCATAATATCGGGTTGACTGAGCCGACTAATTTTGCCAGCTCTATGCTTAGACGATACAAAAATAAAGATATAACACTAATGAGCGTAGTTGAGTCATATTTTTGGATGTGTAATTATTGGTAGGGACTTTGTTATTCTATAGAGGGTTAATGACATTACAAGTTCCTCGACTAAGGCCGATTTCACCAGTAGTTCTTTAACAATTTTTTTTAAAATTTTAGTCTCTTGACTATGAAAATTAGACACGGTTGATCCTTTTGTTGGATGCCGTTAGTATTTTTCCGTTAAGTCCATCATGTGCCCATCACGTGCCTTTGGTTAAGGGTATTTATAAAATTTCATATGCAAGATTTTTTGTAATACTTAAATAATTTATTCTTTTCTCTCCACATCTTCATTCAATTTGATTCAATTGTTTTCTTCTCTGTTCACATTCCTATTCAACGAACTATTACTTCATTCTTCTTCAATCTCTATACTGGGTTCACACCTACTTTTATCAATCACTTTTTTGATTCTATCTCTCTTTCTATATAATGGAAATCGGTCCAATTCATTTCCTCAACCTAGATGACTTCTCCAATTTCTACAGTTTCTTTCAACAAATAGACCTCCTGTCGCCAACAATGCCCCCAACAAGAAAAGAAAACTTGATTTCGATGGAGCTGCTGAAGAAGAATTTGAAGCACTAGACACCACCCCAATTGAAGGATATCCTCAACACGTTCTTATCTTTCGACGAATTCGAAGAAAAACCCAATTTTGATGCTTTCGAATTTCCCCATCTGCAACCCAATTCGGTCTTGGACTTCAGCTTCGAAACAAACCCACCTCAAATGAATGAAATCTCCGAGATAGAATTGGGGAAGCTAACGAAAATCCCCCGACAATATGACGATATCTCCAGCACCAACACCAACACCATCACCGCCGACGATTCGATTCGGTACCCAATTGGCAGAAATGACGGCGGCGCAGGACAGCAGCAGCGGAGGTTATGGGTGAAAGACAGTCGAAAGCGTGGTGGGAACAAGCGGTAGCGACGATTGCCCCGACGAGGAGTTTCGAAAAGCGTTTCGTATGAATAAATCCACCTTCAATTTCATCTGCAATGAGCTCGATTCCGCTGTCACCAAGAAAGACACGATGTTGTATTTGGCTATTCCGGTTCGCCAAAGGGTAGCGGTTTGTATTTACAGATTAGCCACCGGCGAGCCGCTCCGACTGGTTTCTAAACGGTTCGGGTTAGGAATTTCAACTTGTCACAAGCTAGTGCTTGAAGTTTGCGCCGCTATAAAGCGTGTCCTAATGCCTAAATTTCTCCAATGGCCTGAAGAGAATAGGTTGAAGGAAATTAGGGTGGGGGGAGGTCAGCAACAATGGTAGGAGGAGGGAGAGAGAGAGAGAGAGAGAGAATTGAATAAATTATTTAAGTATTATAAAAAATCTTGCATATGAAATTCCATAAATACCCTTAACCAAAGGCACGTGATGGGCACATGACGAATTTAACGGAAAAATACTAACGGCATCCAACAAAAGGACCAACCGTGTCTAATTTTTATAATCAAGGGACTAAAATTTAAAATTTTTTTTTAAAAGACTACTGATAAAATTGGTCATAGTTGAAGGACTTGTAGTGTCATTAACCCTTCTATATATAAGATTGTTAAAAGAGTATAGGTATCTCGTTCTTGTTTTGGTGGGCGAGTCTTTACATTTTTGCATCTTTGTGTGTTTTTATTTTGAATATCATATTTTCATTCGTTATTTAACAATTCCAATATATTTGTTCTGTTATGAATAATTAATATGTGGACTGTAGCACAACATAACAATACACTATAGTACAATGGTAATACACCATCACTATAACAGATTGCCGCCGATTTGTGCGACCTTTAGATGGTTTACGGTAAAATGTGAATAGTAAGTTTTGCTATTCATGAATAGTAATACTATTCATGAATAGTATTGTCACTATTCATAATAGTGTTTCTTGCTGAAAATTTTGCCTATAAATAGGCCTGGCGATTGGAATGAAAATACACACAACTCTCCGTCCCTCTCTCTTTCTGATATTTCTTTCACTATCTTTATATCATTTTCTGTGATTCTGTGGTTCTATATCTATCATTTTATAAGACGTTATCAGCACGAACGCTCTAAACTTTTCTAAGCATTTCCAAAGGTAAGAATTTCTACAGATATGTTCCTTTTATGATACGTTACTAATTTATTTTAATATCGTATATCACCATAATTATAAAAAGGAATGGCTATGCCTCCATCTATAATATTTTGGTGAGATGACGAAATGAAATTTTATTATTTTACGCAATCTATATATATTGGTTGATGCTTGAGCGGAAATAACCCCAAGCTACAAACCGAATATATATTATTATGAATAGTCATGCTTTCTGTTTGCTATGAATAACATTACCACTTATTATCAAACACCCGCACGAAAGGTTTACCGAGTAATGTGGCGTGAATATAATATATGTACATAATATTAATGCATGAACCTATAATGTACTGTAAAAGTGTCTTTCATTGTCTTGACTTAAAATTTTCTTACTTGTGACTGTTTGTACATGCACGACTAAATAATAAGATGCAAATTTTTCTTAACCAACAGTAGACTACTACCGTACTAGGTTGAAAAATGATAAGGAACAATAAATGATCATTGACTTAATGATAAATTGTAAATAGTTCATGAGTAGGGAGATAAACTTGCCGTTTGTTTTGTACCAAAAATAAAAATTTTTACATTTTATTTTCTCCCTCCTCCAACGGCTACATAACGGCTAGTTAACGACCATATTTTATTTTTACCCTATAAATATAACCGCATTCCATTCAATAATTTACTCATATTTTCACCTTCATACAAATTCTCAATCCTTATATCTTCCTCTTCTTCAAAATGTTTAACCCACTCTTGGCATTCATTATCATACTGGTTGTCGCGTGCACCATATTAGTTTTTAGTGCTGATTATGCTCCAAATGATTTTTGGCTTTTCTTTCTCGGTCTTTGTATTATTTATTATATGTTAGCAATAGCAATAGCTTTCAACATGTAATAATTATCGTGTATGTTTACTTTCTTTAATGTCTTTAAAATAATAAGACTTTTATGTTTCTTGAATGCCAAAATATTAACAATATCCATGTATGTTTTGTTTTAGTCTTTCACCATGACAAACCTAGTCAAGCTCGAATTTGAAGCACTCCACATCTCTGGAAAAAATTATATGTTGTGGGTCCTAGATGCCGAAATTCATCTAGATGCAAATGGTCTGGGAGACACTATCCAAGAAGATAATAACGCAACTATACAAAATAAGGCCAAAGCCATGATTTTCATCCGCCGCCATCTAGATGAAAGCTTGAAAACTGAATACCTCACGGTGAAAGATCCGTTAGTCCTTTGGAAAAGTTTGCAAGAAAGGTACGACCACCTGAAGTTGGTTGTACTTCCAAAAGCCCGTTATGCATGGATGCATTTGAGGCTACAAGATTTTAAATCCATAAGTGATTATAACTCTGCAATGTTTAAAATCACTTCTCAGTTAAAATTATGTGGTGAAAATATTACTGCTGAAGATATTGTAACACCCCGACCCAACTTCATTCCGAGTTCACTCGTAGTCCCTCGATATTGACCCTAAAACCCTTGGAGAGTGAGGCGTCATGCTTGTTAAGCGTGACGTGTTAGATCGAAGACCATATTCGGCGCGTGTTTAACTCATGGCGAAGTTGCACTTTATTCCTATATCCGTTCGAGACTATCCTCGACTTCGTTCAGCGTTCGTGTACATTACATTTCCCTTTGGTTGGTTGACTTAACCTTGGCTTAGATTCGTTCGCTAACGGCAAGCATGTTCGCTTTGTCGTTAACCCGTAAGTTGGGTTAGTTTGAGAGTTGTTTAACTCGATGTGCATCTGTGACTAGTGTTTGTTATCATTCGTGCCTCGTCACGGGATGAATTAGGTGTGTATTAGATGTGTTTTGACCTTAATTTGATGTTAGAATCAACCTAGGATCATTCCGGGACATTTCGGGAGCGTTTCGGACCAAATTCGGAAAAGTCGGAAAATCTGGAGGAGGCGCGGCCGCCTAGGCGGCCGCTCAAGAGGCAGAATGTTGTTGTTTGGGCAGCGCGGGCGCCTAGGCGGCCGCCCAGCCCCGAGCCCTGTTTCGTCCGGTTTCGTTCTTTCTCGGTTTTTCGTGTTTTTAAGTGGTTTAAAATGCTCAAACAAGCCCGGGATTGGACCAAACACTTACCCATGGTATTAATATCATAACCCACTCAATTTTCTCCCTCATCCTCATCCCCAAACCCAGATTTTAGAGAGAGAGCAAGAAGAGAGAGAGGAGAGAGAGAGAAGAAAGATTTTGCGATATCTTGAGCTCCGCTTGTCGGATCGACGAGCCGTCTTCGCCGGAGCGTAGCTAGCGACAAGGGGAACGTTTCTACCCAAAGGGATCATCCGATCTGTTAGTGTATCACAAACCCATCTCTTCTCCCACGTTTTAGAGAGAGAAAGGGGTGTTTTGAGAGAGAGAAAGCTTGGTTTGGACTTGGATCGAGCTTGGAATCGACGTTTGGACTTCATAGCTGCGTAGAGGTCGTGGAGGAGTACATTTCCACGCGAAGCCCCTTGGATTTCGTGGAAGATTTGCGTTGTGTAGTAAGTTACTAATCTCCTTCTTAGATTTTGAGCATCGTAGAGTAGTATCGCGATGTTTACGTGCTATCTATGTGCATATGAACTCCCTACATGTTATACTTGTTCAATGTGATACTCTAGCATGTTAAATGATGGGTATTGATGAATCGTTGTTAATTTGGTGGTCTCCGAATATTAGAGACTTGTGGAGTTCATTGTGTACCCGTTGTTGTTGTCATTGCGATGATTGTTGTCTCCGAGTAGTAGAGACTCCTCGAGATTGTGTTGTGATTATTATTGTTGTTGTTGTTGTTGTTTTTCCCGAGTTATAGACTCGTGGGTTTGTTTTATAGTTGGGTTCCGGCCGTGTAGTCGCCGATGACTTGTTTTAGTTATATAAAGTATTTATAACTTGTTGAGATTTTAATCGTTAGTACACTCGTGAGATTTTTATGAGTAATAGATTTTTGGTATAGTGAGTCTCGTGATTGTAGGGATGACGCTACGGCTTGTCCCGATGTTTGAATATTTGAAAGACCCGAGTGTGGTCGTTGGGATATGGTGAATCGAATATTACACTGAATGGGCTAGACTTTAGTTGTGACTGACTTCAGTGGAGTCGAATAGGACGTTAAGGTTATACGTTGTGTAATGAGTTGACGAGTAATATTTTAGCCTCCTACAAGGTGGGATGACGCATCGATAAGACTTGATCGAGTAACTTAAGTTAGGTTAACGTAGTCAACGTTGTTGAACACGCGACTATTTGATTTGGGTTGGAGGATTATATACATACACCCTACGCCCAAGCTTTGGTTAATCATTAAAGGTATTTGTGACTCCATATAGATTTCTAATGAGTTGTGTACGATCATGAGCGACGTACGTTGGGAACGACTTAGATGCTACACATTGAGCGACGTGTTTATGATGAGTTGGTTATATCCTAGGTAGTTAATGACGCACCTTGGTTATCGTTCCAATACGGACTATGTGGCGTGTTGGGAGTTGTGATATGTATAACACACGACGGAAATAAGATGGTATATATATACATACATGAGATGGAGTGTATTGTGACCGTGAAATACCGTAGAGGTCTTAAGTTGTACGTGTTAGTAGCGTATCGAATTATGATTGTAAGTACGAGTAGGCTTACATGTATTATGATTGTGAAGTCTAGCAAGTGCGGACTAGAATGGTTTGGAGTATGTGTGGTTGTTCTAGTAAGCAATAGGACAATCATCCTACTTTGATGATTGATTGTGTGTTTAGTATTTACAAGCACATTATGTTGATTTGGTATGTGATTCAGTAGAACACATTATGGTTTGATTTCTTTGGGTTGTGATTCAATAGAACACATCATGATTTGGTTTATTAAGTTGTGATTCAATAGAACACACTTAGATTAGTTTGGCATAAGTAAACATCTACTTGTGCATTGCATCGAGTCCAGCTGGCATATGTACATTGGAGGTGTATTGACGCTCGGTTATTGCGGGAGCAGGGGCTTCGTAATAGCCGAAGGCCAATACACTGGGCCTCGCCCTACCGTTGGCCACGGTAGGGGTTTCTCTAGTCCCACAGTTGAACGGAATAAACGGCGACTGTGCATTGTCGACATTGTTTTGTATGCATTGGGATACGGACACCGGTCCCTTGTGATACCTATAAGTGGCTAGAGCCGTATTGTCTCGGGTCGTAGGGGATCGAGCGATACGTCGACGTGGATACAGAAAATGGTCCACAACGGGTACTTGTAGACCGTGCGGGACGCTCGGGTACATTTATTTGTTGGGTACTTGTAGATCGTGCTTGACGCGATCGGGTACATATGTTTTGTTCGGGATACGAGCACCGGTCCTCTCGTGGTTTGTGTACGGCGAGAAAGACAATCATCTATCTCTGTTTTATGTTCGGTATTGAGAGATGTGTCCAGCATCGACGGCACAGCTATTTATTATGGCTTTCGGAGCGAGCGCAGAATCTATTGTTATTATTAACTTGTTGGATAGCGGCAGAGGCATCCTTACAGCCCGTGGAGCGGCAATACGATCGTTTACTACGGCTTCATGGAGCGATAAGGTCGAAAGTGTTTCAAGGGATTTCGGAGGTGTACCTCGAATCCACCGTATCCACCTTTATGTGTTTACTTTGAGCTTTATGTGCTTCCTATATGAACGAATGTTGGTCGTGGTCTCCAACCAGTGCATGACGGTTGGCGGCTACTGAGCCTCTCGTGAATATAGGGTTGGTTGTCTTATGTGCTACAACTTGTTTATTATCCTGCTATTCTTACATGCATAATGCCATGCCATATTGTTTCATTAGTAGCTTGCTGGGTCATTCGACTCATCCCTTCCATATTTGTTTTCCTTAGTTGCAGGTTACGTTTCGACGCAGTGAGGCTCTAGTTCGAAGATCCTCTAGTTGTATCTAGTTAGTGTTTTATATTTATTTCCTGTACTTGTGAGATCGTGGGTTAAACTGAGTTATGTAAACTTAGTGTGTCGGGTAGAGATTCTTGTATTTTATATACTTATTTTTGGTGCCGACTTGTGGAGTCGTGCCGGTTGTACTATTTTTATAATTCCAGCTTTCTTAGTTGTTGTGGTCGTGTGCCCGTGGCATTTTACTATTGGTTTTCCCGAGCGTTGACTCGCGGTGTTGTAGTCTTTGTTGTTCTCCGGCGCCTGTTTAGCCGTGGAGGTTATATTTATGTTGTTGGGATTTTGTTAATCGAGCCTTGAAGCTCAAGTTCATTTGTTATTCCGCTGCCTTGTTTTTAGTGTTCCGCTGCTTTGGTTTTGGGTTCGAGCTTTTGTGGCTCGCTTTATTTCGTTCTTCTTGGGTTTGGCGCTCCGAGTTGGGGTTCAACATCGAATCTCGGACTCGGGTCGTCACAGTTGGTATCAGAGCTTAAATTAGCTGTCCGCCAGGATAGGATCCTCGGCTTAGGTGATTTGGGTATTGGGTTGAGCGTTAACGTCGAGTTTTATGTTAAGTTTACCTTGGATATTGGTAAATTGTAGAGATGGTCCATGTAGGACTGGATTAGTTAAGTTCTTACACTCATGAGAGCGGAGACTAACGGTTTGTAGTCAGTTATTTCCCCTTGTAGAATTTGTGAGTGCGCCTTAAGGCCTCGCTAGAATGTTGACGACTAAGTGAGAGTCGTTTGATGAGTGTAGTAGCGAGATTTAACCATTGTAGGTTGTCTCGTTGATCCTGAGAAGTATAGTCGAGAGGTTTTAGGGAACGTCTTAGGCTTGATATTGGTGATCATTTGAGGAAATAGAGGTGGAAGACCCGAGATTCTGGGTCGCGAGTCCATTAGTGTTTATCGTGGAGTGTCGAGTTACGATAGTGCGGGTAATTGAGTCTGTACTTACTAGACACTTTATTTTTGCATATCACATCATGGAGTGCGACATTTGTGCATACTAGAGACATTGTGTCACATAGGTGCATTTGCTTGTATTTGATACTTATGTGCATGCGACCGATTCTAAGGGCATATTTGTAATCACTTGTCCCTAACGCCCTAGTGACGGTAGCTTTTGAAGCCACTTCAGAAGGGCCCCTGATTTGGTTGTCAAGAGATATTCGTCAAGACTAAGTTGATAGCATGATAGATAGAAATTGCCTAACCCTATTACCAACCGGAATGGACAAGTAAATGGAATAGTGTACTTGAACAAGTTGTGTACCCCGTGTTTGGATTGTGTATCATTTCTCGTGTATTGGTTTGATTTGATTTGATATTGTGTGAGCCGTTGTGCTTAGTTGAACATGAGTATTTCGGGCATGCGATTAGCCCTTGTGACTTGTATATTGTTCCGTGCGTTGTAAGTTTGTTTAACATTAGAGATATCGAGTTGATTTGTCACCTCGGCGGTGAGTGTGTGGTTGCCATATTGTATGTGTCGTGATGTAGACTGGATACACTGTATTAATTCCGTCTTACCCTATGAACCTTGACGATACGAATAGATCGTGTCACCTTGCGCATGTGCCCTTTGGCATAGTGAGGTGGTTATCTTTAGAACCCTACGTGCATATTATATGTGTTGGGTTGAGAGTTTAGAACATTATGTTGATAAGTATGCCTTCGTTGATTCACTTAAGGTGTTTCACTTCCCCTAGAGATTTAATGTCTCTATTGTATTCCTGTAGCAGGATGGCACGAACTAGGAAGACTGCAAGGATGTCAGTTATGCATCCGACCATATTTCAACTCAGACACGCATTACGAGAACTGAAAGAACTGGAGGACCAACTGAATGTGGCCCTAGGTGAGACACCCCGAGTGGAGCAAGTGTCCCCACCGAACCCTCCTGCACCGACCCAAGACTCTAATAGCGCGAGTCAAGGTTGAGGTGAGACCTTGTGATTGAACCCGTAAAAGTCATGTTCATCGTGACTTATTCTATTATTTATTCATTTTCCTGTTATTGGACTATCTCGTGTACTCTGATTGGGTACTCATTCGCTAGAATACTATATCTTGTAGTTGACCTGAGAATGTAACATCAAGAGTGTGATACACTCTATGTTTCGAATAGCATGAATAGTACGTGGTATTGGTGTCCAATGATACCGATCCGTTTCGTCGAATGTATTTAGAGTTTGAAACTCTTATTATTATTTATGTTGACCTTATGACTTATTGACGTGAGTAGTCGCATCGCGAGCATGTCGACTTGCGATTTCGTTGACTTTTTATTCTGTCGGCTTTGGGTGTAGCCGGTAGTATCGTTATTCATGACAGAGTTTTATGACTCGTGTGACCTTCAGTGATATGCCATTTGTTTGAACTTGTTCCTTGACTTTATGATGTCGCTGCGTGACCTTACGAACCTAAGGGTTGTGTTAACCTGGACCTTATTGATCGCGGGATTTCTCATGAGTAGTTGTTGAGAGTTGTACCACGGGAAGTGGAGATTCGTTAGCGCGCGGAAGCGTGGTGTTGGAACGTGTTCGAAGGTGCTTTCATGACACTTTGTAGTGTACCTTGAACTTGGACTTGACTGGTGACGATAGTGGGCCTCGTAACGAAACCCCGAGATTTCTTACGTCTCGAAATTTTACCAATTCGTTATAAACCTTGCGTGTGAGCACTGCTTGAGGATTGATGACCTCTAATTTGGACCTACTCGACTTATTTGTTGGACTTTTACTCATTATCGTTAGAAGTTTGATCACGCGGGCTGTTGTATGGCCTTGTTGTAGCATTTGTACGTCCTGTGGACGTTTGATCCTTGAATTCGCGGTCGAATTATTTTAAGGGGGAGAGGATGTAACACCCCGACCCAACTTCATTCCGAGTTCACTCGTAGTCCCTCGATATTGACCCTAAAACCCTTGGAGAGTGAGGCGTCATGCTTGTTAAGCGTGACGTGTTAGATCGAAGACCATATTCGGCGCGTGTTTAACTCATGGCGAAGTTGCACTTTATTCCTATATCCGTTCGAGACTATCCTCGACTTCGTTCAGCGTTCGTGTACATTACATTTCCCTTTGGTTGGTTGACTTAACCTTGGCTTAGATTCGTTCGCTAACGGCAAGCATGTTCGCTTTGTCGTTAACCCGTAAGTTGGGTTAGTTTGAGAGTTGTTTAACTCGATGTGCATCTGTGACTAGTGTTTGTTATCATTCGTGCCTCGTCACGGGATGAATTAGGTGTGTATTAGATGTGTTTTGACCTTAATTTGATGTTAGAATCAACCTAGGATCATTCCGGACATTTCGGGAGCGCGGACCAAATTCGGAAAAGTCGGAAAATGGAGGAGGCGGCCGCCAGGCGGCCGCTCAAGAGGCAGAATGTTGTTGTTTGGGCAGCGCGGGCGCTAGGCGGCCGCCCCCCGAGCCTGTTTCGTCGGTTTCGTTCTTTCTCGGTTTTCGTGTTTTTAAGTGGTTTAAAATGCTCAAACAAGCCCGGATTGGACCAAACACTTACCCATGGTATTAATATCATAACCCACTCAATTTTCTCCCTCATCCTCATCCCCAAACCCAGATTTTAGAGAGAGCAAGAAGAGAGAGAGAGAGAGAGAAGAAAGATTTTGCGATATCTTGAGCTCCGCTTGTCGGATCGACGAGCCGTCTTCGCCGGAGCGTAGCTAGCGACAAGGGGAACGTTTCTACCCAAAGGGATCATCCGATCTGTTAGTGTATCACAAACCCATCTCTTCTCCCACGTTTTAGAGAGAGAAAGGGGTGTTTTGAGAGAGAGAAAGCTTGGTTTGGACTTGGATCGAGCTTGGAATCGACGTTTGGACTTCATAGCTGCGTAGAGGTCGTGGAGGAGTACATTTCCACGCGAAGCCCCTTGGATTTCGTGGAAGATTTGCGTTGTGTAGTAAGTTACTAATCTCCTTCTTAGATTTTGAGCATCGTAGAGTAGTATCGCGATGTTTACGTGCTATCTATGTGCATATGAACTCCCTACATGTTATACTTGTTCAATGTGATACTCTAGCATGTTAAATGATGGGTATTGATGAATCGTTGTTAATTTGGTGGTCTCCGAATATTAGAGACTTGTGGAGTTCATTGTGTACCCGTTGTTGTTGTCATTGCGATGATTGTTGTCTCCGAGTAGTAGAGACTCCTCGAGATTGTGTTGTGATTATTATTGTTGTTGTTGTTGTTGTTTTTCCCGAGTTATAGACTCGTGGGTTTGTTTTATAGTTGGGTTCCGGCCGTGTAGTCGCCGATGACTTGTTTTAGTTATATCAAGTATTTATAACTTGTTGAGATTTTAATCGTTAGTACACTCGTGAGATTTTTATGAGTAATAGATTTTTGGTATAGTGAGTCTCGTGATTGTAGGGATGACGCTACGGCTTGTCCCGATGTTTGAATATTTGAAAGACCCGAGTGTGGTCGTTGGGATATGGTGAATCGAATATTACACCGAATGGGCTAGACTTTAGTTGTGATCGACTTCGTGGAGTCGAATAGGACGTTAAGGTTATACGTTGTGTAATGAGTTGACGAGTAATATTTTAGCCTCCTACAAGGTGGGATGACGCATCGATAAGACTTGATCGAGTAACTTAAGTTAGGTTAACGTAGTCAACGTTGTTGAACACGCGACTATTTGATTTGGGTTGGAGGATTATATACATACACCCTACGCCCAAGCTTTGGTTAATCATTAAAGGTATTTGTGACTCCATATAGATTTCTAATGAGTTGTGTACGATCATGAGCGACGTACGTTGGGAACGACTTAGATGCTACACATTGAGCGACGTGTTTATGATGAGTTGGTTATATCCTAGGTAGTTAATGACGCACCTTGGTTATCGTTCCAATACGGACTATGTGGCGTGTTGGGAGTTGTGATATGTATAACACACGACGGAAATAAGATGGTATATATATACATACATGAGATGGAGTGTATTGTGACCGTGAAATACCGTAGAGGTCTTAAGTTGTACGTGTTAGTAGCGTATCGAATTATGATTGTAAGTACGAGTAGGCTTACATGTATTATGATTGTGAAGTCTAGCAAGTGCGGACTAGAATGGTTTGGAGTATGTGTGGTTGTTCTAGTAAGCAATAGGACAATCATCCTACTTTGATGATTGATTGTGTGTTTAGTATTTACAAGCACATTATGTTGATTTGGTATGTGATTCAGTAGAACACATTATGGTTTGATTTCTTTGGGTTGTGATTCAATAGAACACATCATGATTTGGTTTATTAAGTTGTGATTCAATAGAACACACTTAGATTAGTTTGGCATAAGTAAACATCTACTTGTGCATTGCATCGAGTCCAGCTGGCATATATGCATTGGAGGTGTATTGACGCGGTTATTGCGGGAGCGGGCTTCGTAATAGCCGAAGGCCAATACACTGGCCTCGCCCTACCGTTGGCCACGGTAGGGGTTTCTCTAGTCCCACGGTTGAACGGAATAAACGGCGATCGTGCATTGTCGACATTGTTTTGTATGCATTGGGATACGGACACCGGTCCCTTGTGATACCTATAAGTGGCTAGAGCCGTATTGTCTCGGGTCGTAGGGGATCGAGCGATACGTCGACGTGGATACAGGAAATGGTCCACAACGGGTACTTGTAGACCGTGCGGGACGCGGTCGGGTACATTTATTTGTTGGGTACTTGTAGATCGTGCTTGACGCGATCGGGTACATATGTTTTGTTCCGGGATACGAGCACCGGTCCCTCTGTGGTTTGTGTACGGCAGCAGCAGCACAATCATCTATCTCTGTTTTATGTTCGGTATTGAGAGATGTGTCCAGCATCGACGGCACAGCTATTTATTATGGCTTTCTGGAGCAGTAGCGCAGGAATCTATTGTTATTATTAACTTGTTGGATAGCAGCAGAGGCATCCTTTACAGTTCCGTGGAGCGGCAGTACGATCGTTTACTACGGCTTCATGGAGCGATAAGGTCGGAAGTGTTTCACGGGATTTCGGAGGTGTACCTCGAATCCACCGTATCCACCTTTATGTGTTTACTTTGAGCTTTATGTGCTTCCTATATGAACGAATGTTGGTCGTGGTCTCCAACCAGTGCATGACGGTTGGCGGTTACTGAGCCTCTCGTGAATATAGGGTTGGTTGTCTTATGTGCTACAACTTGTTTATTATCCTGCTATTCTTACATGCATAATGCCATGCCATATTGTTTCATTAGTAGCTTGCTGGGTCATTCGACTCATCCCTTCCATATTTGTTTTCCTTAGTTGCAGGTTACGTTTCGACGCAGTGAGGCTCTAGTTCGAAGATCCTCTAGTTGTATCTAGTTAGTGTTTTATATTTATTTCCTGTACTTGTGAGATCGTGGGTTAAACTGAGTTATGTAAACTTAGTGTGTCGGGTAGAGATTCTTGTATTTTATATACTTATTTTTGGTGCCGACTTGTGGAGTCGTGCCGGTTGTACTATTTTTATAATTCCAGCTTTCTTAGTTGTTGTGGTCGTGTGCCCGTGGCATTTTACTATTGGTTTTCCCGAGCGTTGACTCGCGGTGTTGTAGTCTTTGTTGTTCTCCGGCGCCTGTTTAGCCATGGAGGTTATATTTATGTTGTTGGGATTTTGTTAATCGAGCCTTGAAGCTCAAGTTCATTTGTTATTCCGCTGCCTTGTTTTTAGTGTTCCGCTGCTTTGGTTTTGGGTTCGAGCTTTTGTGGCTCGCTTTATTTCGTTCTTCTTGGGTTTGGCGCTCCGAGTTGGGGTTCAACATCGAATCTCGGACTCGGGTCGTCACAGATATGCTTGAAAAAACTTTCTCCACCTTTCATGCCTCGAGTTTACTCCTCCAACAACAATATCGAGAAAAGGGTTTCAAAAAATATTCTGACTTGATTTCGTGCCTTCTTGTGGCCGAACAGAATAATGAATTATTGATGAAAAACCATGAATCACGACCTACTGGCTCTACTGCATTCCCTGAAGTGAATGCAACATCATCAGACCATAACCATGGACGTAACCATGGATATAGTAGAGGTCGTGGTCGTGGCCGTGGTCGCGGTCGTGGTCAAGGTCGTGGTCGTGGACAAGGAATGGGAAGAAGATTCCAACCCTATAATAATAAAATCGATAATGGGGAGAAACGAGGAAAAGGTGAGGGTGGCACTAGTACGAATAAATATCAAAAGGATGATATTTGTTACCAATGTGGTATGAAAGGACATTGGTCGAGAACTTGTCGTACGCCAAAGCATTTTGTTAATCTTTATCAGGAATCACAAAAGGCTAAAGGGAAAAATGTTGAAACAAATTTCATCACGAGTGATTCTGGTGATATCACTTATGGGCTGGATGATATGAATTACATGGATGTGGCTGATATGATGGTGAATTCTAAAGAAGAAAATGACTACCAAGAGAAATAGATTTTCATAATTAATCATATGTGGCTTCTGAATTTGTGTGACATTTTCTTATATACGAGTGTTATATGTTTTTGTTTTCCCCATGTGTAATGGTTCATTGATATAATATCATTTTGTATTCTTAGTTTATATATATTTTGTGTTAGTATTTTGCAGCTATTTATTCTTTTTCTTTCTCTCCCTTATTTGAAATAGACCATAAATATGTTTCAATCCAAAATCCGAGAAGGTGACTTATGTCTTGCGGACAGCGCTACAACACATACTATACTTAAAGATAAGAAATATTTTTCTCATCTGAATATTGACGAAGCAAACGTCAATACTATATGCGGTAGTGCAAAGATAATTGAAGGATCTGGAAAAGCAATTTTCATAATGCCTGGAGGCACAAGATTCACGATAACTAATGCATTGTTCTCTCCTAAATCCCAAAGAAACTTGTTAAGTTTCAAAGACATTCGTCTGAATGGATATCATATCGAAACTATGAATGAAGAAGATAACGAATATCTTTGCATTACCTCAAACACTTCCGGAAGCAAGTGTGTGTTAGAAAAATTACCTGCTTTATCATCTGGATTGTACTGTACACATATAAGAATATTTGAGTCATATGTTACTGTAGACCTGAAGTTTACAGAAACGTTCAAAGTTTGGCATGATCGGTTGGGGCATCCTGGCTCAATAATGATGCGAAGAATCATTGAGAATTCTAGTGGTCATCCATTGAAAAACCAGAAGATTTTTCAATCTCATGAACTCTCTTGTGATCCTTGTTCTCAAGGAAAATTGATAATAAGACCATCACCAAGCAAAGTTGGTACCGAATCACCAACATTTTTGGAACGAATTCATGGTGATATATGTGGACCTATTCATCCACCATGTGGACCATTTCAATATTTTATGGTCTTAATTGATGCATCTAGCAGATGGTCACACGTATGTCTATTATCAACTTGCAATGTGGCGTTTACCAGATTTCTTGAACAAATAATCAAGTTGAGAGCACAATTCCCAGATTATATGATCAAGAGAGTTAGACTTGATAATGCTGGTGAATTTACTTCTCAAGCATTTAATGATTATTGTATGGCAGTGGGCATTGATGTTGAACATCCAGTAGCTCATGTTCATACACAGAATGGTTTGGCTGAATCATTAATTAAACGTCTCCAACTTATCGCGAGACCACTGATAATGAGAACAAAGCTTCCTGTTTCTGTATAGGGACATGCAATTTTGCATGCTGCTGCACTGATTCGCCTAAGGCCAAGTGCATATCACAAGTACTCCCCATTACAACTAGCATTCGGGCGAGAACCGGATCTGTCTCATCTTAGAGTTTTTGGGTCAGCTGTATATGTACCCATTGCTCCACCATAACGTACAAAAATGGGACCACAAAGGAGACTGGGAATATATGTTGGGTATGAATCACCTTCGATAATCAAATATCTTGAGCCAAAAACAGGTGACATTTTTACGGCCCGTTTTGCTGATTGTCAATTCGATGAAAGTAAATTCTCACATTTGGGGGAAGAAGGGAAACAAATGGTGAAGGATATCGAATGGTGTACATCATCATTATTACACCTTGATCCTCCCACAAAGCAACGTGAACTGGAAGTTCAAAAGATCATACATTTGCAGAATATAGCAAATCAATTACCAGATGCATTTACAGACACAAAAAGAGTGACGAGGTCACATATAGCTGCTGTAAATGCTCCTACTCGAATTGAAATTCCAAAAGGGCTACCCAACAATGAAATGACAAATGAGTCCAAAATTCGCCTGAAGCGTGGACGACCAATTGGTTCTAAGGATAAGTGTCACGACCCGACCCGAGATTCTATTTGGAAACTCGTCCAGTTCGCGAGACGGGACACAAAATGCACCATTTAAAAATCACTTTTCGTGCAAAAACCCTGTAATGCAAGTGTATGTTTATTTGAAAACCAAAACAATGTATCACGGCACACAAAAGCCGGAAACAATCACATAGCATAACCTACAAGTAACCAACAACCCACGAGCTAAGAGCCTCGGAACCAAACATGTAATATTATCAGAGTGCGCAGAATATAAAAGTAAGTAACGTTTACAAAAGCCTGACATCCATGTCGGCATCTACAAAAGAATATGAATAAATAACATGTACGGGACTTCTACCCAACTTTACACTGTTTAAATAACACATGTACCCTCGGCCTCACCAAAAGAAAATAACAGGGCTCAAGGAGCACTACCAAAAGAACTGCCGACTACGCTGGACAACAACGAACAATCACTAGGGGTTTCTTGCAGGCTCGGGATCTAAGGAAAACAATAAACAATGGACGGGGTGAGTTATAAAACTCAATAAGCTACTAATGCAACAATATGGCATGCGAGATGCAAACAGTAATAAGAATTGCGTATAACATAGTTGACATAATATAACCGTTCCAATCATCATCCCATCAAATAGCTCATCACACAAGTCACATAGCATGCAACTCACATAGGTGCGATAAATAACACATATAAAAGGATACCGTCGAGGTACACCTCCGACAAACCAACTTCCAACCAACCAACCAATAATACCAATGAAGAAACCGTTGATGTCGTACCCGATCATTGAACCAAATAACAAAACCAAGGTGAACCGTTTTCCGTATCCACGTCGACGTGAAGACTCGGTCCCCAACGACCCGAGAAACAATCACGGTATAGCTTACCAAGGTCGCGTTTATTCCATACAACACTTAGCGCTATAACCCCTACCGCGGCCAACGGTAGGGCGAGGCCCAGTGTATTGGCCTTCGGCTATTACGTAGCCCCGGCTCACGCAATAACCGAGCGTCAATACACCTCCAACAAATATGCCATGGACTTAAACAAATGCTCAAGTAGATGTTTACTCGACACATTAACCAATTAACCAAATGTTCAAGTAGATATTTACTTAACATTAATTAAAGGCATTATACTCCAAAGTAGGGAGTATAACGACACCAACAATAACATGCAAATGTACGCCAATATTTCTAGTACACATAGCCATATAATACCAATCATCAAATTTAACACAATACCATTATATGTATATCGCGTAACCAATTCCCCAACGGGTCTCTCGAGCATCCAAAGAGCTCACAAAACACACACGTGGTCACATTAATTATCAAACTCTAACCGACTCCGTTAGAGTCATTTTAGGTTACTAATGATGACGAGTTACGAAAATGGTCTTGCACTTTAATCCTAGCATATTATCGCCCAATATCGAGTTTTCCAACATCATAGAGCAATTAGCAACATATTTCACAAGTCCAAAAATGGCATTCATAACAAGAATCACATTCCCACTACTCTAGCATATCAACTTCGCATATTATAAGTCCAAGATGTCATATGAGACATAAACGAGAAGAAGAGGGGGGTAGTAGCTTACCTCTCGTCGGAAAAAGTGAAGAAAATGGAAATCTAATCGGTAGGAAAGTTTCCCCTTGGCGAGATCTTCGAAATGGCGTGCTCGGATCGTAGAGATTCCTTCACAAGCTCACAATATCCCAATTTTCTCACTCTAAACTCTCTCTTCTTTCTCTCTATGTTTTATGGAAAAGGTGTGAAAATGAGAGTGTTTGAACACTCTTAGTAGGCTTTAAGTGGCTGAGAGAGAGGGAGTTCTCGGCTTGCTGACGTGGCACGCTGTGAGCCACTTATTTGAACCATTCCCGCTCCGCACGGCCGTGCCAGACAAGCTGCACGGTCGTGCCAACCTCGCACGGCCGTGCCAACAAGGCTGCACGGTCGTGCCAACCCTAAATGGCAAAGTCTGGTTCTGGAATCTCTCGCACGGCCGTGCCATCATGGCTGCACGGTCGTGCCAACTTCATATTGCAAGGTCTGGACTCTGGATGGCTTCGCACGGCCGTGCCAACATGGCTGCACGGTCGTGCCACCCTCAAAACTCAATTCTGGCATTCTGGAGTGCCTCGCACGGCCGTGCCAACATGGCTGCACGGTCGTGCCAAGGCTGTTATGCCCAAATACAGTTTGTTCCTCCTTCTTTTCCTAGGTCCGTTCACACTCACTCGCAACACGACATCAAACACGATATATTACAAGACTTAAGCAATAATATGGCACACAAAACACATGTAATCATTCTCGATAAAGTGATGCAAATGATGATATGATGTATGCAATACATGTATGAAATTATCTACGATATAATGATGCAAATGATGCGGGCGTTACAATAAGAATCCTCGGAAGAGGAAGGGGATTGAAAAGCCCAAATCAAATGAGTGAATTCCAGAAGAATCACACGAACAAGAAAGCCAAGAAATCCCTAATGATAACCATGAGATTTCCATTAATTACATGAATAATGGAAAAATATGGAATCGAGATAAAATTGGGGAGATCAATGATATATTCTCATATTTAGTATCACAAGATATTAATAACGAGAATGAGGATCCAGAACCGAAATCGGTATCTGAGTGTCAAAAGAGGCACGACTGGATCAAATGGAAAGATGCCATACATACTGAATTAAATTTGCTTAACAAACGAAAGGTATTTAGACCTATTGTTGTCACACCTGAAGCTGTGAAACCTATTGGATACAAATGGGTTTTTGTTCGAAAGCGAAATGAGAATAATGAGATTGTAAGATACAAAGTTCGCCTTGTTGCACAAGGTTTCTCCCAAAGACCTGGAATTGATTATGAAGAAACATATTCTCCTGTTATGGATGCTATTACGTTCAGATACCTGATCAGTTTATCAGTTTCGAAAAATCTAGAGATGCGTCTCATGGATGTAGTAACAGCATATTTATACGGATCATTGGATGTCGATATTTATATGAGAATCCCTGAAGGAATCAAGTTGCCTGAAGCAACGAGCTCAATGCCTAAAGAATTATGTGCAATTAAATTGCAAAGATCATTGTATGGGCTAAAGCAATCTGGGCGCATGTGGTATAATTGCTTGAGTGAGCATTTATTGAAAAACGGATATGTGAATAATCAATTATGCCCATGTGTTTTCATCAAGAAAACGACAGTTGGATTTGTAATTATCGCTGTCTATGTTGATGATCTGAATATTATTGGAACTCCAAAGGAGATTCAAGAAGCTGTTACATACCTGAAGGGAGAATTCAAAATGAAGGATCTTGGGCAGACCAAGTATTGTCTTGGCTTACAAATAGAACACTTGCAAAGTGGAATATTTGTGCATCAGTCCAATTATACAAAAAGGGTCTTGAAACGTTTTAATATGGACAAGGCAAATCCCATTACTAGCCCCATAGTTAACCGATCACTGAATGTTGAAAAGGATCCATTCCGTCCTTGTGATGATAACGAAGAAATACTTGGTCCTGAAGTACCATACTTGAGTGTGATTGGAGCTCTTATGTATCTTGCTAATTGTACCCGACCAGATATAGCATTTGCTACTAATCTATTGGCAAGATACAGCTCATCCCCTACGCGAAGACATTGGAATGGGATTAAACACGTATTTCATTATCTCCAAGGAACAATTGATCTGGGATTGTTTTATTCCAGCAATTCAAAGAATGAAATAATTGGGTTTGCAGATGCAGGTTATTTATCTGATCCCCATAAGGCTAGATCACAGACTGGCTATGTTTTCACGATGGGTGGTACAGCAATATCTTGGCGTTCTCAAAAGCAAACACTAGTTGCTACATCTTCAAATCATGCTGAGATGATTGCACTTCATGAAGCAAGTAGAGAATGTGTATGGCTTAAATCCATGACTCAACACATTCAGGAAGCCAGTGGACTACCAGTCAATAAAGACCCGACAGTGATACTTGAAGATAATGCTGCATGTATTGCTCAGATGAAAGAAGGATACATTAAGAGCGACAGGACCAAACATATTCCTCCAAAGTTCTTATCGTATACTCAAGAACTTGAAAAGAACAAGGAAATTAATATTCAGTATGTTCGGTCAAGTGACAATGCAGCAGATCTATTTACGAAGGCATTCCCTAGCTACTACAACATTTAGAATGCATGTTCGTAATATTGGGATGCGGAACCTACGAGATTTGCAAAAATGATCATCCTTGTCAACTCGAGGGGGAGCTCGTATGGCTGTACTCTTTTTCCCTTATCATGGTTTTTTCCCATAGAATTTTTCCTGGTAAGGTTTTTAATGAGGCAGCCTATGCTCATGATTTGGACTTAAGTTATGCACTCTTTTTCCCTTTTGTCCGATTTTTCCCTACTGGGTTTTTCGGTTTAAGGTTTTTAACGAGGCAAACATATCCAACTTACAGTGCTACATCCAAGGGGGAGTGTTATGAATAATTAATATGTGGACTGTAGCACAATATAACAATACACTATAGTACAATGGTAGTACACCATCACTGTAACAGATTGCCGCCGATTTGTGCGACCTTTAGATGGTTTACGGTAAAATGTGAATAGTAAGTTTTGCTATTCATGAATAGTAATACTATTCATGAATAGTATTGTCACTATTCATAATAGTGTTTCTTGCTGAAAATTTTGCCTATAAATAGGCCTGGCGATTGGAATGAAAATACACACAACTCTCCGTCCCTCTCTCTTTCTGATATTTCTCTCACTATCTTTATATCATTTTCTGTGATTCTGTGGTTCTATATCTATCATTTTATAAGAGTTCATGATAGGTCTATTCTTATCCAAAATTTAGTAATAAATTACAAAATAAATAAAAATGTACTCGTGAGTGACTGGAAGTGAATTTTACACAATAATGTTCTAGTTCAATTTATATTATAGTCATTGACATGAGCCTGCTTTCTCGTTAAAGATTCTTTTTACTTTTATATAAAAAGCACGAAAGTGAACAAATTCATTGAGGGAGGATGAGATGCAAATTCTATTTGATCAGTACCAATATTGTGTTAATATAATATATGTCATCTTGAAAGAAGGCCATAATCTAAAAAAAAAAAACATATACTTATATAAAATCTTTGATACAAACTGTGGTGTACAGTCTGCATGGTTTAAGCGAGTAGTAAGCCAAATGGGAGGGTTTTTTAGTACCCAACTTTACTTATGGGAAATAATTGAAAAAGTCCACATATGGGCAAGGCTACTCAACTCAACTGTGCCCACCACCGTCCTTAAGTTTTTTATTTTTTATTTTTTTTGGTTTCGGTTTAAAGCATGAGTTATTTTGTCATGAGGCTTTTAAAAGTGTATTATTTGCTATTAAAAAAAAACTAGCAAATGTCTAAACTACCCATTAATGCCCGACTACACTTCGCATCCCAAGATCCATGTTAATATTAAATTTTTTTTTTTTTGTGCCCTTTACACAAATTTAACTCATTTTTCTACGCCTCTTAGATTGTTCTAATTGTATAGTTGTTACACCATTTTCTTCATGTCCAAACGGTCATCGTGATTGTGGTATAATTCTAGAACAATAGTTTTTCTTACGCAGAGTATGTCAAAGCGATCAACCTATTGAATCGATTATAGCTTTAATGTCTATTTTTTATAAATGAAAGCGAATGATCTCCCATTGCCACTGCATTTGTTAAGATACTCTATGTCAACAACTACATTACATTACGTTAATCTTGTGCCCGAGTCAGCTTCAACCCACTAGAATTGCGTGCAACTCAACTTCAAGACTCAAACAATTTGTCAATCTTCCATAATACCCAGCAATCCATCCTTCCACGTGACTTCGAATTATGCCTCCAAACCACATCTAGATCCATCTTCTAGCACACTCTCATTTGTGTTAATTTGACATAACCGGCAGGGAGAGGAGATCATTTAACATATCTAATATCATTAGGATCCAAATTAAGATTACAAATAGAAACAAATTCAAACACCAACGGTCTCTTCTCTTGCATAATTTAGTGATTTTAGCTTTTAATTTTGACCTTTCTCTCATCGATCCCCTCAACTTTCTCTCAATCTCTCTCTCACACACACACACACACTAGTTTCTTCAACCATTACAAAAGAAAAAAAAAAAAAACCAAAATCTACTAAATCATTAATTAAGCCAAGCAGACTGGAAGAAACTCCCCTAGCATGACTCATGCTGAGCGAGGCTTTCTTCTCACAAGTTTCCATTTTGTCGTCAATGACTTCGTGTTCGTGGTTTCTGGAATCTAATGATTAAAAGTAGTCCTAGCCCAGATAGAATGAATTGGGCTGAACGTAAAACTATACTAAGCAGTAAGCATGCATATTTCAAGTGTCTTAATCTGTCATGGGAATGACCCAGCAGGGAAGCCCATATTTAAACCTCAATTTGGGATTTCGTGCTCTTTGTAGACAAAAGCCCATAAAATCATTGATTTCTCCTATTTTTGAATTTCACAATTTTATATATATAAAAACAATAATAATAAAAATCCAACTATATGAATCTAGAGCATATGTGTCGATAAGGGATTCTATAAATTTTTGACGGATGCTTCATGTGTATACTGTTTGACAATATTTGATTGGTTGATTTGAAAATTAAATTTATTTTCTAAATACTTTGGTTGCAATATAATTGTAGTACAATTCATAAAAAAAAATAGTGTAACAAATTAATAATACTAATCAACTTCAGGCCAATATGAAGAAGCCGCTGTAGCCAATTTAACTGGATTTGAGAATTAACTGCAGTAACAATCATAGATATAAGAGGGAGGGAGGAATTAATCCTCCATCTCTAGCCCAACATTCGTAGTAGTCATGTAATATAAGCTTATGTGTACAGTACAGTACAGTACATACAGAATGTCAAATTTTACTTTTTGTCTATCATAAATGTCTTTTTTTTTAAAAATTTTTTCCCCCCCTTCTAAATCACCCGTTTAACTGTTTCTTTTTATTCACCCCAATGTACATAACCAATGAGGCAATGATAACGGGAACAATTAAGAAGGGAAACTTGAGGCGGCAATGGGAGTGCCCGACGGTATCTAGCTAGGGAGTCAGTGTCGTGACTTTTATCTTGTCAATAAGTACAAGACTTTGCATTTCCTCGTCTATGAACTAAAACTAAAACGTAACCTTGAAACTGATTTATAACTAAGTTGTCTCATATCCACCACGTTTAACCATATATAAACGTAAACATATTTGATACTATACTACTTAATGTTTCTAATTTTTATCAACTTACATTTTAACCTTAAGTTATAAACATAATTATACCTAACCATATACTTAGTTTTTCTCGTAACTGTTAATGGCCAAATACCAACTATTTTTAGTTATTTAGATATAGAACATTATATTAAAAGCTATATTTTGTATATATATATATATATAACTCTGACGTCGCTCCCGGTCTAAGCTAATCTTGAAATTTAGCGCTTTTTTGCTCCCACTCTCGCTCTATCTGATTTAGGTATGATCAGTACTAAAGCATTCATGTATATATTATCAAAATAGTTTAAAAGTTAACTTCTTTGATTTTTTTGAAAAAAATGAAAAATGACAATTATTTGAGCTGAAAGGAGTATTTCTTGTTTATTTTGAACTTTTCTTGAACTTAAAGGAAACATATTAGCATTCACACATGTGCAACTCCTCCATACTCGGGGTATAGAGCATGCCTCTTGTTCGGGTGAATTTGTACCAGCCGGGTGAGTGTCGAATACAGAATATTAATTTCACCAAATATATCGCTTCATACAAAAACTCAGAGGTGGTTATGCCACGAGCTAACACTATGGGTAATTAACCATCATCATCATTTATTTTAGATTTTGCTAAACTTTCTATCAAAAGAAATAGTATGTTATGTTAAAATTTATTTTTGATGTATATTAAAAGTATTCACTAATAGATTTGGAATAATACTCAATATAATAAATATTTTTTAACAAAGGACAATAGTGGTACTTATGAATTTTTATCCAAACCATATGAGATATTAGTACTGAGGAACCGTGAACAAATAAATGGGTTACATTATTAAACATTTATGATATAGAAAATTGAATACTTAATTGATTAGGAGACGGACAGAGACAGAGATAGAGATAGAGACAGAGACATCCTTTTTATTTCGACATGCGAGAATATGTTATATGTAGGAGACTGGTGGGGAATGGGAATGGGAATGGGAATGGGAATGGGAGTGGGATAGCCTTTCTATTCCGACTCACGCGAGAATATGGGCAGATAGATATCACATGCATCTTTCTCCATTATTCACTTGTTAAATTGTACTAGCTCCAAATTAATTATACGGTTAATTTCACCATTGGTTCCTGAAATTTGAGTTTGTACATCAATAGTCCTCAATCTTAGAGTTATCTCACCATTAACCAAAGCATTCAGTTTTTGCATACCGTTGGTCCCTGTATTGGACGGCGTTAGAGTTGGGACCGTTAAGTGGGCATGTGATCACTCATGTGCCTTTTACTCAGGACAAATTAGTCAATTCAATTTCTATTTAAATAAGTTATTTTTTTTATCATGTTTGTATAATATACACAAAAATAATGGGGCCATGTGAAAAATTTTACCCCCTTTCTTCCCCAAATGTAAAGTGGGCTGGAAATTTTGGATTGCCGGGAATTGCCCCTTTTCTTTATCTTCTCCGGCACTGACAACGGCCAAACCCCTCCTCTCTCTTTCGCGCATAAAGGCTGGTTTCGCGACCTTCGAATCGTGTGTTGAAGCCATGAAATGAGTTATTGTGGTGTCTATTATAATTGGTTAATTGGGATTTTCGTGGGTAGTGAGAGATAGATCTGGACTGGATTTGGAGGTTTAAGGTCCGACGAACTCATCGGAGTTCCCCATGGTTGCCGCGCGCTACAGGTGAAGGCATAACCTTTGTGACCTCCTACTTAGGTTGTAACTTTCGATTTGACCATGAAATCGAACAATCCTCGTGATTGGTCTTTGAACAGAGCTTTTAAGAGCTCTTTGTATGTGTGTGTGTGTGTGTGTGTGTGTGTGTGAGAGAGAGAGAGAGCCTTTTTAGAATCCGATGGTTATGCTTATTTGCGGCAGTAATTTAACCGAAATATGTGGAACAGAGATGGGTGATCAATAGTTGCTTAATCTATCTCTATTTTATGTTAACTGGGCACTAAAATCGTTGCTTTGGGTAATGATGGCAACACGAACACCCATAAAATCTCATAGATCTGCCTCATCAGAAAATCAGAGTTGTTCAGGTCATGTTTCCTCGCCGAAAAAGTAACTACGGAAATGGAAATGGACAAAGTAGGGCTAACGTCGGGAATAATGGCAACCAGAAAATTCAAATTCGGCCAGAACAGAGGAGGCGGTGGCCGGAGTCGGCGGGAACAAAGAAATTGGTGAATGTTGGGGACTTTAAGGCGAGAAGAAGAAAGGGGGTAAAATTTTCACATAGCCCCCTTATTTTTTTGTATATTACACAAACATGATAAAAAAATAACTCATTTAAATAGAAATGGAAATGACTAATTTGTCTTGAGTAAAAGGCATGTGAGTGATCACATGCCCACTTAACGGTCCCAACACTATCGCCATCTAACACAGGGACCAACGGTGTGCAAAAACTGGATACTTTGGTCAGTGGTGAAATAACTCTAAGAGGGGACTATTGGTGTACAAGCTCAAACTTCAGGGACCAATGGTGGAATTAACCCTTAATTATATTTCCTTTTCCTAAACAATCGGTTTTTTTTTGTCAGTTTCAAAATGACTGTTCTGTTATTAAACTTTTTTTTATACAAATATTTTTATTATTTTACTCTTATTTTCCTTGTTATTTTAATAATGGATCTCACTTGCACATAAACTCTAGAGTAAAATATATAACACACTAATATTTATAATAGAGTTAATTAATTTTTTTAATTAAGGTATCAGGTTAAACATGATAGCTATTTAAAAACAGAGGGAGTATTTATTAGGTACAATTATTGTAGATAGTTCCATAAAGATTGTTAAAGATTAAAGGTATATAGTAGTAGTAGTATAAAATTATCTATGGTTTGTCCGATGTGATAGTTTGAGGATGATTTTAAAATTTTGAATTTTTATTTGATACAATTAAAAAAAATAGAGAGAAGTTGTGAAGTCAAAGAGCGAAAGTTAAAAATAAAAAATCAAAGTTCATGTATCTTTAGAAAAACATACCCTTAAAGGGCTAAGTTGAAAGGAAAACCACCGTACCCATTAAGGAATTGGTACTTCGATTTAACTAAATACTAGAAAATTTTATACTACTAGTATTATTTTTCAAGTTGAAAAAGTTGGTGATATGTTCAAACAGAATACAGGGTAGCACCTGAAAACCTATACAGTGCCTACGTACGCCATAGTACTCCATTGAAACGAAATATGCAAGGTTGGGAGGACGTACTTCAATTGAAAAAGAATAAGGAACGTGATATTACTGCTGAGTTAGAAAATGTGGGTGGTATACATAATCTTGAGAACACAAACAGGTAAACAATATCGTGTGCTGAAGTCGGGGAGTTGTCCCGACCAATAAGCACTATCAGATAGTGGATGACCAGAAAGTAGAACCCGGTCGAAGGCCTTCCTAATGAAATCCTCAATACAAGGAAAATGAGAGAAAATGGAAAGCGTGGGAAGAGAGAAAGGAGCTGGTGGGTGTGAATAGTATTTATATAGAGAGATATTTATCATGTCAAGGTATTTATAGCTCAAAGTAATTGAGAAGAAGGCTACAGTTGGCTTGCTAAGTGGACCAACGTACGTTAGGATCAGGGATTAGATTGTGTATGTGAGGTTAAGGCGGCGTACGTTGACAATCAGTAGTACTTATTGTCGTATCTCATGAGTGATCAACGAGAGAAAATTTGATCTATCGAGTTAGAATATTCTCCTAGGTTGGCCACATAGGTGAGTGGGCTCCTTGTCGCTGCACTACAAGAAAAATGCTATTTTGCTAAGAAAATTTTTGTAGCCAAAGGCCATCATTTTGAAGCTTAAGACCTTTTGCGACGAAACGTTTTTCATCGCACGTCCGTCGCCTATGCGATGTCGCTGAAGGGTATTTGCTACGAAAATTATTTTCGTCGCGAAACGAAAACTTTTTTCTACGATTTATATTGTTTAGGAATCAAGCATAAATTTCGTTTCAAATTGTTGTTCGTCGCCAAAGCTTAGATAAACAACTACAAAAAATTTCGTCGTCGTTGGCCTACTGTTCTACTACAAATTGTTTTTATCACGAATAATCACTATTTTTCTACGAAAATTTTCGTCGCTGTTGACTTACTGTTCTACTACAAATTGTTTTCATCGCAAATAATCACTTTTCCTCTACAAAATGTTTTGTAGATGATAAGTTGTTGTTTGACTACGAAAATAATTCGTAGAGAATGATTTGATATTCGGCTACGAAATGATTCATAGGTTATCTGTTTAACTACGAAATTATTACGTGGGTAATGTTTGTTATTTAACTATGAAATTATTATGTGGGTGATATTTCTTATTTAACTACATCTTGTTGACAATGGTGGGCTTTAGATTACGAAATTATTGCGAGGCCTAAAATTAGTGCGTAGCCAAAAATGGTGAAGAAGAATTGATTCATACGAGTATAAAACAATGAATTAAGTATTAAATCCTTCCAAATGGCATGAATGAATAACTTTTCAAGATAGAAAAACATAATGCCTATCTATATCATTGCAAATAGAACACATGGAGTTTAAAAGGCTCGAATCATAAATTTAAGGCCTGTGGAGGATGGGTTTCGTTGAAGGATACTACAGCAACCACAAAACAATCATGCAATATAATTTAATCCTAAACTATTCTGTGTTCATATGTAAAAACCCAATAAAAAAAATAAGCATAAAATCCAACGGTTGGATTAAATAATTGTCTTCCAAAATTGCAAGTAGACGTAATTAAAATTAAACAGTCACACATAGAATAGTCAAAATTAGTAATCAAATCTCATATATAATAAACAAATATATTGATTTACCTTTGCAATTGGTTCTCGGAATTACAAGTTGATCACACCAAAAAGTATTCTGGTGATCCCGTCAAGTCCACATATGCAGCTAGTATATCGGTAGGATGTCCCGGCTCTCAATAGACACAAGTGTAAAGTGAACTTGTTCTCCGGTAGATACCTGAGATGATAAAAAGCACCGTTAGGGAGCTGGACGTGGTCCAGCTAAAGCCCTCCAGTGAGAGAATAAGTGTATAGGTAAAATTAAGTTATGATCTCTGATGAGGATTCAGACTGCTCTTAAGAGTAAATGCTCTGAAAGCTTTGGAGACTTGGTTGTTGTGTGTATTTAATTGAACTTAGGTCATAGATGAAGACAATCACCTGGTATTTATATCGGAAGAATGCTGGCGTGGACCTGCTAGATGTCATCCTGGGACAGGTACTCGCATATCCATTTATGGCAGCCGTTATTTGCATTGATGAGTCTTTAAAGAAAAGTGATCAACATTGATGTAGAGGACAGATCTCCATTGGAAGCTGTGTAGATCTTCTAGAAGTAGCTTTACTTAGAATGCAAGTCACTTTGTACGCCAATGAGAAGTTTGGTGGTGGCCCCGGGATGACGTAGTAGCAGGTAAGCCTTAAATGCGGTAGCTTTCGTTGACTATCTTTAATTCTGCGGGGTGGAGTCCTTGGGATCTCCAGTTTGCAGCCTGGGTCCGTAACTCGCAAGTTAATTTAGGTCCGGCGAGGGTGGTATGTTATCAGTCCTGAGCTCCAGGGGAAGACTGAGGTCGGATGATGGATAGATGTGATCGGGGTCCGAGTTGTTGGCGAAGCCCAGGGCAAGATTAACTGACCTAAATGCTCTGAAAGCTTTGGAGACTTGGTTGTTGTGTGTATTTAATTAAACTTAGGTCATAGATGAAGACAATCACCTGGTATTTATATCGGAAAAATGCTGGCGTGGACCTGCCAGATGTCATCCTGGGACAGGTAGTCACATATCCATTTATGGCAGCCGTTATTTGCATTGATGAGTCTTTAAGGAAAAGTGATCAACATTGATGTAGAGGACAGATCTCCGTTGGGAGCTGTGCAGATCTTCTAAAAGTAGCTTTACTTAGAATGCAAGTCACTTTGTACGCCAATGAGAAATTTGGTGGTGGCCCCGGGACGATGTAGTAGCAGGTAAGCCTTAAATGTGGCAGTTTTCGTTGACTATCTTTAATTCCGCGGGGTGGAGTCCTCGGGATCTCCGGTTTGCAGCCCGGGTCCGTAACTCGCAAGTTTAGGTCCGGCGAGGGTGGCGTGCTATCAGTCCTGAGCTCCAGGGGAAGACTGAGGTCGGATGTGGATAGATGTGATCGGGGTCCGAGCTATTGGCAAAGCCCGAGGCAAGATTAGCTGACCTCCGCGTTCCAGGTCAGCATGACTACGTGTTCTGCTTGTTGCAACGTAGAGGCAAGATATTTTGGTATCTTCACAAGTAAACACTTTCTAGAAACCTGGCCACTCTAAGCTTCAAAAACTGCAACTGAAAAATAAATTAAAAAACATTATCCCCATTCATTCTTGTTTTCCATAAAGCTTGCAAACAATACCATTCTCAATCTACAATTTAAAAAAGACCAGTTCGTTTCCCTAAAATCAAAGTAAAATCAAAGTCAACATGCTAAATCACAAAAGTTAAACCTACCTAGAGAGAGAGAAGAGAGAGACGAGACGAGAGAGTGAAAGAAAGAGAGAGGGAGACGAGAGGAGAGGAGAGAGAGATTAGAGATAAGGGGAAGAAATTGCAGAACTAAAAGCACATAGTCTCGAACTTTTGAGAGATCGAGAGGCGGATGGGAACGGAAGGGAAGTGAGAGAGATGAGCGCGGTACCTGTGCTACAATTGGAAGTCTGGCGATGGTAGCAGAGAAAGACTGAAAGAGGGTGTCATTTTTTCTTTTGCCTTGAAGAAGAACGGCACAAGGAAAGCATGTGCGGAGAAAAGGGGTACTGCAATGAAACATTTCGTTGCCCAATAGTTCTTTCCTGGACTCAGTAATTGGGCCTTTATTTGTCGTGGATTGCTAAAAAATTTAGGCCCCAAGTGAATATGTTGGCGCCCATATTTTCGTTCATCGTTTAACGACAAATAAATTGGTTTAGTTGTTATCGGCCCACAACTAGCTATGAAAAACATTTCGTTGCCTAAAGTGTATGTTTGAACTACAAAATGAATTTTTTATAGTTAAATTAGATCTTTTAACTACAAAATAAATTCATAAACAATATAATCGTTGCTAATTCCTCATTTTCTTGTATTTGGTGGGGCTTGCTCTTTCTAGGTCGTTGGAGCACGACCGGTGATAGGTGGATCCTAAAAATATTTCAAAAGATTTACTAGGTCTCATCAATGCGTGCTATATACGTAAAACACAAATCATATATATATATATGGGGGAGTATTCAATGGTTACTTCAAAAATATAACCATCAATGGTTACTATCATATCAACCATTGGATTGAAAATCAATGGTTAAGATGAAATGGGTAGTTGGAAAATGTAATTAATGCAAGTAGGTGAGTCAATTAATGCAAGTAGGTGAGTCATTTAATGCAATTAATCTTAGCCATTGATTTTCAATCCAATGGTTGATATGATAGTAACCATTGATGGTTATATTTTTTAAGTAACCATTGAATACTCCCCCATATGGGTATATATATAGAGGAGTATTTAATGGTTACTTTTTTTTTTTTAACCGTCAATGGTTACTCTCATTATCAATCATTGGATCAAAAATTAAAGGTTGAGATTTAATGCATTAAATGACTCACCTACTTGCATTAATTGCATTTTTCAACTAACCATTAAATCTCAACCTTTAATTTTTGATCCAACGGTTGATAATGAGAATAATCATTGATGGTTAAAAAAAAAAGTAACCATTAAATACTCCCCCATATATATATATATATATATATATATATATATATATATATATATATATATAGAATTGGGATATTATAGCTTTCAGAGCAAGTAAGAATATCTCCAATGCTATCATCTAATTTTTCCTATATGTTTAAACAAGAAGATCTCTTTCATATGTAGCAAAAAAAATTAAAAGATAGAGAGTTTTCTTTCTAAACATCCTCCAATGCAAAACTTCTTTTAGTACATTCTTTCTGACGTGACATTATTTTATAATTATTTATAAAAAGTAAACAATAAAAATTACTCCTACTGTAACTGATTGATAGTAAAAAATAAAAATAAAAACTGACGGTAAATGACATGGATGAAAAGACATCTCTAGGTGACCCTCTAGAAGGGATTCAAATCTTCTATATAACTCCCTATCACACTTTCTGTCTCATTAAATCTCAACCCTACATGTTTCCTTGTAAAAAGAAGACGAACTAAGTCTCATTAAATCTCAACCCTACATATTTCCTTGTAAAAATTGTAAAAAGAAGACAAACTAAAATAACAATTACACGTAAGGCTAGGATTAAGTGGGACACAAAGTGTGATAGGGAGTGAGATAAAAAATTTGAAGCCCTCTGGAAGTAAAGGATCACGTAGACGATGTCTTTTCAACTAAATGTCATATCATCTCCACCTCAGTATTAAAAATTTGCATTGGAGAAGATTTTTTTGGGAAATTTATCTTTCTTTTACCTCAGTATTAATTAGAGATTTGCATTGGAGAAATTTTATTTTGGGAAAATATATCTTTCCTCTACCTCAGCATTAGAGATTTGCATTGAAGAAGATTTTTTTTGAAAAAATTTATCCTACGTGTCTATTACTATTTTTTACTAGACAGAGGATTGCATTAGAGAATCTCTAAAAGAGAGGGAGAGGGAGAGAGAGAGAGAGCGAGAATTGTATAGACTCACTAGCTAGCTACGTGTATTTCCCCAAAATTCCATAATTTAAAATTTAACAGTTCACCTGATATAGCTAGTAACGATAATCTAATTAATTTTGAACAACCATGGAAGTCGGTCGGGTCGATCATGAGTGAACAATTTTCCCAAACAACTATTGCCTCCTCATCTGTATATATGAATGAGTCCCATTAAATAATTTCCCAGGATCGTCAATTGCTATATATATCCATCCATCTTCTGTTGTCCAGAGAACTAACTCACTGATCAGACGAAAGAAACACTTAATTAATCCCATAAAATTCTTAAAAACTAAGCTAGAATTGAATAGGACGTACAAAGTTACGCCTATATATCCCTTGGGATCCTCAAGTTAGTTTAGTGGTTTTTGCAGGTGAAGCTATAATCTATATAACTGACTGATCCTATATATATATATATATATATATATATATATATATATATATATATCGATCTTTTAATTTGTGATATATTCTACAAAAGTTAGTAAATCAAAGAAGCAATTAAGTTGCTGGTCATGCAGTTCACGCATGCATTCCCATGCCACCACACTTATACTTTCGTTCTGTTCACTACTACTATGTCAGAATTTTGCGGTTGGATTTCACCAACTAGCCCTCAATTATTTTAATTTTCTGTTATATTTCTACCAAGATTAATGATTTTCTGTTATATTTATAATTATTTTTAATCTCGTCTAGTAATCGCTACGGGAGGTAAATGAAAAATTCATTGTATCCCATCATATCCTAATAAGGTGGGAATATATTTTTTTCCGGTTAACTTAGTTTGAAAGAAATTTTTAAGTATCTGAGAATGATGTCAAGTGGGGCGGAAATGAAATAAAGAAATTGTAATGGGATGAAAATTAGATTGCTTTAGCGGCCATATGGTGGTTCGAGTTGAGTCAAATATAATCTACCTAAGGCGGGTTAGGGGATTCCTTAGAATGAATTGGTCTGGACTAGGACTTGAACTGAAAATTTCAAAGTATTATTCTTAAAGTCAATTAGTTAGGGAGTAGGTCTCCTGTTAAACCGTGATCCTAATAGGAGACCTACTCCCTAACTAATTGACTTTAAGGATAATACTTTGAAATTTTACGTTGTAGATTTTCGCTTGAAGCCTTGAACAAAGAGAAAATGATAGCGGGAAAGTTATATAGGTCTCTTGTGTAACATATCATTGTTGTTAATGGACATATTTTAAGAGGTTAGATGTAGTAAGTTTCGTCTTGCATAAGTTTCAATGTCATTAAGATAATTTTTGAGATAAAACATACTATAAATAGATTGTTAACATGTGCCCTTAGAGCACATATTAACTTTTGTCAAAAACTAGTTTTACACCCGTTCGTTTAACGCACGGACATATATCTTTTTCAACTAAATAACACTCGAGCAAAATAAAGAGAAAAATCAAAATAAAAAGAATAAATGGAGGTAAAGAAATGTTGGAGGCAACTAATTAAATAGAAATACAATGATATATTGGTAATATTATAGTTTCTGAAAAAATTTCTTATACACAAAATTTGTTGTTTTATTTCTTGGTTTTCCCTCTTTATCACATATTTTTTAATTAAATTATTTATGAATAGTATAATTTACTTTTCCTTAAATTATATTACATAAATTGAAAAAAAGAAAGAAAAATAATTATAGTGAAATTTACAAAATAATTATAAGACTTGGTTGTCATTGTATAATTTCAGGTAATTACATAAATTGAAAAAAAAGAAAAAAAGTTCTATTTTAAATACAATTTTTTTAAATTATAGAATATTGTTTTTATTAATATAATACTCTATAACATCTTTATAGAGTATAATTTAATTTTCCTTAGTTTATTCTTTGTATTTTGTTTTTCCTCTTTGTTTCAAAAATTAATGATTAATATTTTGTATATTCAAAATTTACATAGTTAATAATTAATATTTCAATTAAAAATTACATAAATTGGAAAAAATAATTAAAAATATTGTTTTCATTGACGGTGGTTCAATTGAAAATATTGTCAAATGAAAAATAATACGGAAGGAAGGGAAGGGAGAGAGAGAGAGAGAGAGAGAGAGAGAGAGAGAGAGAGAGAGAGAGAGAGAGAGAGAGAGAGAGTTTGTCACTTTTTTCAATGCCACTTTTTTCAACTCATGGTTTGGATGTAATTAAAGATTGTATTATTATTTTATATTTATGATTTTGTATTTTCGAGAAAAATTTTAAATGTATAATCAGTTTTATCTATATGAAGTTGACTTTCTATTTTTGGTAAGTAATATTTTGGCGGGATTTTTCCTTATATAGACTTATTAGGTTTTATATATATATATATATATATATATATATATAGATATATAGATATACTCCCTCCGTCCCTTAATTATTGTCTTGTTTGACCCAACACACGGATTAAGAAAATATAATTGACTTGATTATTAATATTGGTATAATGTGTAATTTTTTTAATGCCCATGTGTATGTGGCCCATAATTAAAGTAGGGAAAAAAATAAGGATAAAATGATAAAAGTGATGTCCTAAAAAGTAAAAATTTTAAACAAGACAATTATTTTAAGAAAAAAAAAAAAGACAATAATTTAAGACAGGCTCAAGTTGGGGAGCTTGGAACCTGGCGGATTGTCTTATAAGGAGAAGTTCATTGTAAGGTGTTATGAGGTTGGGGTCAACAAAACTGCTACTGTTGAAACCATTGCTAATCTCTTGCAGGTCTCTCTCTCTCTCCCATTGTGTGCATGTTTTATAATCATGCAAATTTATAGACAATCAGCTATTGGGTTTTGATTTCTTGGTATTCTTTTTTGATTTTGCTGGGTTCATGCTTTGAAGAAGATGAAGACGAAGAATGGGGCAAAATTGGTATTTTACGTTAATTTAACGGTTGAACTAACGTCCGTTCAAAAAATGGGCACAGATGTATCATAACTTAAGTACAATGATACAAATTGTAATTTTAAAGTTTTTGTGGTCGAATTATAATTTTACGAAAAATTCGGTGGTCTGAATGTACTTTCTCCCCATCCTCAAGCTTTTTGTACTCCGTTGTTGTAGTCACCGCAGCATTGCATGCCCTAAGTTGCCCCTCTCAACATCATCTTCTCTCTCTGAAAAATTAAAATTCACTTCGCCCTCTGTCTCACTCTCTCTCTCTCTCTCTCTCTCTCACACATACACACACACACACACACACACACACACACACACTAACAGAGGAGTGTGTGTGAGGTTTTAATGGAGAGGGTTGTTTGGGTTCAATTTCTTCGTCTGGGCATGTATCAAATACTTGGGGAAGGGCTTTCGATGGGACCGAGTCGTCTGTTACAGTTCGCGCGAGGAAAGTGCCACTGGTTTTAGACTTATTAATGATGTTGCCAGGTTAAGAGACTCGTGTTTTTGAGCTGAAAGGAGGCCTTTTATTATTTGAGGTGCTCATATTACGAGTTTCAAGACACGAGTTCCGTAGGGGCATAACTGTGGTGTGTGCAGCAACCATTGATGTGGGTGGGAGAACAAGTTGCATCAGAACTTGCAAGTTAGATTAAGATTAGATCCCAATTCCCAGATAAGTTAAAATTCCATGTTTTGATTTTCTGTGCTGCTTATTGGACACTTCTTTAACCGACTCCTGGTAGTCTTTTTCTATTTTGCTGGGTTCATGCTTTGAAGAAGATGAAGATGAAAATTGGGGCAAAATTTGTTTTTCACGTTAATTTAACGGTTAAACTAATGTTTGTTCAAAAAATGGACACGTATGTATCATAACTTAAATACAATGAAAACTAATGTTTGTTCAAAAAATGGACACGTATGTATCATAACTTAAATACAATGATTTAAAGTGTAATTTTGAAGTTTCGGTGATCGAACTACAATTTTACGAAAAATTCAATGACCAAATGTACATTCTCCCTTGAAGATACGTTAGAAAGAAAGAAATTGACTTTTTCTATAACAATCCCCAAAGAAAATCGAAGCTAGAAACTGTATATGGGTGAAATTATAGATTTAATATGAGAAAATTACAGGTGGTACATTTTGTTAAATTTTCAACCTCTTTCATACACTATATTTTTTTTAAATCAAAAAAATATATTTTTGTGCATTGTAATGTATTAATTTGGAATCTTTAGTGCATTACGATGCACAAAAGTTTAATCATAATGCTTCAATTTAGAATTGCAATACACTAAAATATATATTTTTTAGTTTGAAAAAAATATAAAGAACTAAAACAGTTGAAAATCCAGCAAAGTCACTTGCCCGAATTTTCTTATTTAATATCTTATAGGTAAATAAGGCCCAGGTTCAGTATAACTAGTAAACAAGAAATATACTATGTTGTACAAAAGCTGCAATCAATAAGAGTATTTGATTTCTCTTATCGATTTTTAGCAGTGATAGTATGAAGTAGTCCTCGTGTCACAATTAAGCTTATGAGATGCCAAATTTGTCAATTATAATTAGGGAGAGTCTATTTTCACTATAATATTTATTTATTTATTATATTTATAAAAGTTTAATTAAATTAATCAATGTCTTGACACAATTGCCCTTCAAATTCACTTTATTTAATTTTTTTCCCTTTGTAATTTTTATCTTTTATTTGTTTTTATAAATAATATTATATTCAATCATGCACGAGAAAATAAATAATTTTATATGCAAAAAATTTAAAAAATATAAATGAGACATCTAAAAAGAAAATAATACATAAGTCTAATTTCTTTCACTTACAAATAAAAATAAAATATAAATGACAAAATAGACTAAACAAAGGAGTGTCATGAGCTATATAATATTAAATTACGGAGTACAAATTATGAATTTTACATAAATAACTTGAATGAAAAATTAATTAATGAATATATGTTTAGCGATTATAATAAGTTGGCAATTGTACAACATCTTTTAATATTTTTGATGTTAAATTCAATTTTCTTAAAAAAATAAATTATTTGAAGAAATTAAATGAAAAATAATGGATAGATTTAATTTTTTAGTGCTGACGAATGGGAATAATTTATTTTAGAATATAAGAAAAACAAAAAATAATTTTAAGTTATGAAAAAATAAAAATAATCGACTTTAGGCAACTAGATTATCAAATAAGACAAGTATATATTTGAAGGGCAATTGTGTCATGACAACGATTTATACATTTAACAATTAATGAATGTATTGAATTAGTAAAGTTTGTAGTGAAAATAGACCCTCCCTTATAATTATAACGACATTATTATAAGCCTGATAAATTGTGATATGACTTGATCACGCCAAAAAGATCTTTGTGACCACATCGGGTCCACGTAGGTAGTTAGCTTCTGGTCAAGATGCCTCGGCTCTCAAAAGACGTCTCTTGTTGGGACCGAACCGTCGTGAGTGAGCTGGACTTCTAGCTATATGACAATGAGAACACCATTAGGGATGTCAGGGGTTCACCCAACTAGTACCCTCAGGTATGAGAATCAGTACCGAAATAAATATAGAGGCAGTTTGATGTTTAATGGTCACTGAATTCTTAAGGACCCCTTCCAGGCGGTGAATGTGAGGGTGTTTAATGCTAGTGAGTAAATGCAATTCTCCAGTATTTTGGTCAGTTCTTGAGAGTAAAAATACAGCTTGGCCATAAATGAAGATAATACCTTGCTTTTACAGCTGGAGATGGCATATTAAAGTGTATAAAATTAGCCACCTGGACCTTGGGGAATTGGTGCTCATTAATGAACTCATTCCTCTATTAGTCTGTAGAGACAGGATAGAAGCTTTTGTTCTGGAAATAAGGAGAAACTATAGATGCTACTGTTGCTTTGTTCAGAAGAAAGTTCTTCTTTCAGTGGGAATGTCTTGCCTCTTCCAGAAAATATGCTGACAATCAGTGGGCATTGAATGTTTGATGTTGACCCCTGACCAAGGAAGTATTTTGGATGCCAAGGTACTTCCATTTATTGGCGAGGACATTCCTGAAGTAGTACCAAGGACGAGCTCGAAAAATAACCTCGGTTAGAGACCTTGGGGATAAACCTTTAATTGGGGACCTTGTCTTAAGTCCTCGGTTGATTCTTCGGTTGAGATCCTCGGCTGCTTCCAAGGATTTGACTACCATGGTCGACGTAAAAACTGAGACCTACTTGAGCTATCGTGAATAACACGTAGGATGGGTTTTTGGGAGGATCCCATCACGACTCTTCACTTATATCTTTTGTTCAATGTCGTTGATGGAAAACTAACTTTGGTATCGAAGCATCCTCATGTATTTGAAAATAATTATATGAATGTAAGAGCATTTATGGTAACGAAATTATTTACATTTTTCTATTCAAGCCATCAAGCATTTGGACGGGGATAAGAATATAACATGACATCTATATAAAATAGTTAACTACGGAAATAAAAATCAGTTAAAGGGTCATTTCGACTAAAGCGGGGCCAGGTGAATGGTGAATCCCTTAGAGCATTTCCGTTGGATCATAATGGATCAAAGCTAACAATAGAGGATTAAAAAGGATCAAAAATAAATCATCAAAAGTTTTGTGAGAAAAAATCACAAGAGATGATACCCAATAAAAAAACAATCAAACAAACTGAACAAAAGAGAAGGAGACAAAACGATAGTGTATTAGCCTTTAAACCGGGCAAAATTTCAAAAAAAAAAAGTGGCGAACAAAGGCCTGACATTGCTTTACACATGTCAGCGCCTGGACGGTTGGGCAGTTTTTTTAATTATCTCCGGTTGAGGGCAATTTTGATATTTAAAAATTATTTTTTTTTAAAAAAATATATAAAAAATAATACACATTTTTATCTATAAATAGAAACTTGATTTGCATCATTTAGACACCAAACGAATTTTTTGCAAATTATTGATATTTTGGATAATTTCTCTCTCTTCTCTCTCTCCAAATTTCATATTTTTAATTAATCCATTTTAAGTTGTTTATTTAGCTAAATGTATTACTAATATTATTATTTACTACTTAAATATTGTAATTATTAATATTGCAGATTATTAAATATAGTTGTCATTATTGTTAATTGTTTATTATTACCATTATTATTGTTAAATTTCGTATTATTATTGTTATTAGTTGTTATTATTATTGTTAATATATCATTAAGTAATATTATAAACGTTATTATTGTATAATTTTTGTTGTTAACTTTGTTTTATTGTCAGTTAAACATCATCAATGGCTGAAAGCTCTGTCTTTCGTAAAACAAAAGCCCTCAAAATTGAGATAATTCACGTCAATTAACACCAAATGAACCCTCTTCTCATCAAATTTCTCAACACATTCTACAAAACCAACCATCATCACATTACCATAATTTTTCTGATTTCAAAAATGCTCCAAATTTTGGGAAAAATTATGAAGGCTATTACATAATATGATTGTCGAAGATGAACGAGATACTTACACACATCTGTTAAATATTTCCGACTATGATCAAATTGACATTACTAATGGTAGCTTAGCATGACAATATTTTAACGAGCGTATTTTAGAGCACGAAAGGTATCTTAAACGAAGGTGTACCGTTCGGGATAAAGAATCACATCGCCGCATGCTGCATGATTTAATTGAAAATATTTGGAAACTTTTTGGTAATCAGTAAAAGTTGGTGTTTGAATAATCCTCACTTTTATTATGATTGTATTTTCATTATATTTGTTGTATTATTGTCGGATATTGTCGGATTTTCCGTTAGAATTGTTGTATTTCTATTTAATGTTCGAATTTTTGTAGCTATTTTTAAGTTATTAATGAATATTATTATAAATATTATTCGAATTATAATACATAAATTGATAATATTATAATAGTATAAATTGAATATTAATAATTTATATTATAAATAATTTTGAATTATTGTAGTTAATTATTTCAAATTTAATAATATTATAAATAAATAATATCAAATTATAATAAATATTATTCAAATATAATTAATAAATAATATTTAATAATGACTATTTATATAATTTCGAATTTAATAATTTATGCAATATCAAATTTATTTGTAAATATAAGTTGAAAGAAGATATTAAATTAATGGAGATAAAGATAGTGAGATATGTAAAGTGGTTGGAGATAAAGATGGTGGGATATGTAAAAATGTTGGAGTTTGTACCACCATTAGAGTAGTTTTTTGATTTTGAATTAAATGAGTATCAAATGAATTACTTTATTAGTTTTAATGGGTTGTGTTTGATTTTTGGTTTGATTGAATCAAACCGTTGTACATGCTCTTATTCTACTAGTAAGGAATTATCGATTTGACGCGTGTTGCAGAATCTTATTTATAAAGTAAAATGAAGTTAGATTACATAAATTCTAATCTCGATTTGCTTCAAAATAATATTATTACACACACCACATTCATTTATATCTTCTCTATTACAGGAAACAATTGAGCCAACTCAAATTTCGACTTGAATCGTTGATATGAATTGATCGAGTTTGAGAACAAATAACACAACTCAGGTTAAATTTGACTTTTTGGTCAATCTCACTCGAAAACTTTATGTATTTGAAATAAAACTAGATAAATATAGGACAAACTTCAAAAATAGTTCTTGCACTTGTATTTATTTTCAGATTTAGTCTCTTGATAAAAACTAAAAAAAAATAAAAAAAAAACTAATCAGACTTGTCCTTTGACCAACACTTGTAATCGTTACATCCAAGTTTTCGCTATGTTTTCTGTTAAATGATTATGTGACTAGAACATGTTTGACTTTTCAATAATATTGTTTTTTTTTTTTTTCTTCAATAAACTAACATATTGGACTTTCTTTTGTGTACATATTTAATTTTGTAATGATATTTTTATTTGTAAACTAATACTCGTATTATATTTTCTCTATTCCCGATCGATCATAATTTTTTACTTGCAAAGAAAAATCTAATATAAAACCTACTCCGCTATTTAATCCTTGGTGTTACTTTCTTCTCTCTATGTAAGTATTCTTATTAAATACCTTGTAAATTTTTTTAAAAAATCTAAAGCGCTAAAACTTGTAAATTTGTTTTTTAATGAGAAAGAAAGGGAGAAAACTTAGATTTATAATAACTACGATTGAAAGAAGGTAAATGGATCTTATATGTCATACTCCCTCCGTTCCAGGCAAAGAGTCTACTTTCCTTTTATAGAAGTCAACATAAGACTAAATCAAATAAAAAATTTACATATTTTACTTATGTTTTAAGAAATAAAATTTCATTAATTAAAAACTATCTTAGTAATACTATAGATTACAACTTTAATAACTTCGTAAAAACCACTAAATTTATGTTAATTATTGGTCAAACTTTAGCTTAGTTGACCAAAAAAAGTCAAAACTGAACTCTTTGCCTGGAACGGAGGGAGTATATCTTAATTTCTCAAATTAAATAATCAAAATTAAAATATCCTAAATCAATTTATGTAAAAATAAAGTTTTATTATATTATTTACTGGAGGATTATTTTTATTTTAGAAATTTTCTTCAAGTGAAGAAAATATAAAGAGGAAGAGAGAAGAAAATAGAAAAAGAATATTTACTTGTTCTTCCCCAAACCTATCCACTAGCTAGTAAACCATATCGTTTCTAACGTGACTGACTCGAACTCTTAAATATGTTTGCTTTTTAATACACATCATTAATTGTGGACTTAAACTATAAACCTGTTCACGCTTTAATAAACCACATTAATTGACTCTTTTTTCAAAACTCTTACAACATTGCTTAGATTTACTACTATGATTATAACTTTGGTAATAATTTTGCTTTAAAGATGCATATGTACCTCGCATACACTGTATTCAAGGTAAAATTGTCACGAGGGTGATGCAATTTTCAAACTCTTAACCTCCGATACAAAAAAAATTGTTACGTGACCGATTGAATTAGAGAAAGAGCAATGTTTTTGTTTGTTAAAGATAGAGTGAGAGGGAATTAAGGAGGGGGAATTAGTTGAAGAGTTGGTAGAAAGTATAATTAATATAGAAAAATTACAAAGAGATAGAGTCTCACCAGGCCAACTACCTACTTAGCTAGTAAATTAAAGAGCAATAAATGTCCCTTCCTCCCTCCATAGTTTCTTAAATGTAAAATTAAGCCCCATACCATTACCATACCATATTATCAGTACGTACGTTTGTTCTCTCTCAAAAATTAATTACCAACACCCTTCCAACCCTCTTCCTCCTCGTTAAACTTATTCAATTCCTAACCGTTTGATTTCCTTTATCATCCATTCTCGTGTCTTTTCTTTCGTTTTCACTCCCCATTCCCCCGCATTCATCCCTCCTCTCTTTCTCTCTATTATATATACAGCTCTACAAACCTCTCCATTTCCAGTTATATATATATATACATATATATGCTCCTTTCTCTCTCTCTCTCTCTCTCTCTCACACACACACACACACACATACATTCAAACAAGGTACAGAGTGAAAACATATATATATATATATATATATATATACATTGGGCCGGGTGGGGTGATCGAGATCGATCGGAGAGAGATGGGTATCATATCACTGATAACAGGATGGGCAGGCCCAAGTGGGTTTGGATCAGCTTCTACAGCTGAACAGGTCACTCAAGACATTGATGCTTCCAACCTCACTGCCATTGTCACCGGTAAGTATTAAAAATTATAATATACTTGATCACACACACATATGTATGCTTGTGTATGTGCATATATATATACAGATTGATGTAATTAAATTTCCATGATTTAGATATGACTCGATCCGGCACCAAATAATTTAAACATCAAGTTAATTCATGGGTCGTTAAATTTTAAGCAGACACATGCATCAAAGGCAATGATGCCGTAGTGGGACGACGTGATCGATATATCTGGTGCTCCTGGATATATATATATATATATATATATATATCTGATATATATAGTCTCACTGTTGTAAGATGAGTTGTGATCGAGATATACATTTTTTACGTCACCTTTTAACCTACATACTTGCGAATTGACACTTAAATTTATATGAACAAAAAATATTTTATTACAATTCTCCAAAATAGCTGACGTGGTCCAACCCCTCTTTGAACCTATTCAACCCTTTATCCTTTTGAATTTATTACGTATTTTATTTTAAAACTTTTTTTCCTTTTTATAATATACTACCTCCGTCCATAAATTATTGTGTCTTCCTTTTTTTTTTTATCCCAAAATAATTATCTTATTTGAAAATTTTTCTTTTTAAAACATCACTTTTACCATTTTACCTTTATTTTTTTTCATACTTTAATTATGGACCACATATACATGATATTAAAGAAAATTATAAATTATATCAATATTAATAATTAAGTCAATTATTTTTCTTAATCTGTGTGCCGGATCAAACAAGACAATAATTAAGGGACGGAGGGAGTACAACATTAGCTGCTAACATGGAATTTTATACTAATTGCTAAAATATTTTCTTGTAAAGGCTGATCCGTTGGAGACTTGGAGTTGATCTGAGTGGAAAAATTCCTAATCGCTTTATTAAAATGTTGCGCTATTTTAAAAATTAATTTTGAACCTTCAAACATAGAATACCTTGAAAAGAAAAAGTGTTACTTACATCCTCTACCCTCGTTAGTCGTTTCTATGTGCCTGACAAAATAAGTAACACTGTCCTCTACATTTAATATCAGAAAAAAAGGAAAAGAGAGAGAGAGAATACGCTGACGGTGAAATCCGAGTAGCAGAAATTTCAACTACAGTATATATTGCAATCGATGACAATCCTTAAACAAAGTGCAAAAGTGTTCAAATTTGGGCCACAGCTCTGTCATTCATTTTCAATCTAGATCGAAAATTAATACTTTTATTATGAAATATCATTTATACCTTTAAAAAATATAGAATACATACATTATGCATTGCAATGCACAAATTATTTGCATTGTGATGCACAAAAAATTATTATTTGTGCATTACACTTGATGCACGCTATACATTACACTTGCGATGCATCAAAAGTGCATCGCAATGTACAAAATAATACTGTTTTTGAGCATCGCGTTGCACAAAATAGTACTAATGCACATCAGTACACTTGCAATGCATTAAAGTGTGCATGTAATTGCGATGCACAAAATTGTACTAAAAAATTACTGTTTTCATACATTACAATGGACAACTTTTATTTTTGATACACAATGTGTTGTGAATATTAGGGAATTAAGATTAAATGAACTCTCCAAGACACTTATAAATAGGTTGTCACTTTCTTGTGCCAATATTCAGCGATTGTGCAAAAATATTGATAAAATAAAAACATAAATAATTTAAATAAATTTGAAAACTATATTAATCTTGTCTTTTTATTATGAACTGCGGTATGGGAAGAAAATGAGAGAGAGAAGAGATAGAGAGAAAGATGAAGTTGTAGCAAAAATAAAGGAAAATAATGCTTAAAATGTTGTTTAGATTGTTAAGGAGCAGTTTTGAAAAAATTAGTCAATTTATCACTTAAAGTGGACTTATGCGGTTGAAAATTCTATAAAGGGGACCGGCCCGCAATTTTCCTTTTATTTTTTTTTCCTTCTATTTTTGTGGTTTGTGTTTTTCTTTTTGGTAGTTTTCATTTTCTTTCTCACTGATTTTAATGGCAAAGTCAAAAAAAAAAAAATTAGAAGGAGGTTAAGATTATTTGAGGTATTAAAAATTTCAAACTAATATTTGAATGTAGCTTAAACGGGGTCAAAATTATAATATAGTGCAATTCCTACTTAAATCAAAGGGGTTAAGATGATAAAACTGTTATTTTAAGCATTAAAAAATCATTTTTTTCTAAATACAAAGGTAGTATATTGTCAATTACTCAATGCTAAAGGGGGTCACATAACCCCCATTAGGTGTACGACTCACTCTATGTATGTGGCCTCGCCACTAATTGATTTCATATTTTTTTTCTGTCAATCCCTCTTTTACTTTCATTCAATTATTATAAAATTATTAAAAAAAACACACACACAATACAAATTGCGTATCCTGACACAACCTTAGATTTTTTTGTATTCATTATTCTACTGTGATTCACTCATGATTAATGGATTTATAAAGAGTGTTTATTCATGATTTCACTTTACGTTAGGATGCTCTCTTTATTTTACGTAAAATGCTACTTTTACAAAAAAAATAAAGAAACAAATATCTCAAAATGTTGTACTCCCTCCATTTTTTTTTAAAAAAAATAATCATGTTTTTAGGCCGTTTCAAAAAAAATTAAAAAAAATCACCTTTTAATCTTTCTTTTTTTGAAAATTATTTTTTCATTTTATTCTTGATTTGATTTTAACTTTAATTAATGAGCCCCACACTTATATGGGTATTCTTGAAAAACATTAACTATCTTAATAATTACTCTTTCTCTTCCTTCCAAAGAGGTCACTTTTGATTTTTTTTTGTCAACTTAATTTAAGTGACTAACGATTTACATAAATTTATTTATTTCTATAAAGTTATAAAAATTGTAATTCATAGTACTCTTTATGTAATTTTTAGTGAATAAAGTTTTATTTGCAAAAACATAAATAAAATATGTTAAATTTTAATTTGATTTATAAACATATTGACTTTTAAAAATAAAAAGTAGACTTTTGGCCAGAATAGGGGAGTATAATATAAACGATTATAATTTATGTATTGAGTCAAACGTGATACTTTCTTTAAAAAGGGAGTTATTACAAAACGGTGGATTTCTCGTAGAGTAGTCGATTATATAATTTATGAACTAGGGTAGCCCTAAAATAGTCCTAACTTTAAGGTGGGATTTAATTTATGGAGTACTAGTTAGTTTAATTTATGAAAATATAAATTGTTACGAACATAAATTTGTTTCACTTTTTAATAATATGTACGATACGATGGAATGGAGTGTTATATAATTTAAAACCCAACCCAACCCAACCCAACGAGTGCAATTTAACTCTACTCGATCGTGACTATTTTGACATTTTTGTTGGTCGTAAAAGATTAAAAATTGAGTAATTTATGTGACACGAATTAATCGTCAAATGGCGGTGGTGCAGGAGGGGCTAGTGGGATTGGCTTAGAGACAGCAAGAGTGTTGGCACTTGGGAAAGCTCATGTGATAATTGCAGCAAGGAACATGGAGGCTGCCAATGAAGCTAAACAACTCATCCTTAAAGGAAATCAAAGTGCCAAAGTTGATCTTCTTAAACTTGACCTTAGTTCTTTCAAGTCAATTAAGGCCTTTGCTGATGAATTCATAGCTCTTGATCTTCCCCTTAACATCTTAATGTATATAACTCTCTCCCTCTAGATCTCAATAATGCTTCAATATTGGTTTCGAAACTTTTGACTACTCATATAAGGCTTGACTTTTCAGAAATAACGCGGGTATTATGTTCTGCCCCTACCAACTTTCGCAAGATGGGATCGAGATGCAGTTTGCGACAAATCATCTTGGTGGGTGTTAAACCACGTTATTCATTTTCTTGCAGTAAATCATTCGGTTGCAACTTTCTGGTCCTGCTTGATGGCAGGGTGTTTGACCCTCTCAGCGTATAAGGTTTTCTTCAAAATTTGAAATGGATCTTAATTTGTAATTCTCAGGTCATTTTTACTTGACAAACCTGCTCCTAGACAAAATGAAGGACACTGCTAAAGCTACTGGCATAGAGGGTAGGATCGTAAACTTGTCCTCTATAGCTCACCTCCACACTTATGAAGATGGGATAAGATTTGAACACATCAATAATAAAAAAAGGTATATATTCCCCTTCAACTTAATTCTTTTTCTTAACCAAAATCGAGTAACATCTTGCTTATACACAACTTCTCTCCCTAAATACAGATATTCAGACAAAAAGGCATACGGACAATCCAAGTTGGCAAACATATTGCATGCTAACGAGCTCTCCCGACGCCTAAAGGTGATTCTGGTGTTTTATTTTACCCCGAGTTTGTCATTAGTTGGCGAATGCTCGTTTAATACCTTTCTTGACTTGAAAATTAATGCAGGAAGAAGGAGCAAATATTACTGTGAATTCAGTTCATCCAGGGTTGATAATGACAAATCTCATGAGACATTCTGCCCTCCTGATGAGTAAGTACATATAGATGTAAAATTAAGCTACAGTAGAAAAAATCATGTACCATACCAAGTTCAGAAATATATGAAGTAGTATATGTTTTGTTGATTTTGGCAGGGATTCTGAAGTTTTTCACTTATATCATGTGGAAGAATGTACCACAGGTAATCTTATTCACAACTCAAAGATGTAAAATACTTTTTACAGCATATATTTACATAGTAGTAATACCCAGGGATGTCAGACACCCTGGAGCGTAGACTAGTGGTAGTGCAGTTGTTTGTGGTAATACAACCTACGGATCACGGTTTCCGTTCACGCAAGGTTTTGAGATTAGCCTAGACCTAGAGAATTTGCATGGACACAGCAGATCCCAAAACGTTTTATTCCCATACGTGGGTACAACGCGACACTGCTGTGGAAATGAATTTCCCCTTGGTTTTTTTTAAAAATGGGTGGGTCGAGGGTGTGTGGAAGGAACACTCAGGGATGTTGAAATGCCTAAACTCGACTCAAATCCAATTTGGAATCACCTCCACAGTTTGGGTAAAATCTGCGACGTAAAAAATGTTCCAACCTATCCTGAACTTGAACAAGACCTGGTCCGTTTCCATCCCTAGTAGTCTATATTGTCTTGCATACTTGTAAACATATTGAATTTACAAATTTGTACAAAATTATTGTCAGGGGGCAGCAACAACATGCTATGTGGCACTGCACCCAAAGTTGAAAGGTGTGACTGGCAAGTATTTCCTGGACTGCAACGAGTACCCTGCAAGTGATTTTGCAAGAGACCCAGTTTTGGCCAAGAAGCTTTGGGACTTCAGCAACAAACTGGTCAACTCCTCTTCTCCAAACAATTGAACAAAACCTATTCTTCTACTTGTTTTACCCTTTCTCTGTAATCATCTTCTCCTTTATGTCTAGACAGAAACCATCTACATAGATTATAGTCCGAAAATTAGCTAAATTTTCTCAAGAATAATTGCCATCTAAGAATGAAGAATTTTAGCAGTTGTGACCGTGTCTTTTAATCGTTTATTAGCGTAGACCAAAATGGAAGTTTATGTTCTACAAATGTAGAAAACGATTTTTATCTCAGCCCGGTCATATTTTGTTTTGTGGGCTAAAGAATTTAATCATTTATCAACTTTTTCTTTTGCGCTAACAAGAGGCATCTACTTTGTGTCTGGTGAGGCAAACTTTACCCCGGTGATCTCAGCACTTGTGTCTGGCTCACGTGTGGAGACACCCAACTCTCTCCCTCTTATGTCTTTTTACCGGACCCAAAAATAAGAGAGAGAGAGAGAGAGAAGAGAAAAGAGGCATTTACTTGCATTAAATTTGAAGAATTTCCATACAAACAGACTGGATTCAGATGATATAAGGTTTAATCTTTTATTTTCGACTCAAAAAAGAAATGATTATGTACTGCAAAATACTAGTAGTATTATTAACAGATTTTTCAGCTAGAAATGTATGCACCCACAGAAATAAACCAAATTAATTTAATAAATTGGACTAGTCCACAAACTATGGATTCAACCTCTTGCAATCTCAATGGCGAGAGACTCGTCCATGTGTCCTCTTTTACTAACCTCTCTCCCTCTCTCTCTCTCTCTCTCTCTCTCTCTCAATGGGTCTCTACATCCACCTCCCACAACGCAAGAGCTCTGACGGCATAAGCCGAGGCAGCAACAATGACAGCGGCAAAAATTGGAGGGACAACCAAGTCCATCTTGGACCTCTTGAACAACTGAGCTGGAATGCAAAAAACCTCGTTAGGTAGATCAAAAGGAACCCTCACTAGACCTTCCTTTTGACAAGCCCGAGAGAACGAGGAATTCGGCGTTATAGCCGAAACAAAAGCGAGCTCCGGTGAGAACGAGGCCACCGCCACAAAAAGGGTCAAAAGGGTTGTCCAAGCGGTGGCGTAGATTAACAAAGGCCACCTTGAGGAGAGTCTTTCGAGAATTGAGGTGAAGAGAGAAGAAGTCATTTTCAAGAAACAATTCTAGGAATGCATTGAGCCTGAGCTCATGCATAAATACGTGTGTGTGTGTGTTGACCTAATCTGAACAACTTTAGGGAGGAAGGAGGAGAGTGATTGAACAACTCCTCATAGAGTAGCTCCTAATTCGTTAGTTTTTGGTGAGACAGTGGAGCTATAAACAACTGTTGTTGACTTTTTCTGTTAGAGATGTGGCATTATTGTTAGAATGATTGGGCTATGATTACCTGTTGCCGTTTCTTCTGAGACGATACAATTTTTTATTTATTTATTTTTTTTTTCTTTTGATCAAGTTTTTCGTTCTCTGTTCTGAGTTACTCGACTCGCAAACTTTAATCCCCATTGAGCTAGATTCAGATACTATCATGAAATTTTTTACCCATAAAACAATCTTGAGTGACTCCCTCTACTGACTATAGTCAATAGTAGTGAATCGCGACACAAACGCTAGCTATAGTTGCTCTGCTGTGAATCGGAGGTCACGAAATCTGACCCTCGTGTATTGGGCATGTCATGCCCTTTTGAAAAGTAGTGAAACCCAATGAATAATTGGACGTTCGGACACTAAGATCTTGTCTCTTGGACATTATTTATTTGTAGGTTCAGCGAGGGGCCAGCCAAAGCTTGGACACCATGCCACTGCTTAAATCTTTTGCAAAATATTGTTGATGTCTTAAGGGCATTTTAGTCCTTTTGAATTAGGGTTGATCAACGTACTTGGTAAACAACTTAAAGTAGGCTTCTTCAAGTGAAAATGCTTCGAAAGTAGGGTGAAAACTTAAAGCTACTTCATGACAGAATCAAACAAACAGACCAACCAAAGTCAATTTCATTTTTGACATGACTAAATACAACATTTTCAACACAAAGTGCAATACCACAATGAAATACTTCTTTTGCCAGAATGGAATTTTGCTCGAACAAAGACGATTTATGTGATAACACCTTCTATTGATAAATATTCAAATTGAAACAAACATTGGAGGCATCGCACTCTCAAACATAAAAATGGATACAGAATGAGGGCTACAAACCTGGACGGACATTTGTATTGAAGAAAGCACAAGCGAAAACCTTTGTACAAGATTAAGTGCATATCCATTAGAGGAAGACTGTTTTAGAAGCAAAATTTCACTGTATTCTGCTTGGTAAACATCAAGAAGAAGCATCGGAGGAGAATGCTTTCTCCAGCTTAATCGTGAGGAAGAGAACCCCGGCTACTGAGATAATGAGCGCAGCAAGCATAATCTCCAACATAGCCTGCAACGTGATGTAGGGGCTCAAGAAAAAGACCACTGCAATTGCACCACTCTGCCAAAGCTTGAGCTGTGCAAAGGTTCCTTCCTGTTCACAAAAGTTTGCGGTCTTAAATATTTTATCCATGTCGTTTATAAATAATAGGCAATTATTATTGTTTGTGCGAATACATTAAAGAAGAAACAAATGTAAATTACTGTTTTCCGCCAACCCATGTGGGGAATGGAAAAGTACACATCAAAATCATGATAGAAATATAAGTACCCCTCCGTCCCAAAATAAGTCTCCATTTTTCTTCATGGTCATGAACAAAAATGGAGACACATTTTGAGATGGAGGTAGTAGAAAATAATAATGAAGTCCACATATCATACTTACCTGACTCCACATGACGTATTATGCTTAAGTGTGTTTCTGTTATTTCCACTTCTAATTTTGTGGTTCAAGAGTAAGCACTTGTTAGTTCGGTCTACTATATTCAACTCACTTTTCTTCTTCACATTAACCTTAGTTGGTTACCCATCTTTTTTCTCTCCTTTACACACGAACATATGTACAAAGGTTCATATGTCTAGGGCTTCTAGGCTACCTTAGAAACAAGGAGGAATCAGTATGGAGAGAGAGAGAGAGAGAGAGATCAAATACCACAAATGTTTGACACTAGACCTTAAAGGAATGCCAGGTAATTTACCCAATTGCCACACATGTTTGGCTATATATATCAAATCAAGACAATATTTAGTAAAGATAGCATGAATGTAACTAGTGAAGCTTTTGGAAGTACTAATATTCATCTACTGTGTGTGGCAGTGTCTTGAATATTGAAGGTCATCATGTTAGACACCATGTGTCTGTGTCCACAAATCATACCTATTGTACAAATCATAGCTATTGTAAAATCAAGGAGGAAAAGCTCCCAACTTTAATGTAGCACGAATATATATCCTAAATTTGAAAGTAGAAGGGGATCTCGGGCAAATGTTATACATCATTTCGTGTTCATAATTAGTGCTAAGTTGTTGACATAATTACTACTCCCTCCGTTCCACTCAAAGAGTCTATGTTCCAAAAGTCTAGTAATTAAGGGATATTTATATATATATATATATATATATATATATATATATCATTAGAATTGGTCATAATTACAAAAATGCTGGAGCATGTAAATATGTTTATACCACATGTGAGGGTAAAATTATGAAAATTGTAGGCATAATTTTTGAAAGTAGACTCTTTATATAAAAGATCCCAAAATAGAATAGTGAACTCTTTGCCTGGAACGGAGGGAGTATAAGACAGTGGTGAAGCACCCAAATGCAAGATGAAAATTCAAACTCTTGATGTTTTGGATAAATAGTTTTAGGGGACTCTTAGGCATTACAATTTCCGGATAGTTAGTTCTGGGGTCTTTCAGCAATAAAAGAAATCAGATTGAACGAGCCCATGTTTAAGACAAGAATTTTATTACCGTATCACGTTTGAAGAGGATCGCAAGTAAGGCATTGAGCTGTGTATTGAATACTCCATCACCAATGCCCCATAAGGCTGCGATGAGAAGTGGGTAAACCAAACCAAGTGCTCCACTAGTTACGCTGCAAATTGACACCAAGTAAAGAAAAGATAAGGATGGTAAGGCAAGAGAGAGAGGGAGAGAGACAAACAAACAAAGAGAGAGAGAGAGAGAGAGAGGGTTTCACAAAAATTTATAAAAATACAGTTTGGAGGAGAAGTAACCAGTACTTCAGCAGAAGCCAAAGTAAGACAACAGCCTGAACAAAAGCTCCAGCGGATACAATGAAAGTGATTGACGTAAGACCAGAGGTAAGTCGCCCAGCAGCTAGTGAGCTCTGACACAAGTTCAAAACACATACAGTATAAAAAATCCATTCAAAAGAATCGATGCATTGCACAAATCATGGTCTGCTCAATTATGAATTACAGAATGACTGCAAGCATATCTACTTTAAAAAATTCACCATCCATAGGTTAGGGTTAATTCTATAGGTGATTGGTAAAAGTGGCTGTAACAAGTGAAGTAGTTATGATATCAGTAACTCTTCTTTCTCCCTCTCTTTTTTACTTTCTTATAATGTAAAGTTGACAAGACTTGCTCATAATGTCTACAAATTTATCAAACTCACCATGGTAATATTTAAAAAAGGAAAAGAAAAGGCCCCATTATAGATCTGATGCAAGCCAAATGAAAAAGGAAAAAATAAAAAAAGAACAAGACAAGTTGCGGGGTAGTTATGGATCTGCTACTGGTAATCACATCATTAAACTCACCATGTCAACATAAAAAATGACACCATAGAAGATCTGATGCGTGTAAAATGGAAAAAAGAAAGAAAAAGAAAGGTAGAAGGGCATTTCCTCCTATTTCCCATTCTTTTTTTTCTTTTTTGTTCGGCCGGGGTTGTTATGTGTGGATCTGCTACTTACAAGCGCATCAAACACTCCGTAGACTGCCATAGCACCACCAACACCAGGTTCACCAAGTGAGGGCTTAACAATATACTTGGTGAACTCAGCCCTGCAAAGAATAACAAGCTCCACGGTCAATAGAAAAGATAAATTGAAGAAGGATCTTGTGTGATACTAACAGATGATAGCATTATAAGTTGACCAGTTATTTACCACACAAATGCTTGTTGTAAGCCTGAATATGCTATGAGGGGGATGATCAACAGTAGTCGTACATCAAACAGGGGAGTGATCACAGACTTCGATAGAGATACCATGGAAGAATAAAGTCCAACAGAAGAATCTTTTGATCCCTTCTCTTCTTTATCATCCTTTTTACCTAAGAAGCACATTAGAATGGTACCCAAGGTCATGCTACAAAGGAAGACTGCGAAAAGTAAAGTTGTGCCAGTGGTAGTCCCCTCCTGCAGTAACATGAAAAGAATAACAAATCATATACAGAATTCAGTTATTCTTTTCTTGTGTCAAATGTTGTGACAAAGCTTCAGATATCTCATAATTACAAGCAAATTAAACGTGTGACATAAGTACCACTACTGTCATACTCTGGGCAGCCAACAATGTTAATCTGGAAATGCCTCATTATTTTGTAAAAGCAACGCTACTCCTTGACCAGTGTGTTATGAAACATTTTGAAAACTTGCATGAAATTTGCAATGATTTTTATTTATTTTTTTTACCATAAGCAAATGTATTCTCTTATTAGAAAAAAATTGTCTCATAATAGCATAAGGAAAGAGAGACTTGGACGAAATCTCACTGATACATGCAGACTATGCTATACAATTTTTGGTAAACACTATTCACACTCAACAGGATTAATATAAATATAATTCCATATAAATTCAGAATGGAGGTCTAATGGCACCAAGAGGTGAATGATTAGCTTATTTAGCATGAATCACTAAAATGAAGGGATTCGTGAACATGATTGAACCATAACTAGAAAAGATTCGAGGGAGTAATATCCATATGCATATGTATATATAGTGTATATGTATATATTTAATATATAACAGTTTTAATCATCAGCCACTTTGCAAATTCAATGCGTAAGCAGGTACATGGACAGTTTCCTACTTTCTTATATTCACTCTCTCATGAAAGTTAGTTTATACTAGGAAAGTCTGTTTGTAGTTCTTTCTCTTCCTATTTTACCCTAAGTTAGTTTATACTAGGAAAGTCTGTTTGTAGTTCTTTCTCTTCCTATTTTACCCTAATAAGAAATAAGTTTCTCTTAGTTCACGCTCATACAAAAAGGAAAAGTCCTATATCAACTCCCCCCATCAAAACCAAAGAGGATTTTTTTGAATTTTCTTTGATATAAAGCAAACTACATCAAAATCTACGTTTAATCAAACTTTACTATGTAATGTTCGATACTATTCTATGATATAAATAAATTTGGTCTTTGCATTTATCATAATAGCCAGATTCTTAAGTGCTAGTAAGGCTCGGATAAATTTTTCCTTTCTTGGACGCACAAAAGTTTTTAGACATCCATTTGTTTTTCATTTATCACATCGACAATACTTTTACCATTGCAACAGATCAAACAAGGGAACAAAAAATTTCTGTTTTTGTTGATACATAATATCATAACTTCTCCTATTATGCGTCCAAACTGCAGACCATATTAACCAATATTTTATATTTATCTCTTTCTGTGGCTACATCTATCACCTAAGAATGTGTCCGATTTATCTTTTGTAGTTTTACCACATCCATCTAAACAGCTTCATCTTAGCAACATTAATCTTCTAGCGATGGTGCTTGTTAGTTGCCTGAATTTCCACACCAAAAAGCAAACCTGGTCGCATAGCTATCGTATATCATAAAGAACCCAAAAGGTTAAAATAAGAAGCAGAATAGTCCTATCAAATTCAACTCTCAGTGCACACTTCTCCACTTTACTAACCTTATTAAATTTATAACTAACATCCACCCAAAGCTCTCCCTCTCTGTTTGTTAATAACTTAGCCACCATAATGGAATTCACCCCTCTTTTGCCAAAGTTTCAGTTCAGGAAAAGTTTAAGTTCCCGTGCTTCAAAAAACTAACAGTAACCGCAAGGAAAAAAATCAATAGTTTTAAGCGGTTTTATCCCCATCAAGGCCTCTCAATTCGGACATCAAAATTAACATGCACAATCCAACAAGACGCATTGCACATTCATCAAAAAGATAGAATGACATGCGATGCAAACAGAACAGCATTCATAACTTGCTGCTGGATTGCATACCGTTCCATCTTTCAAAAGAGCAAGCGAGATCAGGTTTCCAACTAGCTGCACATTGAAACAAAGATGAAGTTGTTACAATCTAACAGCATCATTGTAACTGGTGAATTTTCAGAATATAAACAGCAGATATTTAAAGTTATCCACCAAAATATGTATTTCTACACCTGGTGAGAGGCGAAAATTCCCCAAAATTCTCCATTAAAATGACCAATAACAGTTCCTTCATGTAATTTGTGATTGTTTGCGTGACTCCGTGCTGTAGAAGTGAGATAAGTCCCCTGATATGCGAAGTTATGGTTAGGTATTATTCACCGATTTACTAAGATAAAAACATAAATTAGTCTAAAAGAAAAACTTGCACCTGCCCAACCCATATTATTGAAGCACAAAAGCCAAGATACAAAGAAGCAGGCACCATTGTATACCTACAAGAAAGAAACTAAAATTCTCATTCAAAAATATCGCAAGTCGCAACGTCAACAAAGATATAGGATTACGGTATCAATTATGTTTCCATGTGCACACGAAACTAAACAAAGCTTCTACCAACTATTGAGAATTAGTGTTGCCTAAGAAAAAGAATAAAGGAAATTCTGCAAATACGTCTTTGATATCACTTTGACTTTTTTGGTCAACTTGATTAAACTTTGACCAAAAATTTATAAAAGTTTAGTCATCCTTACAAAATTTTAAAATATGTTACTGATAGTATTCTTAATATTGCACCAACGGTTGAAATTTCATTACCTAAGACATGGAAAAATGGTCTATTTTGCCACTGTACTTAGACAAATCTTCACATTTTGCCATTGTACTATTTTTGAGGCAAAATTTCCATTGAAGTTTTAAAAGGAGATGCAATTTTGCCATTATTCCTAACTGTCATCCAATTTCTAACAGAATTAATTTCAAACGCCTCCCCAAAGGTTTTTCAAAATGTTAGAAAATCTTTAATGATAACTAGTGTTAGTAAATAGATGATTTTTTGGTTCTTAAATTATTAGGGAGTCTTTTTTCTTTAGGGTTAAAATAGATGATATTTTATGAACAAAAAAAAAAAGAAGAAAGAATGACATATAAACATAAAAACAAGAAGGAAAAGATTGGTTAAACTACAATGACAATTTTGCTCAAAAAATAGTAGAGTGGCAAAATATAAAGATTGGTTAAAGTACAATGGCAAAATAGATCAATTTTCCCCTAAGACATAATAAATTTATGTTAAATAGAAATTTGATATTGTCCTAGGTTGACTTTCCAATAAGGAAAGGGGACTATTTTTTTGGGATGGAGGGAGTATTTGCCACTAAAAGATTATATTTGTGAGATAATGTAAACGAATTCCCTTCTCTTCTGCCGTTAAAGGATGCAGCCATTGTGGATAAGACCTGAAGAAGTATTAAAGCATATCTCTGCTTTTACCTAGGCACTGAAGTTAGGCACAACAGGGCATGATCAAATTCATTTTTCATTCTTTCAAGGAAGGAGAGGGGTACCTTAAGGCGGATAGCAAGCATATTATGGGCCTCTAGAAATAAGTCTATTGGCAACCAATAAAGATGGCAATCAACTAATGTACACGAATTTTAGCCAATTTATGACCTTTGTCCCTATTTCTAACCGACGACTTTAAGAAAACATATTGCAGTTACAATGTTAATCCAACTGCCCAAATATAACAGCAGGAACACTACTAGGAATGGAAAAATCAATTACCATGTTGGCTTTAAATTTGAAGCTATGAACAACCAATATCCAGAAGTACCAAGCAACAGCGCATTCTTAGATCCTAGTGCTTGAACCACCAACGAAGAAATCAATGAAAAAACCGTGAACGACGTATACAATATACCAAGTGAAATAGTTCCCAAATCACCATCCTGCAGCGAAATATAATTTTAATCAAACAACTTAAACTCATCCAAAATCACATCAAGAAAGTATCCAATTAACTTGTAGCCAGTAGTGCACTTTCTTTCCTTAAAACCAAATTCACGCTATTCATTTAAGAAAAATGAAAACACTAAACGACCAAAGTAAATTCAGCAACCAAAAGTTAAAGAAGCAACGGCAGTGGCGAAGCCAGGTTTCGATCCTTAGGGGGGCCAAGTTAACTTAACTAAAAGTGTAACATATAAGATTCAAGGGAATGTAATAAGAATGATAATAATTATATTTTAAAGGGGGTCAGTTACGTATTGTTCAAAGCCTAGGGGGGCCATGGCCACCCTTGGCCCTAATCTAGCTTCGCCACTGAGCAAGATAATGCAAAACACTCAGACTAAAGTTAGGTAAAGCTAAAATATTCTTGTCTCATGAAACAAGACAATAACCAAGTGATTCCTTAATTATATTCAATAGGCAAATGATTGAGGTCTTCTGAATATCATCTCATTTCCTGGTTTTGATATCCGTTCATTATCTTTTATTTCAAAATTCTTCCAAAAACAAGTACATAACAGCTACCATTCTAGAGAATCAAATAACAGAAGTTACAGGAGAAGTTTGTCATGCAGTCTTGCATTAGTAAGCCGCTAGGTTAACTTCCTGAAAAAAAAGATGCAATATACATATATATTGTGTCACCTCTTTCATTTCAGAAAATAAATACTGAAAACATACTGAGAGGGAAAATCAACCAATCAGTACTCAGTCCTGAAATAAATGCCACTTTTTCGTGAAATTCCGGACTTCAGTTTGCAAACGATAACTGATTACTTTGAACTAAATGTTACATTCATTCAGGAAAATCACAAGAGTAATACTCCCTCGGTCCTAAAATAAGTGTCCCTTTAACGTTTTTCCAGGAAATCAGGGAAGTTAATTTTTAAGTCTTTTTAGTAGCACATATACATAAATATTCTTAATGTACAAATGATACCATTCCAGGTGAATGGTAGGACATGATAGTAGGAAAAGGTGAATTGGCAACTTCATTACAAAATAGACACTCATTTTGGGACAAAGTGTTTTCGGGAAAGGACACTCATTTTGGAACGGAACTGAGGGAGTATAACAACGTCATCAAACAAAAAGAAATCTTTCTATTCGTATTGCTACTTTCTAAGACAATTCTCCTCTGCTTATACACGCAAAATCAACCAATTAAAACCAGAAACGGAGTGGAAATAAGTTTCGTAAAGCTTACAGTGTTTATAGTAGTTTCCAAATTCTGAGCAGCACCATAGGCCAAGAAAATCAACAAGAAAGCGCAGCTCAAAATATGTACATCCCTAGTGTGATTGAGGCTTTGACTTTGACTTTGACCTTGACCTTCAGTTTCCTCAACAAGCAATGGAGCTTCTTCATCCATGGCTACTATAAACACAACAATCACTCAACTAAAACTGATCACGATTCGAATCTATATATAGGCGTTAAATTACAACATTTTATATACATAATTAATTAGGAACCCTAGAAATGGGTGGAGATGGAGAGGGCCGGCGAGATTTGAAAAATTGGATGTATCGAAGGAGAATCTGATATTCGAGTATGAGACGACAGAGGATGGAGAACGAGAGAGAGAGAGAGAGAGAGAGAATGTGTTAGAGCGGTGGTGACATTTTATTTTCTTTCTTTGTATTTGTTTTTGTTTGGTTGGTGAGAAAATGGCAAGGAAAATGTACGTTTAGTGATTTGTCCGTTTCCCGGGAAAATTGAAATTGGTGTTGGCTAGGCTTGTTTGTTTTGTTATGTGACTTACTGCGTGTTCAGGCCCAGGCTTATTAAATGGTGAAATTGGCAATCCTGTTATTTCATTAGGATGATAAAAGTTCAAAATTGTCCTTCATGTGATGTGGGTGCCGTGCCGGTCTATTTTCTAAAAATTGAATGAATTTGGAATCAATTCATAAAAGCGTTGTACCATATGTTGATAGGAATTCATGTCTAGATTTAGTAAAGTTGCTGCTGATATTAGCATGAGTAGGTCTGGTTTGTCCTACAAATTAAAAACAATCTGCATTTGTCGTATCTTCCAATATCACTACTCATAAATCGTACTATCAAATTATGTATTTCTATCCCCAAGTGTTACGGTTCTATGATTGTCTATTTTCAGCCATAGAGCCCTACTACCATAGTTCAGATCAATTAGTATTTCAATTTCATACCAAATGGCTGAATTGAGACAAATCAAGTCGCCTAAGTAAAGATAGCCGAGTTTGGGCATTATCAAAACTCGTCAACTTTGGACATTATCAAAACATTATTTGGCATGTAAAAGCAAAAATATCAAAGTCGGAGATCCAATTTTTTAAAGGGGCAAGCTTCCTTGACAAAAACGAATGACATGATAGTTCTTTAACACTTCAAAGCTTTAACCAAAGTACCAAACAATCTTACTTTTATTTTTCTAGACAAGCAAAAATGCTCCATTATAAGTATGGGACCAAAACATAATGGCGGTATTTGACCTACAAGTTTTTGTCTCCAGCGGAAAACTAAGTCCCACGTCAATCAATGAATAGCAAACTTACAATGATACGAAAAACTGCACGATATGGGGAAGAGTTGAAATGAAAGTAACTTCCACTTCTCTGGAATCCCGAATATGAACAAAAATCAAAAACCAACTCATCACAAGCTTTTCTTTCCTTCTCTAACGATCAAAATTCCTGAAATGCATTGTTCACTTCATCAAACAAACAGTGCAACATTGCACTTAGCGCTCACCACGAGCCCTAGAGGATGACCAAGTAGACCTCGGGGGCCCACTGCTTCCAAAAGAAGAAGGCCTACGATCGTCGCGCCACCTGTCAGTGTGTGGAGGTGCCCGGTCATCCGGTCTGCTGCCCCATCGGTCCGATTCTGCTGGAGGTGGGGCTCGGGGCTGGGGAGGGGCTGCACTTTCTGCGATTGCCCTCTTGAATTTGGGCACATATTTGCCAGGGGTTGGTGCTGTAGCAAGTCCTGGCTCAGCTGCCCTAGCAACTGCAGGAGTCTCAATAGCCCTTGCTGGCGCAGCAGCAGAGGATCTCCCCAAGACCTCTTCTCTCCATTGCCTTTCTTTCTCTTCCAGTTCCCTCTCACGTTGCCTTTGCTTCTCAGCAATCTCATCTAACTTGGCCTTGCGTTCTGCTTCCTCCTTCCTGCGCCTCTCCGCCTCTGCAACACCACAGTGCCAATCACAAGTTACCAAGTGTAAAGCCACGAACAAATCATAGTTGTTCAAAAGAAAAGTCAGGAAAACAAAAATGTGACTTCGTACTTTTCATTTTGCAGTATTCCACTCAAAGAGCCATGTTTAGAAAACTAAGCTAACAAATTTTGCGGGTTTCCGTATTTACCCTAGACATAAGATTATCTACGGAGATTCCTTTTTAATCCTTAAAATGATTGATTTCAATGTTGGACTCTTGAGTGGAACGGAGGGAGTATTTTACATCAGCAGACACAGACAAGGGAATATAAAGCTCGAGTGTATGCAGCTATACGCGTAATGAAATTCGATTTGCACACGGATAGACAGCTGCAAATGCACTCCTAGCAGAGGTTAGAGCAAAAACATAAATATGAATGTCATGTGAATATGGAGAAAACACATCAGCGCAGCCGTGAGCTATAGCCTATATGCTGTATAATCAAAGGCCTGAAAAAGTCCCGGGGGCATGGAGAGAGAGTCTTTAGATGTTGAGTACAAACACTGAAAAATGATAACATAGGAAGTATATGGACAAAGGAGGTACCTTCGCGTTGACGAACTTCCTCCTCTTCCCTTAACTTTCTCTGCCTCTCTTCCTCAAATTTCAGATAGCATATCATTTTCCTCCTGCTCTCTCGCTCTTGTTTCCTTGCCTGAATTATTTGGTGCAATCGCTCCTCTCTCTCCCTTTTCAATTTACTGAATTCAGCTTCCCTACGAGTAACAACTTTGTCTTGGAAAATTTTCTGCAGAAGTCAATCAAATCATTACATATAGAATTACAGCTAAAAGCAATGACTCGAGATTTTGAAGGTTCTGGATATAGAAATACAGCTAAAAGCAATGACTCAAGATTTTGAAGGTTCTGAACAAGGACAGGTCACCAAAAGAGATGCATTAACCAGAATGAGAATCAACATCACTGTCAACAAACACGAGCTGAAGTCCTTTTACTGAATTTCAAGTAATAAGTGCCATGCATTAGCACTGTCACAGCGTGAATTAACCATGAAATCTAAGAGAGCAGACCAAATGAACTCCATATGTTGCTTTGCTAGAGCTCAAAAGTTGGACTACTTGACATTATTATGGAAAAGGACTCAAATCTAGAAAAATTAATCAGTGATAAAAGTGCAAGAGTTGAACTCGTGCATTGCCCTAAAGTTTAAACTGGTTTGAATAGAATTCACCCATCCAGAAAAGGAATTAGTCTGCCTTCGAGGAATCCAAGTATCATGTCTGGTCAGGTAGTTCCAAATTCGTCAAACAACGGACAACCCAACGCAAACTTCTTTCAATCCATTTAAAAACTAAAGTGAGTAATTACAGAAAGGCTGTAAAAAAAACTAACTAGGGTAAATGGAGATCAAATAAATCCATTCAAATAAGTGAGTGACAAATAACAAAAAGACTTTAGCTTTCAACAATCAAAAAGCAATCCATATGATTAGTTCACATGGAGATGAAATCCATTTTCAAAACGTGTGCTTGCTTTTAGGACCACGATTAAGGCCTTTTACCCAGAGATTATAGATAAATTCCACCCCATTTAGGCAGTCCATACATTCTCATAAAATTGCAGTGGATTGTTGTCTGTTAATTTAAGGCTACCTTTATGATCTTAGGTAGATAGGGTTAAAACTCAATAAAGATCAACTCACGAGGCTGAAGTTTATGATTTTGTCATTTCATAATTTTTTCACGAAGAGGAAAATCAGCAACTTGAACCAACTACTGATAATAACATTGTACTTGGTCTTACCCCAAAAGACATATAATCAAACTCCATAACCAACAGTAACTAACCTTATTCTCCAACATCCGGCTTAGCCTCCTCTTCTCTTCTAGGTCTCCGGCATGACGCTGTCTGCTTAACTCAACCTCTTGCTGCAGAGTTTAACCAACACCGCCATTCAGTACATTTCATAATACACCAACTAAAGTGGTACAAAAGGTTTCTTTTCTTATAACAATGGCCAAAAGATTGCTTAATCATTCCACAATCAGTTTAGGAAGTTGGTGCAGAAGAAATCGAAAAACAAAAGAATATACTAGAACAAAAGCATGTTAGACTAGGAAATTTCAACCCGTTGCAGACGTTCATGAAGCTCCTGTTCTTCCACTAAACGCCGTTGAAATGCAGCTTCAATAAGAGGAGCTGCCTCTTCTCTTTTCGCTCTCTCCAAATAATCCATTGTTTTACCAAGCCTTTGTAGTTTCTTTTCCATCTCTTGCCTCTCCCTTAGTTGTTCAGTTAAGGCCATTTCCATTAAGGTCTGTTTAGTTAACTTGTCCTGCATGACACTTAGAAGGTCAGTTGAAATTCGTCAGCCAGATGCGAAAAAGACAACAGATATTAACTCACAGCCTCTATGACTGGTTTCTTCCCCTTCTTTTTGCTACGTTTTTCAGCTTCCTGTAACAAAGCTTGAGCCTCTTCGAGTTCCCGCTCCTCAATTTCCCGAAGGATCCTTTGGTTTTTCCTCTGCTCGAACTCTGAAGCAAGTCTCCTTTGCTCTGCCTCTTCAGTTATCTTCTGTAGTTTAAGCCTCTTCGTCTCTTCCTCCCGTTCCTGAAAAAAAATGATGTTGATTCAATAAAGATAAACTAATAAATAGGAATGTTCTACTGAACTAGTGTTTTATAACATAATATGATAATACCATCTCTAAAAGTTGTCTCTCCTGTTCTTCTTTGCGTTTCTCAATTATAGACTTACGGGCAAGAAGTCGCTTGTGTTCCTTATCCACTACCTCTGCCAAACCTTCCAGCGATTCCCCCAAATTTGAGGCTTTTTTAGCAGGAGGATAAATCATGGTCCTGGCCTTACTCAGGGATTCTGCAAAAATGCTTAGATGACTTCGGAGGCCTTCAGACTCAAGGCCCTGAAAGCAAAAAAGAAAACAGAGAATGGCATCTATTATAACCCACCAACATTATAAATAATAATTAAGGCAACAGCACTTTTTGATACTCCACTTAATTCATGTTGAAGCAAAAGATGATTCACCAACTCCCAGTCTCTTTTAGAAAAACAAGAAAAGTCGACTAGGTAATGACACCCATTACTCCCAAGTCAACTTGGAGCCAACCTCAACAAATTGAACAACTTCAGGAAAACCCATGACTGGATTTAGTACACAATGAACTAGAGCCAGCCTCTACTCGAGCTGACGAAAGCTCAAGTAGTTTGAGTTCAAATACAATCCAAATTCCACCTAAAACTGTACTAAACTATTTCATAGCCCAGATTTAAGGATCATTTTCCATCATATAGGCAATCCACCAACAACAGACACATAAATTAATACAGTACAAGGAAGTACAATGATTAGCTAACCTGGTTGCCAAAGAAAACAGCACCTTTCCTATGGTCAACTTTCATTGCTATAAATTTGTGCTTGACGGCATCCACGGAAACCTTTTCCACAACAGCAAACTCAAAAAAGGGAATCATCCCAGATAAGGTTTCAATCTTCATTGTTTGATATACCTGAGATACCTGGAAAAGTGAACAGAAAAGCAAATGTGTCAAAATCCAGAAGAGACTACTAAAATAGTGAACAACAAAACAAGAAGATAGTAGCTCGTACCTGCTGCAGCAGTCTTAGAGTGGCCAGTTTTTCCAGCGAAGGAATATATTCAGATAATTGCAACTCTTGTACAGAAGAAGCTGAAGAAAGCTTACCCCCAAGCTTTGAGATTTTTGTTAGCAAGGGTTGTACTTTTGATGCAAGATCTAGAGGGAGGAACTCCTGCTCTAAAAGATGGTAAAGATCCTTAACTTCCTGAGTAACGCAAGCCATTACACCTTTGGACACCTGTAGAACCCATAAGGAACAATGCAATTTTTGATGAGTAAAAAGCTAAAAACCAAAGCAGAGTAGGAACTTGGACATAATAAAAGCAGATATGACAGGTCCAAGCAAATTTAACACAGGGAGCAGGCGTGAAAGATTTCAATCATACCAAATACAAAAAAGTACTACTCCTAGGTTCTTGCAACAGAAAGGGGAAAAGTATCAATTGCTCTTTATGAACAAGAACAACCAAACTTGAGAATTAACTTAGAGAAGACATCAACAGGTCGAGAAATAACACTGGACAGAATAAGGCGTAACTTATCATTTGTTACTATTATAAAGTGGCAGGGCTTTTTTTGGAGCATTTCTTCAATATGCCTGTACCGTCCTTCAAAAGTAACCACCCACCCACCCCCCAAGAAAAAAAAACCACTTACAACTTATCCCAACTTTTTTAAAAATATCCAATAATAACTACTTATGATTATAATTAATATATGTTCGAAAAATATGAAGTTAACAAAATATGGTGCGCAGTGCGTCTGCCAGTGTTTTAGAAACAGAAAGTGCTGCCAATCCTAATTGAGGCATGTCAATCTCATTTAAGTATCGACCACCATTGTAATTTACCTAATGTCCATGGATATAAACTTGTGATACAGTATTTGCTGCCTATGCAAATATTTTTGTAATATTGACTGCAAGAATATTCTCAAATTTTCTGACAACATGAGAACTTATCTAACTCTTTATAATTTTACCATTAGATTAAAAAACCAGATGTTTTAATTACTAATTATGGGGAGGTGATATAAGATGCACCCCCCCACACACACACAAAAGCACAACCCTGCACAAGTTCATAAACATAGGTTAGAAGAATTTTTACATAGACAATTTACACAATTTTACTTTTATAAAATAGACAATGTGACATAAAATCACTAGTTAACCATTACTTCTTGTTCATCAATTCATATTATTTCACTTTTCCCGAACCTTATTTTTGAATGAGTGAATAAATAGATCATGAATCTTTACAAAGCATCACACTGTCATCACACGGTAACATTTTCAACTTGGGGTATGCCAACTCAAATTGGAGCACTCATATCCAGGAGTGCTGCACAGAGTATTGATAGAAATTCAAATAATCTAAGATAAATATCCTTAATAAACCCATAAAATTAGCAATTCACCACACATAAGCTACACAAGTACACATCCATTGATATACCATAACTTCATGCTGCTTTCGATCTTGTTTAACAATATATTAAGCCGTTATAGGATCTGCATTGAGAATTCAGGTACGGCAAGAAAAATACTACCAACATAAAGGAGAAAAAACATAGCAATTGATTAAAAAGAAGCAATGTAACTGTTGAGTCTTACCAATTCAGACAGAAGTGAGGACCGTGAAAGCTGAAAATACAAGAAATAGTCAATATAAGTGGTCAGAATAATAAATAGCATACAGTGAAGGGGGGAAAACACGAAGAAAAACAATCAATTAAATCACCACTTCTCTGCTATCAGATTTAGGATCGACGCTAAATCCAATAAGATTGGCCACCCTCATGTTCCTCTCCTTCTGGTTTTCAAGTTCCAAATGGGATGCACCATATGAGTGATCATATGGGGTCACAGAAAGTGCGGCCAGAACAACTGATGAAGCTATCAACTGCAAGTCCTTTTGGGTCAAGTTCTTGTTAAAACTCTTCTGAAATGAAAAGAGTTTAAGCCATGCATAGGCATGATAGAGATTGCTGCCTGAGACCCAAAATATTTCGGTTAACTTGGCATAATATACAACCAGCAAGGATGCCTTGGGCGTTTTTTTGACTATACACATCAATCCATGAATATCTTCAACAGAGCGGAAAGCTTCCTGCAGGAAATGTCGTGAAAACAATAAATAGCCTATGTGTTTTAGCAAGCAAAATAACAATCACATTATATTTTGATTCCAGTCCATGTAAGCCAAATAGAAAAGAAAGCCATACAAACCTGCCAGAGTTGAAGTTCAGTTGCAACCTTCAACTGCTCAAATCTTGTGTCAAGATACAACTGTAAGCTTTCTGGAGCAGACAGATCTGGCCGATCCCTTTGGTCTCGGTATTTGTTAAGATTTGCCAGATGATTCCTGATAATTTCGCATAGCCGTCGAAATTCTGTAGTTCTTTTATATTGCTTACAGAACTGGAAGGCTCGATGCGCTGTCATCTATAAATTTTACACCAAAGCTTAGCGTTCAACCATAGGTGACAAAGCAATATGGTTAGTTCTAAAAGCATAACCAAAGGCTAATTGAGCTACATAAGTAATATCTATCCAGATAAAAGCCTAGCCTATATTATAAGCCATTGGCAGAACAATGTGGAGCAAAAATAAAACAAAAGGACAGGGAGAACTCCTCACCGCGTACAGAGCCTCCAATTTCGAATTGTTTCTTAAGATTTCCAACACTGTTCTGTATGTCTCCCACAAGAATTTGAACCATGGAGTGACGAGCTCACGATCTGATCTGTCTTTTCCTTTCTCCCCACTAACATAACTCAACATCAGATCTTCAGGCCTTTTATCAGCTTCCAGGTCATCAACGTCAAGAGCCTCTTCCAAAGCCTGTGCCTGATTACGTGCAAGTTCAGCCTTCTCCGTAGCTAAATGCATGAAATGTTTGATCACCTCCTCCAATGAACTAATGTTAACTTGTTGGCAGACTATACGGTACTGAATCAGACCATCCTTAGCAAACCTTCCTCTTCTCATATCAACACATAGCTCTACGTACTTGAACATAATCCTCTCCAGAGTCTTTTGCCATGCTCTGTACCTCTTTGAGGTAATAAGACTGTGTAGTGCTTGCAAGGCCTCTTGTTTCTGTCCAACATTTATCAACTCTGTATCCATGTATTATAACAAGTGTAAGTGCATATAACATAGACCACTAAGTGCATCTATTAGGAAGTGTGATAATATCCATATCGAACACTATAATAGAGGCAGGGGCAGAGCAAAACTAACATGGATGACAATAATTAAGAGGGATATTAGTGAGTGTGGTGTGATGATGACCTTGCATTGGAATGAAAAGAATGGCAAAGCCAACCCAAGTAATTGGGACAAAGACTGGGATGAGTTGAGTTGTATCCATGCATTCTACTATCGAGTTTCAATGTTTGTATTCACTTAATAAGAAAACTTCTCTAGAAGTAAACAAAAATAGCAACTGAAACAAGCCAGAGTTCATGCAACAAATATTTCATTACAATCAGTGAAGGCAAATAGCTTAAACAAGTTATCTATTATATTATAAAGCCAGAGGGCTAGAAATGAAGCTTTATTTCGTTTTTCAAACTACCTACCTTGAAATAACTTTTCATTCACAAACTACCTCCTCTTCCCACTATCTTAAAAGAAAAATACCTACTTTCACAATATATTAAAAAAAAACAAAAAGTAGCAGATTATAAACAAAGAAAAGAAATTATAAGAAAAAAAAGGAGAGGGGTTTGTTAATTAAGAAGCAGGCAAGTGCTCAACTAAAATGAGGGCATGGAAGCTTGACTTCTAACAAGAGCATGGTGCACTAAATAAGCCATTTCAAAAGCAAAAGTAGAACCCTACCATCAAACGTCAAATTAGCAAAAGTAGAACCCTACCATCAGGCGTCGAATTATTAAATGTCAACCCTCAAAACAACCCTAAGAAAAGGAAAACAGTTTGTGTCACATTAACCACACAAATAGAGCCCAAGAAACTTTTTGGAGATTCCATTTTTTTTAAATGGAAAAAGAGGTAGTAATCATAAACCATTTAGGCAAAACATAAGTAATGTTTTTCATCGAGAATGTAATATGTACTAATTGCACCAACATCTGGTACTTGCAAGGGGCCAAGGGCCAAAAGCACATAGACTAAACAAGCTTATGTACATAAAACCTACCAACTAAAAATAGAAGACTACACATAGTAGAGAACAAATAATTTTGTCACTCACCTTCGGCTCGCTTCAAAGCATTCTCAGGTTTGGCAAAAGTTGCCATGTTAACCAGATATTTTGCCTGCCCAAGAGACAGCAAGGGAAACAATTAATAAAGATCTGTGCACGTAGATTTACTAGAAAAAATCAATGGAATTTGGATTTTGTTCTGAATGAATAAATCGCATAGCCGAAAGAGCCAAATCTCACTTAATGATTAAAGTTCCTGGGCCAAGTGTAATACGAAAAAGATGTTACCAAAGATCGTGGCAAGCAATCAAACAAGATCACAAGTGTAAGAAAATAGAGAACAATCTTTCCCTTGAAGATTAACATATGGCTAAAAATAAAGCACATAAACCAAGTTGCATTTTTTTTTTTTGCATTTCACTTAGATGGATATAAGAAGTGCAAAGGAAAATTCAGCTAAAAAAAAGAAGCAACTTGCAACAGAAATAATTCACATAAACCGAGAGATGTTCTTTCAAAATTTCGTAAGAGACCCAGCAATAGCCTACACATTTCTGAGTCTTAAGCCTTAACTTAGAACATACACCAGAATCCTAATTCAGACAACTCTTATTGAATCTTTTTACTATCATAAAGTTGGTTTAGAATCCACAAAAATCTTTTTGCATCTCGAGGTGAAATCATATCATGGAAATAGTTGTATAACTTGATGGATCAAGGAGAATAACACCCATTCAAAGAGACGAGATTTAAAACAATAAAAATGCTTCATTTCGTTCATTGACAGCAGCTAAAACAAAGAAAAATCACAATTCCAGATTTTATATAACAAAGATGGACCAAGTGCAAATAACTAGCTCAGTTAATCTCCAGCAAACTAAAAAAAACATAACTTCAACAAATTTACATTTTCCTTGGAAATGTTTAGCATTGGAAACATTTTCCAAGCTTTGAGAACATTACCAACTCTTGTTTCCACCATATAACATTTCTAAATTAAGATCCTTGACAAGTATCCAAGGGACAGGGGACACATGTTCAGAACCATTTCTTTATCCTAATAATCTCACATAGTCTTCATAGAAGACAGCACAACACATGATTCCGAGTAATAATGAGACAGTCCAGAAGACAGCAAAGCGAAAAAATCCTTTCCCAACATTTTGCTCCATAAATGCAAGTACTTAACACCTTAAAAAATCAAAGCAGAACATAACATTTTCAACTAATTCTACAAAATTTTCCGAAATGCTTCCGACTTCAATCATAAATCAAACTATAAAAAACAAGGAACCTAGCTGAAACAATTTGGAATTTTTTTCACCAAAACCAGTTTGCAGAATTCATTTCCAGAATCATTTCACTTCAATTTCTCAGCAACCATACAGATAGACAACAGAAAACGGAAACCTAATAGAAAATTAATAACAAGTCCACACACTCACACCTATATAAACAGAATCTAATAAAAAGCAAATCATAGGTCCACACGCGCACACACACACACATAGATTCGAAAGGTGCGTGCCTATAAAACGAATATACGTTGTATCTAAAACCTGATCAAAGCTATGAAATCGATCAATTGAGGATACAGATTTTAACGTCTATGCATACAACCGTTATATGTATGTACAGAGAGAGATAGAGAGAGAATGATGATACCTCTGAATCGCTCTCTCTGTTGGAGTGATGTGTGTGTTTCAGGCCCCAAAACCCGAAGAGAGAGAGAGAGTCTAGATTAATCTATTGTTTCTGCTGCTTATATAAATATTGGCCTACACAGTGAAGGCAGTAGTAATTCTGGAACGGTTTCGTTTAGTACTTTTTTTTGTTGCTCGGGTCAATATCGTTTTTAATCCTTTTTTTTTTTTATATATATATATCAAATACAGTCTTTTGACCCGATAAAATAATTTATATGGTCCGACTAAAATTTGATACAAATTTCCTAAAATACCCACAGAGGTCCTCAAAATCTAACTCAGTCTCACTCTCTCCCAAACCACCGTCTCTCCCTCTCTCTCAAATTATACGCCACCCCCTCATCTCCGACCACAACTCCTCCCCTTCGATCTCCGATCATACCGTCGCCCTCTTCCTCCGTCTCCGATCACATCGTCTCCCTCGTCTTTCTCTTCTTGCTACTGCTATAGATTTGGTATGTCTATCTCTTTACAGCCATAGAAATCCTATCTTTATCTCCCGTGAATCGTTTAAACGACCAAGTGAATCGTTTAAACGACTCTGTAAATGGTTTAAACGACTCCGTGAATTGTTTAAACGACCCGTGAATTGTGTTAAACAACTCCATGAATTGTTTAAACGAATGCGCGAATTGTTTAAATGACTCCGTGAATTATTTAAACGACTCCGTGAATTGTTTAAACTACGTCGTGAATTGTTTAAACGACTCCGTGAATGATTTAAACGACTCCGTGAATAGTTTAAACTATACATTGAGTCGTTAAAAAAAAGGGTATTTTCGGGTTTATAAGTGAAAAGATGTTATATAAGTTTTTTTGGAATAAGTCAGGCCATACAAAATGTTAGGGGGTTTGACCCCCCTCTTTTTAGTGCTATTTCATTCACACCCCCTTTTTTTTATGAATTGTCTACGGATTGCATCTTCTTACGGAAAAATATTTAGTAGTTATAAAAAGCAAATTATTAACTGACTTGGTGGTCTGGTACTAATAGAAAGTCATTGAGAAGAAGCTATTAGGTAGTCCTAGACCACCACGTTATCAACTGATCCAGTCTATAACCAATTAGTGGATACAAAAACTAAATTTTGAAACTTCTTTCAAAAATTCAAGAAAAAATAAGGGTTCAAACTCTGAGAAAGTCTAACCATCACTTTAGTGGTTTTTCATTGATTTGAGACCATTGCGTTAACCGATTACGTGGTGATCTAGAACCTTTGATTATTTTCTCTTTTATCTTAGCTACTTGTAGAATTATATTGCTTGGAATGTTAAGATTTTATTTTTTAAAAGTTATAGAAGCGGGATAGGTTTTTTCATTCCAAACTATATATATATATATATATATATATATATATATATATATATATGTATGTATGTATGTATGTGTGTGTGTGTCATGGACCTCTTTGAAGACATAAGTGGTTAAAGAAAAAACATTGTCAACTAAACCGACCCAAATGGTTTGATATCATATGATGAATCTCTTTTATTTATTTCAAACTATAATAGCACTTGTCTCCGGTAAGCCGTTATCTTTCTTGTGATTTTGAACATGTGACAATTACTTAGTGGGATCAATCATTTTCATATATGTTAAATATAGGACTTTTGTTTCGCTTTTGTGGAACTAGTCCTTATGTCGTAAGTTTTTTCATTCAGATGGCTGCGATTTACTTTTATTGATAAGCCTTTTAAGTTGAGTTAACATTAGATAGCTAGCCATTGGATGGGGTTCGAAACAGGTTTTTATACTTGTAAGTTTCTTCAATCTCTTTTAGCTCGCTTCTTTAGGGGTTTTTTATGATAATTTGTTGATACTAATATATTGAACTACTGATTATAGGGTAAATATCATTTACATGGCCAAGTTTGCAAGAAAAATAAATCAAAGGTGTATAAATATGGAGCTCCTATATTGCTACATTATACCTACCATGATACACCTAGGACTTAATTTATTTATTTTTACATTTTTTTATTTTTTATTTTATTTTTTTGGGTGGGGAGGTGGACTCATATTATCTAATTTATTGAAAATTAATGGGCATGCATTGCATTATCAAGTGTAATGATGATAATCAAAGCTAAGAAAATACTGGTCCAAGACTGTGACAAAACATACTAATCGTGGATAAACATGGCTAGGCACTCTGTTTAGAAATTTTAGGGGTGTTTGGAAAGAGCATGTGGCTCTAATACCAAACATATAGGTGGTTCTGATAAATTTATATAAAATCTACAGTATAAAAATAAAAATAACGTTAATACATAAACATGAAATAATACTCCCTCTGTTACTAAATAACTGTCATGTTTAACCTAATACACAAATTAATAAACATGAAATAATACTCCCTCTGTTCCTAAATAACTGTTATGTTTAACCTAATAAACAAATTAAGAAAAAGTTAATAGACTTTATTATAAATATTAATGTGCTATGTATTTTATTTTAAAGCTCATGTGCAAGTGAGACTCGTTATTAAAGTAACAATAAAAGTAAAAGTAAAATAGTAAAAGTATTTTTTTTTAAAAGGTTCAAAAGCTGGACAATTATTTTGGAATGAACCAAAAAAAAAAAAATTGACCAGTTATTTAGGAACGGAGTGAGTGACATATAATACTACTAACTTTAATACTAAGGCAATTGGTCCCTATACTTTAAGCCCTTTTTGGGATTTGTCATTGCATCAAAATTCAAAAAATTAGCTCCTTGTAATGTACCATCTAAATTAAATGCAATTAGTCTTTTCATCCAATTTTAACTGTTAATTAGTACAGTGACATGTTATCTCATGGTTTTTTAGATTGACAAAATAGTTACTCCTATTTATACAATTGAAAGTAGAGGTACCAATTGTGAAGTATATACATAATTTTTTACATTGGCAAAATAGTTACTCACTCCATTCCTAAATAATTGTTTTGTATGACTCGACACACAAATTAAGAAAAATTAATTAACCATATTATAAGTATTGGTATAATATGTATTTTCCTGTAAAGTCCTTGTGCATATGGTTATAATTAAAGTATGAGGAAAAAATAAGGATAAAGTGATAAAAGTGTTTTCTTAAAAAGGAAGATTTAGAAATAAGACAATTACTCCCTCCGTCCCAGATAAATGTTCATACTTTCTATTTTGGGATGTCCCAACAAATGTTTCTAAAGACTTTTGATCTATCTATTCTCTATCATTCTTCCTAATATACCCTTAAAGCTTCATTTAATATAACACATCACAAACAAACTCAATTATTTAAAGTAGTTGAACTCAATTAATGTTCTTGGGTATTATGATTGGAACACATTTTACAGCACATCAATAATTATGTTTCTTAATTCCTGTGCTTTATCAACTAGGAATATTTATCCGGGACGCAGGGAGTACTTTGGAACGGACAAACAAGTAAAGAAAGACAATTATTTAAGAGCAGTGGGAGTATTTCACAGGATTAATATATAATTTGGTCCCTGGACTTGCCAACTTTTCTTACCTAGGTTACTGTACTTGAACATTTCCTAAATTGATACTTAAACTGAGGTTTTGGGCTCTCAATTAGTCCCTCAACTAACAGTTGGGGCGTTAGTTTCTTATTTTTATGACAAAAATGCCCTTACGTACTGATGACTGGGATCCCACATGGATAATAATAAATAAATAAATTGAGAAGACCCTAATTTGGTGAAACCCATTTGACGAATCTCCATAAGATGGGTCGGACCGATGAATCTCCTTAACAGTCCGATGGGAGATTACAACTACAACCACAATAAAAACAAGAGCAAAATTCCTTCTTAATCGTCGTCCTCCTCACCCTCACTATCACTACCACTGTTGAAAGCGGGCCACCTCTTTGACTTGCAGTAGTTGATGAAGAAATACCAACCAATCGCCCCCACCGTCATCAACCCACTCACCAAGTAAACAATCTTGATCGCAATTGCCATTATCACCACCAGAAACCCTGACGGTATCAAGCACATCACTACCAACGTCAAAAGTAATATCCCAATTTGAGCCCTAATTTGGTGCAACCCATTTGATTTGAGCCCTAACTGGCTGGAATTGGACCAGTAAGCCTATTGCCATTCAAATTCAATCTCTTTAATCCAGTGAGGTTAGCAATAGTAGGCGAGATTGTCCTAGACCAATTCTACTTTGCAAAATTGATCACAGTAACGCCGTCATTCGAATCACATGAAATAAGATTCCAGTTATTACACAGATTATTCCCTTTCCAATCCTCAGCCGATTCCATTAGGTAACCCAACACAGTGACAACTTCAAGCAATACAGTCATAGGAAACGCTAGTCTGTTTGCAATGGTTGGAGCCGATGGGCCGGGATGAGGGATTTGGCGAGCGTGGCCATGACGAAGCCTTAAAATCTCCGGACGAATTGCATTCTATTTAGTGATGATGGTGTTGCTGTGATTTCCCCTTCTCTATCGTTGCGAAAAATGAGAGGAAAGAGAAAATAATGTTAGGATCGATCACCCATACAAGAAATCCGCAACAAGAGAAATCAAACAACACACACACGAAATAAAGACAAAACACACAATATTCTGTGGTTCGGCTAAAAGCCTACTCCACCCAAAATATAACCTCTATATATTTCTTGATATTACAAGAATGGAGACACCCTCTCTCTCAACACTCTTGAATATCCTCACTAATCGCATACAAGCGTACAATTTTTCTCTCTAAATTGTAAACCTATGCTAACTCTCTCAAGTTCTCTCTCTAGTTCTGTCAAAACCCTAACTAGTGAAGCCTATTTATATAGGGGAGGCACACCCACTTTTCCCCTTTTCTAACCAATATGGGATTACTATTCCTTCTCCTAACCAATATGGGATAAGTAATCTTTTCCTACTCATAATAGGATTTAGGTAATATTGGTCAATTTCCTAACAAATCTCCCCTTGACCAAAAGCGAACTCTTTTCCTAAAATCTCATCAACTCCAGAGAAGTGAACTCTTTTCCCAATCTTCTTCTCCTTTTTGTCATCACAAAAGGATCTTCCACGAAAGGATTGCCCCTCCAAGTAACAAATATTCCTCGCACCTTTTCTCCCTTGAAGAATCAAGCGCTTTCCTTTGTACACTTTGCACGTCTGTCTTCTTCTAACATATCGATACCCACGAGATGTCAAAACTCCTAGTGAAAGCAAATTCGCCGCACCAGAACATACTTTACATTCAAAGCGGTTTTCACGGTCCATCATGAAGCTTGAAACGTACACTCCCAACACCTTCAATCTTCAATTTTCGCTCATTACCAACTTTGATATCTCCAAAATTTCCTCTGTTCGCAAAGTGTCAAACATAGCTTGATCCTTACAAATATGCACCGAAGCATTGAATCTAACACCCATTCGGACTTCTTCTCTTCAATCACATTAGCGCGGCTATGGTCTGTCAAAAGAAAATCTCCATCATCACTATCAATTGTGTTGACCTTCTCCTCGTCAACCTTTTTCTTTTCTTTCACACTATGCAAACTTTTCAAATCTTCACGAAATTGTGGGCAACGCATCTGCATATGACCGTCTCTCCACAGAGAAGCACTCAATCGTACTCATATCTCTATCTCCCTAGATTGAGACCTTCCTCTTCCTTTTGAGCCACCACGATTATAATTTCTCCCTCTTTCGAACCCTCCGCAACTAGTACTGTCACCATTTGAGAAGCTATCACTCCTCGTCATTCTTTCATTATCCCTCAACGCCTTAACCACATCATCAAGTGTTAAAGTAGTCCTACTGTTAACATCGTCTGCACAAAAGGCTTATAGGACTTAGGTAATGAAGCCAACAATAACAAAGCTTGCTCCTCATCTTTAATTGTCTCATCAACGTTAGACAATCGACATACTAGTTGACTGAAAGAATTAATATGGTCATGCAAATTACCCCCTTCATCGAACTTCAAGCAATACAAATCCATCTTCAAGAACAACCGATTAGTCAACGACTTAGACGCATAGATACTAGCAAGTTTCTCCCAAATACCCCTCGGTGTTGTCTCCTTCAAAACACTAAATTTAATTTCGGGAGCAAGTGCTAACCTTATCGTACTTGAAGCCCTCTTCTGAATTTTTGCCCAATCTACGTCTTTCATCCCATCCGATTTGTTCTCTTCCAAAGCTTCATCAAGTCCCTGTTGAACCAACACGTCTTGGATTGTCATCTGCCACACCGTGAAATCCATCTTCCCATCAAAGACCGGAACTTGATAATTTGAACCCCCGCTATTGATGCGGGAGCATTAGGTTACAACCTTCACAAGGATCCAAGCCAAGTCATGGATGCATTACAAGTGGGCAAGGATGGTTTAACATTGTCTCTCGAGGCTTTAATAATGCAAGGAAGGAAGTCTCAAGAGTTTGGAAGGCCTTTGGAGGTCACATGCACGTCGAGGGATGATTTTTGGGCAAAGGAAGGCATTGGCAACAATCTGGTTGAAGAGCGATCGCCCAGGGCCAAGGAGAGCGATCGCCTTTGAGCAATTTTCGAGGGCCAAGTTTCTGGCCACAAAGCGATCGCTTTGTGGCGCAGGAGGGCGATCGCCCTCTAGACAGATTAGGCGATTTCGAGTTTCCTTCCAGGTTTTTGATTCCTAGCTTGTATAGGTTGACTTTCTATTCCTAGGTAGGATAGTAATACTAATGCTTGTACAATTAGGAGTAGTTTTCTTTACCTTTAATGATTAGGATGCTTTGTAAAACAACTATAAATAGGGATAGATCTAAGTTGTAAAATTCAGATTATTGTTATATAATTCTCAAGGAGAAATTTCAAAGAACAAGGTTGTTCTTATTTTTGTCTATTATTTCCTTAGGTCTAGGAGGTAATATTCAAAAGGATTCTTTACGATAGGTGAGTGAAGCCTATCCGGTGAATCCAAGCGAGGTCTTTACGTTAGGAGAGTGAATCCTAACCGGTGACTCGTGTTCTATCTTTTATTTTCGCTGCAACTTTGATCATTGTTTCATCATCTTCATCCATAATTTCGTAGACGACAAATCCGGCGTTTGTTACGCATCAGCTATTCATATTTCTCAAACCATGAATTTCTTCAAAACTGCTGCTTCTGTCCGACATCAATTACCACCTCTGGGGACCTCAGAATCCAATCTCCACCGTTCAGATTGAATATCTATGAGTCCCAAAGCTACTCACCAAAAATCAGCCCGATCCAACGGTGAACGAACGCTCTACGTCAATTTTCCTACCGCTGCGCTGAAAAAAACGGACCAGAAATATGCAATTTCTTTCTTCGAATTTTTTCTCTCTTTTCTTGATGCGAATTCTTCTCTTCAACCTTGCTCTGATACCACTTGTTAGGATCGATCACCCATACAAGAAATCCGCAACAAGAGAAATCAAACAACACACACACGAAATAAAGACAAAACACACAATATTCCGTGGTTCGGCTAAAAGCCTACTCCACCCAAAATATAACCTCTATATATTTCTTGATATTACAAGAATGGAGACACCCTCTCTCTCAACACTCTTGAATATCCTCACCAATCGCATACAAGCGTACAATTTTTCTCTCTAAATTGTAAACATATGCTAACTCTCTCAAGTTCTCTCTCTAGTTCTGTCAAAACCCTAACTAGTGAAGCCTATTTATATAGGAGAGGCACACCCACTTTTCCCCTTTTCTAACCAATATGGGATTACTATTCCTTCTCCTAACCAATATGGGATAAGTAATCTTTTCCTACTCATAATAGGATTTAGGTAATATTGGTCAATTTCCTAACAAATAAAGAGTGAGGGGAGAGAGAAAGTGATTAAGGGAGAATGGTAGAGAGAAGAGATGAGAGAGGAACAGGGAGAGAGGAGAGAGAAGAAAAATTACACCTACCAAAATAGGTAATGATATTTCCCTAGTTGGTATGTTGTCCACGTTAGATCATTGCACTTACTGACCAAGGACATTTTTGTCAAAAAAATAATAAACTAATGCCTCAACTGACTTCTCTCAGTTGAGGGACTAAATGAGAGTCCAAAACCTCGGTTTAAGTACCAATTTAGAAAATGTTCTAGTACAATAACCTAAGTAAGAAAAATTGTCAAGTTCAGTGACCAAATTATATATTAATCCTATTTCACAATTAAAAGTAGAGGGACCAATTGAGAAGTGGGAGTATACCATGACAGTCACAATCAACTCAGCTCCGTCACTACCAACCCCCAGAGACCACCATGAAAGCCAAATATACTTGCTCACTTGGCGAATAATTTTAACCAATCAAGCCTTTCGAATTTGAAAAATAAAAAAATAAATAATCTCGATCAACAACAAAGAACTATTTTGTGTACATTTACTCTATTTTATTTGCAAAAAGAATTGCTATTTACACCTCATTACTTAGTACCCCCTAAATATTTTCTACCACTCAAAATGCCAAGTACACCCCCCTTAATTTCCTAATATAACCTTACAATATTTTCCCAAAAATTAACCTACCCAATACCACCACCACCCCACCCCTTCCTCCCTCCTTTCCCGCCTCACCCTCCCCTCACCCTCCCCTTCCCTCCTTCCCCCACCACCAGTGAAGCCCGCCTCCTCCCTCCTTCCTCCTCCTCCTTTCCCCCAACCCACACCAGTCAAGCCCACCCCCCTTCCTTCCTCCTTTCCCGCCTTCCACACTAGTCAAGCTCTCCAGTGCAGCCCAAATCCAAAATTGAGTGTTTTTTTAAGTTGTTCGGCACCTTTACCGAACACCACAAAGGGCATTTAAGTCAAAATTTATAATGACATTTTTGTAATATATACAGTGGGGTGTACTCGGTAAAATTTTGGGTATAAATAGCAACTCTCATTTGCAAATTGCAGAAATCACCTAAACCCAAAATAGATTTATGGGCAACCAAAACAAGATACAATAAAAAATTTCCAGTCTCGTTGAACCTTTCCCTCCCTCTCTAGCCCAAGACAAGAAAGCTAAGGCGAAAAGACCTACCATCATGTAAAACTGAACATTTAGTACAGGAATGATTTTATGAACATCAAAGCAAGAGATGGTTTACATTATCAGATCTCCAGGACTGGGATTTTTTAAAATTTCGAGATTCCCATGGTAGTTTCAGGTATTAAGCAGATCTCTTTTTTTTAGTTGGTCAAAGTAAGATCAATGTTCCTTGAAGAATTGACTGAATGGTTTAATTGCAATGGTATTTTGTAAAAGACTCAAGGGAATGGTTAAAGCGAAGTGCAATTGTCAAAAATGAATTTGTTCCCATTCTTAGAACACTACCATGTTGCTTTCTAGGAGGCCACCATCTTCCCAATCAACCTCCACCACAAAATCCCTGATCAATCAAACTCACCATTCGAGTTGGGTACTTGATGTGTCACAAAATCATGAATTGCAGAACACTGGGAGCTTAGGCTTTCAAGCACAAGCACATAGTCTCAAGATTTATTGCAAATTCATGATAAAGAAAGCAGTAATTTACACTAGGCAGCGGATTTGTAATGGAAATATTTTGCACGAGAGGTAGTATGATTTTACGAAATGAGGATATTTTCGTATTAATAATCTAAGAAATGCATTCAACTGGTAAAAAGGAAACAAAAAACTGGAAATGAAATCACCTTGGCGAGCCGGGTGAGAAAAAGGAACAGCAAAAGTCTAATGGTCACACTAATTAATAGATTCGTTAAACTTCTCTGGGAGATAAAAGTGAACTTCAAATTCAAGTTCTATGAAAGACGCATCTTGAATTCTTCGGAGCGAAATTTAAAGACAATAAAGGAAGCAATTTTCCACTTCCAACTTCACCAATAACCTGTTTTGGGCTTTCGTCTATTCAGTAAGCTTCCAAGGGTGGCCAATGCATCTCGAGTTTTTCGGATTCTCAGGAAACCCTTTACCATGGCCGCCTCATTATCCAATAATTTTGCTTTTTCCACAATCCTGTCAATGAGCTTATATAGAGTGTCTTCCATTGACAAAGCACAAAGCCCTTCAGCCAGCATAACAAACGAGGAAAATTCTGGAGTGAATCCTTTCTCAGTCATCTCAACAAGAAAATCAACAGCCTCCCCAATAGGTCCACCGCCAGAACAAAGCCCTTGAAAAACAATTTTATATGAGATAGCATCAGGGGGATCAACCTTCTCCATCTCTCTAAATAGTCTCATTGCATCTGTTGCTCTCCTCTTTCTGAAAAGTGCTTGAATCACCGGATTATAAGCCTGTGGGCCCAGAACCATCTTTTTCATTTGGATGGTTCTAAGGAGCCTACTTGCAAGTTCAACTCGTCCCGCTTTACACAGTCCCTGAATTAAAGTCCCATAAGTGACAACATCGGGTTCACAGCCATTTGAAGTCATGGTTTCGACAATATCTGTTGCTCTTTTGATATCACCCTCTTTGCAAAAATGAGTAAGAAGGGAATTATAAGTAAACTTATCAGGTCTTACCCCTTCATTTATCATCTGGTCCATACGCTGAGCTGCCGCCTCAGTCCTCTTGCTCTTAATAAGGCCATCAATAAGGGAATTGTAAGTAATCAAATTTCTTGAAATTCCTCTGAGCTCCATTTGATCGAAAATCTCCTCTGCTTCTTCGACTTTCTTGTTTTTGCAAAACCCATCAATCAGAGTATTGTAAGTTATTACACTTTTAGCACAGCCATCCGATTCCATTTCTTTGAAAAGTCTCAGAGCTTCCTCTAGTTTCCCCTTTGAACAATGGCAATCAATTAACATATTATAAGTAAACTCATCAGGCTGGCATCCTGTGCTCTTCATCTCCTTGAATATTTCCAACGCAATTCCATGGTTGCTAGTTAAGCAGAGACCTTGTATTAGAGAATTGAGCGTACTAACATCAGGTAGAATTCCCTTGCCTGTCAAAAGACGTGCAAGCTCAGCGGCTTCTTCGACTTGATTTTCCTTACAAAGACTGCTAATGATGGTGTTATATGTGATTACGTTGGGGGAGCAATCCCTTTGAAGCATCTCCTTAAGCACTCCCACGGCTTCATCAACTTCACCCAATTTACAGAGTCCAGAAATCAAAATGTTATACGTGTATATATCAGGATCAAACCCCTCTTGAACCATGAAGTCCAAAATCTCTAGAGCATGCTTAACATGTCCTGCTTTGCATAGACCATTAATCAAAGTATTGAATGTAAACTGGTCAGGACGAAATCCATCACTTGACATCTCCTCGATGAATCTAAACGCCTCCTCAATTTTACCCTCTTTGCAAAACCCATTAACTAAGACATTAATAGTTAGATTGCTTGCAGGACATTGAGCAGACACCATCTGACTTCTGATTCTAAATGCACCATCCAAGTTTCCTTCCTCAATGTACCCTTGCATTATTGTCGTATAAGTCTTCTCATCTGGCACCAAACCATAACTAGGCATATCTACCATCATCAAAATGGCAGGCCTAATCTGACGAGCTCCACAAAGCCCCTTTATCAAGATATTAAAAGTTGAAACATCCTGTTTAACTCCTCTCCTAGACATTATCGAGTAAACATCTTCAGCTAATTTCAACTTATTTCCATCAACAAGAACATTCAGCAAAAAGTTAAAACTAAACGTACCCGGTTTCAGTCCAAACTCTCGTTCCATCACATCAAGTACACCAATAGCATCATCATATAAACCAAAATTAGAATAATTCTCAATCAAGATCCAGAAGGTACCCTCCACAACCTTACATGAAGAGCGCCTCATTTCATCCAACACACCCCTCACCGAATCAAAAGATCCCGCTTTACCAAACTTTTTAAGCATTTCTTCATATACAGACAACGCGGGCGTGAAATGTGGTTGCTTTACGGCGTAGTCGAATATCCCAAGCACAGAGGCTTCATCATTATCTTCTTTAAGGGTATCAAGAAGTTCTTTTTGGGAGCTGGTTGAGAGAGAAGATGAAACAGAGGCTGAAGATGTGAAAGAAACGAAATTTAAGGGGTTTGGAAGGGAAGAAAGAGGAAAGGGGTAGGTTAATTTAGGAGAGAGAGTGTAAGGGTGGCAATTTAGGCAAGAGGAGAAAGCCATTCTGGCAATTTAGCAAACACGTAACGTGCAGTATCACTTGGACAACTCGAAATAACCAAAACCCATATACACAATTCAATGAAAGTATAATTACAGTTACCGATTATTCAAACATATACATAAACACTGCGCTCATGTATGTGAGGGGATCGAAGAGAAGCTTACTAGGAGTGAATAACAAGACGGAAGATTTCAACTGGTCTGGTGCAGATGATGAATTTGGTAGGGAGGATTGCAGAAAAAGAGTGAGAAAGTGTGGTGAAATGAAGAAGAAGATTTTCTCGAGAAAATCTCGAACAAAGGCAATGGATAAGACAGAATCGGAATTATGTAGTGATGGTTTTTTTAGGATTTAAACATAAATCAAAAAATTGCTGTGAAAATTTAGCAAATAGACTGGAGATATCAGAATTATGTCGGGAGATCTTTAGAGCATCTCCAATGTTGAGTTACGTTGAGTTGGGTTCTTATTTCTTAGGTGGGCTTCACCTTGCCACCTAAGATTTCTACTCACTATTTTATTTAAGAACTAATCTTCTCAATGTTTGGTTCTTCAACTTAGTTCTTAGGTGGGCTCCACAATGTCACCTAGGATTTCCACTCACTAAACTCATTTATTTTTATACTTTTCATACAAATTAAGGGTGTTGCTATTCCCACCCCCAAAATTACTTAGCCTACCCACTTACTAAGTTTACCCCCCCTTTTAAATTCTATACCTCCTATATTACTAAGTATACCCCCCTTATTTTCCTATTTTACCCTTTAACACATCTCTTTCTCTTCGTCCCCTCTTCTCGTTTCTCTTCTTTCCCTTCTCCATTTCCATCTTCTCTCTCCACCCCGCCCTCTCCCTCTCCCCCTCGCCTCACCCTCTCTTTCACACACAATATTAATTCTGGAAAATATATAGTGATTCACACACAATATTGATTCTCGTAAGATGCTCCAGTTCCACAACCAATTTGAAACTGTTGATGTTGAGTTTAAAAACTCAAAAAAAAATTATATATATTTTTTACAGTAAGCAATATAGGAACATTAAAAATGGGACATTTATTATGGAGAGAAATATTCAACCCATTTCTATTGCTTTCTTGAAACACACATTTTGGTTAAATTTTTAATAATTTTTTGAATTTTTGAGAAAAGCTGGTAGTGTCATGCCAACACCCTAAGGAATGTGCGGCAGTGCCGCCATTTAGGGCGTGCGGTGAAGGCCGCAGATCTTAAGATTTTTAAAAATTTTAAGGGTAATATAGTTTTTTAAAATTGTGGCAATTTTATAATAATGAAAGGGGGGTATACTCAGCAAAAACGGGGGGTGGGAATAGCACTACCCCAAATTAATTTCTTTATAGTTTTAATTAATATATTTTTTATTTCGTATAAATAAATTAATTTATTTATAATTTTAATTAGTACATTACATATTTCATATATTTCGTACAGACAAAGAAATTGAATCATTTCTATTTTTGATTTTTAATTTTCATTAATATATTGCATATAATTAAATACTTGGGTACAAACAAACACTTCTTAAAATACGAAATAAGATAATTTAGATAATTCGTAATACATAAACTATCACTGAAAAACTTAAGTTTCGCCGTTGAGAGTCCATATATGCTCAACCAAGTCGGCTCGAAGTTCATGATGTCGAATACTGTTACGAAGCTCGATATTTCGCACAAGATATTCTTCGAATCCTCCGGTTGGCCCATTGTTGGCTTGTGTGGGGGCATCACCGGTATCATCAAAAAAATTCGTAACCTCTTCACCCTCATCCTCGACAATCATGTTGTGCAAAATAATGCATGTTAACATAATTTCCTTCAAGTTATCTCTATACCAGAATCAAGCAGGACCTCTTATAATCGTCCATCGAGATTGGAGGACTCCAAATGCTCGTTCCACATCTTTTCTTGCAGCCTCTTGTCTTTCCTTGAATTTCTTTCTCTTAGGATCCTCCGGACACGAAAAGCTACAAAGACAGCCCAATCCGGATAAATTCCATCTGTTAGGTAGTATCCTCTTGTATATGGTGCGCCATTGACTTCAAAATTTATCGGTGGTGCATTTCCTTGCAGTACGTCACTGAATAAAGGTGATTCGTACAACACATTAAGATCATTACGAGAACCTGCGACCCCGATTACATAAAACATGAAACTAACATAGATTTAAAAATGAAACATGATTACATAAAACATGAAACTAACATAAAACATAAAATTAACATAAAACATAAAATTACATAAAACATGATTACATCAAAATTACATAAAACATGTAATTTAAAAATGACATAACTCGAAAATCACATAAAACTAACATAGATTTCAACTAAAAATGTAACCCCGATTGGCTCCACTTGTTTTTAATCATATCACACATACGTTGATGCATGATACGCGCCTCTTGGGTCATTTCACTGACATCTTGTGCCATAAATTTGAAATCGTCCATAAATGATTCATGTTGAAGTTTTTCTGCTTTTGCTGTGGCTGCAATTCTCTTAGCATCTGCAAAAGCTTTCATAGCATCTGCAGAAGCTTTCTTAGCATCTGCAATCTTGTTCTTAGCTTCTGCTTCAATTTTTTTGATTTCTTTGTATTCTTGGAAATTTTCCACCATTCCGATATACTTATCAACATTAGCACTCTCTGTTGCAGCTTTGGCCTTTCCCTTCCTCTTTGCAGCTTTTTGCCCTATTGGACGAGTACGCTCGCTCGTTTCTTCTGCATCCACACTAGTAGGGGTGTGTCCGTCTGAACCAGATGTCCTGGCCTTTTTTGCAGTGTGGAGAATGTCTGATTGTTTTTTAAAATGGGGAGAATCTTTCATGATCCTCCAAACATGTTCAAATTTAAATGGCTGATTTGTTTCCAGCTTGAATTTTTTATAAGAATTACTCAATAAGTCCTCCATGCTCCAGCCGCTATGATGCTCATTCTCCAATGCATTGTAGATCGCATTAAACCGATTCACGTCCTTTATCATCCGGTTGTACCAACGTGCTTTCAACATACTTAGCTCTCTTGCCATAGCTTCCTTCGCCCGAGTTTTGTTGTAATACTCAGTAATACGTTGCCAGAAGACATTACTTTTTTGGGCCTTACCGACCACAGAATCTTGACTTACTGTGAGAAATGACTTTGCAAGGAGCAAGTCTTCAGATTCAACCCATTTTGCCCAGCTGTTCTTTGCTTTATCCGGTTCTATTTCCAGATCAACAAAATCTTCTACATCAACGGGGGGTTGAGTCTCGGGGACAAACGATGGAGTTGCTGGTTCTTTGTCAGATGCAGATGCATCTAAACTTGTCCTTCGTGACTCATTTGATGACATAGGATACGGAGAGTATCCATATGGAGGGGCTTGCATTCCAAATTGGCTAGCCATTGGATGCCAATATTCAGGTTGCGGCATGTAATTCACACCACGAGGAGACTGGAAATTTGAAAAACCTTGGAGATTTCCAAAATTTTGTTGGTTATATGGATAGCCTACAAAATTGGAATAATTTGGTGGGTATTGGGGGGTAGAAGAATTTGGTGCAAACTGGGCATTTGGAGGAATACGAGAATTCTGAGAACTTCACCCTCCATCGATATTTGAAGGATCAAAAAAAGGTCTGAAAAAATTATCTGAGTTATCATCCATCTTACAATATATGCAATTGTAGATAAACAACTTCTGGCTAATCGAGAGTATGAAATTTTAAAGGGAGAAAAAGATGAATGTTGAAGATACAATATGAGGAGGTTATAGATGTATTTATAGATATAAAATAATTTTAAAAAGTAAAAAAAATAAAAAACAATACATTTTCAGAAAAAGTAAAAAAGTAAAATATTTTTTCAGAAAAAGTAAAAAAAGAAAAATACATTTTCAGAAAAAGTAAAAAAGCAAAATATTTTTTCAGAAAAAGTAAAAAAAAAAAGAAAAATACTTTTTCAGAAAAAGTAAAAAAACAAATTTTTTTCAGAAAAAGTAAAAAAGCAAAATATTTTTTCAGAAAAAGTAAAAAAACAAAATACTTTTCGGAAAAAGTAAAAAATAAAATACTTTTGGAGAAAAAAAAATAAAATACTTTTTCAAAATTATAAAAAATAAAGAACATTTTTAATAAAAGCCAAAAATTAAATACTCAAAAAAGTAAAAGAAAAAGAGAGAGAGGAAGAGTTCTACGTGGGAATTTTGGGGGGAAAGGACAGCGTGGGCCAACAGGAAAGGAAAAAGCAGGTGGGGCAGGCAGGAGCAGGCAGGAGGGACGCACTTCTATGGAAATTGTGATGCACGCGCTAGCTGGGTAGCAGCGGTGCATCACACTTTCTCTTCATTTTGCTGGCCAAGGAAAAACGAAAAAAAAATAAGAACCGGTTCTTATTTTAGAACCCGGAAGAACCCAAAATTTTAAAAACACAATTAAGAACTTCCCCAATGTTTAAGAACTGGCCCAATGAGTTCTTATTGGACTAAGAACTCACATTGTAGATGCCCTTAGTATTGGAGTACTATTTTAGCCATCGTTTGGCGCAGTTGCCTCGACTTTTCATTTTGAGGTGTACTATTAACACCACATTTTCAACTTCATACATTCATTTTTTTAATACATCCCTTCCACTAATTTTATATCAACATAATTTTTAAATACACTACCCAACATTTTCTATTTTACCTCTCTCACTTAACTCATTATTTCTTTCCCAATACACACCCCTAATATCATTACACTTACCCCTATTTCTCAATACACCAACAATTTCAAACTCTATCTTATTAACTTAACACCACCGTTTCAAACTCAACAATTTCAAACTCAACACCACCGTTCTATTAACTCCCCAAAAGCAACCCAGCAATTTTGTGTAAGGAAGAAGGAAGCCAGAAAAAAGGAAGAAGAAGAAAAGAAGAAGAAGACAAAGAGAAACTTTGATTTCACAATGAAGAAAGCCCTAGGTATGAAATTTTTCTATTTTTAAGTTCAAATGGTTTCAATTTGTGCATTGAATATCATTTTATTTGCTGAATTTTGTTAATTTTTGTTATATGCATGAAACTGACCGAAGGGGTGTTCGGAACTGGTTGAAGGAACACCACGGTGGTGTTCGGGACTGGTTGTAGGAACACTGTAGTCCTTCCCGAACACCAATGCAGTGTTCCACAACAAGTCCCGAACACCACCGTGGTGTTCCATAAGATTTCTCGAACACCACTGCAGTGTTCCACAACAAGTCCCGAACACCACTGTGGTGTTCCATAAGCTTTCCCGAACACCACTGCAGTGTTCCACTACTCATCCCGAACATCACTGTGTTGTTCCATAAGCTTTCCCGAACACCACTGCAGTGTTCCACAACTTATCCCGAACACCCCTGCAGTGTTCTATGAGTATTTCCCGAACAGAATGTGGCATTCCTTCATACCTTCTCAATTTGCTCTACAAGTTAGTTTCTTCAATCTCTGTTGATCCATATTGTGATTATTGCAGGTAAATTATCAAATGTATATGAAAGAAAAAGACCCACTGCTTCAAATAGAAGAGAAAGAGGTCAGCGTAAACAACAACAGCCTGAGGATCCCGCACGCATCTCACAGGAACAAGAACAATCTCCTATACAGATGATTGACTATAATTTTGAAAGAGATGCTGGTTTTGGAGAGAATAGAGAGGAAGATGTTGAAGATGTGGGAGAAGAAAATGTTAGAGAGGAAAGAAAAGACGTGACATATACCTTATTTCCCGGTGGTCCTGTTAATCCATCTCTACTGACTACTTATGAGTCGCACGTAGCACGATTGATATGGCAGGGGGAAGAGAGAGAGCTTCTCAAGTGTAACAATCATACTGAGAAACTAGTTCAGTGGAGTTGTCGCAGAGAAGTATGTGACCCTTTGTGGTTGGACGTTGTCAAAGCCTCCAAGTTGTTTCGATTAAGGCGAACATCGTACTTTGAAGTTGACAAAGTCTTGGTCAGTGCATTTGTGGAACGCTGGCTCCCTGAGACTAATAGCTTTCATCTACCCTTTGGCGAAATGACAATCACATTGGATGATGTATTTTGCCTTACAGGTCTTCCGATCACAGGGACTCCAGTTTTATCGAGACGGAGTTTTACACCAACCTCTACTTATGATGTTGAGCAATGGTTGGGAGTTTCTTACGCTGAAGCGATAGAAGGAATGCGCGGTGCGAAGGGATCTTCTGTGAGGCTAAAGTGGCTTAGGGAGAGGTTTAGTGAAGATGCTATGTCAGATGATCCGGAAAGGCGTGCATTCTCAGCTAGGGCTTATTTATTATACACCTTAGGTTGTATAATTTTTGCTGATAAGAGTGGCACTCGGGTAAATACGTCTTACTTGGAGTTCTTGATTGATCTTGAGAGTGTTCAAACATATGTATAGGGGGCTGCCATTCTAGCTTATCTCTATAGACAGCTAGGGCTAGCGTCTAGACTCACAACCAAATAGATGGCTGGATATTCCACGTTGTTGCAGGTAATAAATTCATATTTTTACTTATTTTCAATATGTTGAAATAAATATTTATTAGATTATGAACTGATTATTGTGTCTTCTTATTGCATTTCATGTAGGCATGGATATACGAACGATTCCCAATGTTTAGGCCTCCACATAACGTTCAGTACAATGAGGGAAATCCTCTTGCAAAGAGGTGGCTACCAAAGGCTGGACAAGGAACATTTATAGAAAGATTAATGGCAGTGCGTGAGGTTCTTGACTCTATTAAACCCAGTGAAGTGAGTATTAATGTGTTTTTATATATGTTGGTTGACTTGAAAATCTCGTGTCAAATATACATGTTGTAATTTTTTGTTTTTTAAATTGTTACAGGTTATTTGGAAGCCCTATACGGAGACGATGAGACAACATTTTCCGTTCCACCACATTTCGTATTACCATGGATGCATCTCAGCAAACACTATTGTGGAGCCATATCATCCTGATCGAGTCCTGCGACAGTTTGGATATGTACAGACAATTCCATACGCCCCTATTGCTCCCGGTGTCCCCAGAAAGGAAACCCAACAGACTGCGGCGATATGGGGGGTACTTGTCAAGTACTTTGTACAATGGGATAGTCATGTGTTATCTGACGAGAGACTTAGTCGACCTGCCCGACCAACAGGACAGTGTGACCATTCATATCTTGAATGGTATTACACACATTCACATCTCATAGTTCAAGACCCCGACCGTCGGTCCTCCTACGTCAGCAACGTAGCTGATACTGCTCCGCTAGATGCTTGGGACATTGTCAGATCTGCACGGGCTTTAATGCAACCGATGGTGCAACGATTGAGATCTGGAGACCGATCTATCTCCAGAGAAGAGTTTGAGTCAGTGATCCTACAAGCATATGATGCATTAGGAGGTCCAGAAGATGAGGGACGACATCAGGCAGGACCTTCGTATCCTGCGTCTAGTTGTAGGAGGAAGAGTGTTAGTTGAAGTTGACAATAGTAATGTATTATGTATTTCTATTTGGATATTGTTGTATTTAAATGACGATGTTATGTATTTAAGTGTAAGATGTTATGTATATTGGTAGTACTTAGTACTATTATATCTTTGGATGTTATGCATTTTGTATTAAAGATTGATTTACAACCAAGTTAAATGACATAAAAGCAAAAGATTGATTTACAACACAAGTTGATTTACAAAATAAGCAAAGGATATGCGTCTACAACACAAGTTGATTTATAAAAGTAACCAACATATTGATTTACAACTCAAGCTAATCTAAATCTATAGTCGCAGCGCTTCGACCAAGTTGACTGGTTCCTACACTTTCACTATACAAATTAAGTTGGTCGCCAATCCAATTTTTCCACCTACACAGTGAAGTCGATATGTATTCCATTTATCTGCGACGGGTGGTAATGAACTCCCCTCGCGCAAGAACACCTACAAATATACTACATATCAATATCATGGATATATATAACATAAATAACTTCAGATAATATCCTTGATATGGTGTGTACCTGAATATAATGATCATTATTCACAAATCCAATACATATCATCTTCGGATCACTTGGGATTGGGTTCTTAAGGGTAAATACGTCATCAGAATTTGTAAATCCAAAGACACGAGCGCAACATTGAAAGCCGATGCGACCAAATGACCCATTTCTGGCAAACAAAACCAGTGTTCCTTAGGTGCAGACTCCTTATAGTAGTCTAGAATCTCCAACACTTCTTCAACGCGACCATGTTCAATGAAAACATTTTTGTATAACTCTTGGTTAACTGTCAACTCGTGAAGAAGTGCTCCTCTAATCCTACCCCACGATTCCTCTGTGAAGCCAAGTTGGTCTGCTACGGCACGGAATCCACAATGACCATCACTTTTAACATTTTTTGTCTCTACAATCCAATTGTGCAAATGGGATGGTAGTTGTTGGATAAAACCATTTGTAGTCGCAATTCGAGTCCTTTGCCAGACAACCTATTGAAAAAAGATGTATCAATTCTTTGTTTCGTTAGCGTATAACCAGGTTCCTACACTGTTCAATCTATCTTAAAAAAGGATAAAAAAAATACATGTTTCTTCTTTGGCTTAGGTGTCGTACTGAGAGTAAGAGGTTGTTTAATCGATGGACCAACCTTGTAGGCAATCTCTTCACATGGTGAACTGCTATCTTCAATGGACTTGATATACTCAAACTTACTCGGATCACGTTTGGTTGACTTGTCTTTTTTTAGCCTTTATGGACTTACGACGACCACGAGTCAAAAATTTCTGACCCTCGACGGGATGAGTAAGTGATGTCGTTGGTGGTTGATTTATTTCGGTCAATCTCTTTAAAATTAACAACCTCTCTGGCCCAGGTGCTTGTTCCCACTTGGATGAAAGCTCAACATTTTCTTGTTTAAATCGACTACTCATTTCTTCAACTATACCAGGATCTTCTACCTTTGGAGGTATGATATCTAATTTTCTCCAAAAGGCGTCAACCTTATCAAGTGGAATTGACATGTCTGATCTTTTATATTCGTCAATCTCATGACCACAAGGCAGCCCGCATCTCTTTCTCAGTATACACCCACACAGCAGAGGGTCTACACCATGTTCACCAATAGCGCTCAATTCATCATATATTAAGTTCAATCCATGCATCGACAGCATCCCTCGCAACTCTCTAAATACAATTGATTTGTATTTATGCTGGACAATATTTTTGCTCTTCTAAAATGACTGTTTGATTACTGTGTGTGAAGTCTCAATGAGGGTGTGAATCTGTCGCCAACATGTCTCAAAGTTACCCTGACTCGAGCCAAGCTGTCTTTTCAACAATGCATGTTGACTCTCCACCCTGAAATACAAGTTACAACCTTATTAAGTATATATCTAACAAAATATATAAAATAATAAAATAAACACCGATATTAAAATGATAGATACCTATTTATTGTGGTATTGTCGACCATAATTGCTCCATGACATATTTAACGGCAAGTGGATAATCTTTGAAGTCTGACTGGAGTCTTTGTAGCAAGTCATCATAATTTGACTCAGTATCTGCGAAAACCAATGTATTCCAATTCATAGAAAAATAATCTCATTTATCTTTCACACGGAATAATTTCTTACAATTTGCCAAAATATTCTTGTTAATGTGCCACCGACAAAAGAAATGTCTCGAGTCGGGAAAAGTTTTCTGAATTGCATTCATTAAACCAAGTTCTCTGTCAGTAACAACCACGTGGGGTAGAGAGAATTGGTCCATCAATCCTTTTAAGACTGTCAACGCCCACATATAGTTCTCTTCCCGCTCGAACTCCAAATACGCGGCTGCAATATGAAATGTCATTTGTGTCGACGTCACACCAATAATTTCCAACAAAGGTAACTTATACCTGTTTATCTTGTATGTACAATCCATAAAGAGGACTCTCGAAAAACATCGCAATAACTCAACGCTCGTTGGGTGAGCGAAGAAAATATTCTTGACAACTTCGGTCTTGTCACAGCGAATGTGATGATATAAATATCCATGCTCATTCAACTTGAACATAAGCTGCTGCATTTTAGATCGACCCTCATGCTCTACAACTCTATTTTGCAAACGAGCATTGTAGATAGTCCTTATTGTGGACTTATTATCTACAAAATTTTCTTTTAACCCAAACAAAATGTCCTTAGGTTTACTATTTGTGTGAGACAAATTAATGACATAGTCCTTCTCCTTGGGTGATAATCGACCAACATATGAGTGACCCTCCAAATAGTCTGCAGTTGGATGATTGTGGACACCACATTGAACATCCAATGCCCATCAGCTGATACTTGTCTACCCCTCAAACGAAATGGACAACCACACTTCTTCGTTCTAGTTTCTCTTTTCCTCTTTGGTTTCCTCACAACGTCCTTTTCAATAGTAGCCTCTTCGTTATTTACTCCAGACAACTTTTCAGCCTTCTTGAATTTACGGTAATTCCCAATACGTTCACACGCCAGAACTAATCGAGCTCTTTTCTTACACGACCCACTACCTGATCTGATAATTACTATCACCATTCCATGTTCCTTTCCCGTAACACGCACCCAATCAAACAATGCATCACGAGATATAAACATTTCATACGTCGTGAACACATTTGTGTAATCCATAACAATATCTTGAACGGGTTCAATCTCGTTAATAACCGAAGCAACACTACCCTCGGTAGACAACGTGCTTGAATCCTGTTTACAACAAAAGAATAAATTTCAACAAAAAATATCTTGAAAAGTTTCTGTTCTGTAAGAGGATATGGAACACCATAGTGGTGTTCGGGGATAAATGATGGAACAACACTGTGGTGTTCGGGAAGAACTATAGAACATAACAGGAATGTTCGGGAACTACCTACGGAACACCACAGGGGTGTTCGGGAACCACTGATGGGACATACCAGGTGTGTTCGGGAATCACTTAAGGAACATCATAGGGGTGTTCGGGAACCACTGATGGAACATACCAGGTGTGTTCGGGAACCACTTAAGGAACACCACAAGGGTGTTCGGGAACCACTGATGGAACATCCCAGGTATGTTCCGCAGGTGGTCACCGAACACCACTGTGGTGTCCATAGACCAGTCCTGAACGAATTTCGTCTCCAGCATGTACGAAATTTCATGAAAAAATCGAATTAAAAACTTGAGAACGGTTGACATACTTACATTGGTGGCCTGCTTCACTTCTTTAGTATCCATGATTTTTGTTACAATGTGGTTGTTTATGTCGTTCGTGGGTGATGAGTTTGATATGAGTTGGTAAGTTGGAGAAGTAGAAGGGTTTGGAAGTTGAGGGTTTGGCTTTGGATGTTTGATAAGAAGAATGCTATGTTGAAGAAGTTGGAGAATTGGAGTTATGGTCAGGTGGGTTTGAAATGGCTCACAGGCGATGTGTATATCGTGTTAGGGAGGAGGGTGTATTGATAAATTGGTTGGTGGTGTATTTAGAGGTTTAGGTGGTGTTTTAATATAAGGGTTGGTGTATTTAGTAAAGAAAGGGTATTTATGTCTAACAATATAATGACATTTTTGTAATTTAATTGGGGGGTGTATTAAGAGGAAAATGTGGTGTTAATAGTAAACCTCTTTCATTTTTTATGTGACCATCGCCGTCAATGAAATACTACCTCTAATCTTAAATAATAATTATTATTATTTTATTCATTTCAAAAAAATTGTTCTATTTTTAAACTTTTCTTTTTTAAAACTTACTTTAATTATGAAACATGCGCAATTTTAAAAGAAACTACATGGAGTTATATGTATAATAGAGTTAATTAATTTTTTTTTAATCTATATGTCCAGTTAAACAAGACGATTATATAGAAATAGAGGGAGTATTAAAATTGTGAATGGATCTGTTAACATGGTACAGTGGAACCCAACTCAACTAAGCTTCAATGTGGCCTAGTCGAATTCAAGGGCACACAACTTTACATTTAGAGACACCGAGCCACCGCCTTCGGTCTCACCCGTGATAAGTTGAAGTCTAGTTCTGATCCCTAAAGCTCGACTTTGTTCTCTTTGATTTTGCGCATTGGTTGCCGAAATTGACAATACCTGTTGTGCGGCTCCTATAAGTTATCTTTTCATGTATACACGTCCATTATCTATGATAAATTGGACACCTACCGAGTAGGAACTATCTATGGCCTCACCTGGCTACCCTTGTTTCACACTAATGTTATGCCCACCCGAAGCTCGTGATGTATTCTATTTGGCAACTTTTGATAAGGGCATAATGTTCCTTGGGAGAATCACGACACCCAACAATAATTAACGTGTGAAGAAGCAAAAGGCCGGCGAACCATTTCAACAAGCCAATGCTACTCATGGTGTAATACTCGAGCATTTCATTATCATATTAATCTTATGATTATGTGTATGTATGGTTTAACTTGATTATCTTGGCTCATGGTTCCTAATAGATGAGTCGTGAACTCATGTTTGTATGTCTCAGTATGTTACTTTCTTACATGATTCCGTGGCATAAATTGAATCGAAATGAAAAAGATGAGTCATGATACTTTGAAACTAAATATGCTTGTTGTTATATGGGTTTCCTAATGTTAAACCGAGCCTTGAAAAAGAGGAAAATGTTGTGTTATTTTGAAGTTTCAAAATGAATCGATTTCGATGTTGTTTCCGTGTTCGTAAACTTTGTTATGAATTTGATTTGATCCTAGGATGATATGGAACCTTTAGAGACAACCTTTGATGAGTTATAAGTGTTATACAATTAAATCTTGGAGTGCCCGAGCAATCGAACCAAGAAAATAACACGAAACAGCGCAATATAGCCCGGGCCATGAACAGTTGGCGCGCTCGCGCCTCTTACTTTGGCATGACTGCGCCGCCCCGTAGCCAGAATTGTGACAGCTCAGTTTTTGGGTGTTTTCTTGCTGCTACCTCCTGCTATCTTGTCCCTTGGCTGGTATAGATCGTGGGTAAGGCTGGAGAAACTTCATTCCAGCTTAGAAACACACAAAAACTCTATTTTCTCTCTCAAACTTCACTCCACAACTTATGAATTCAACCTAAGGTTTGAGCAGATTTTGGTTGGCTAACTTGTTCTTCCTCCAAGGCAGCTTCAAGGGGTTTCTATATTCAAGTATTAGGCCGGTTTAAGTGGTGGATTTCAGGGATTAATCAGTGGGTTAGCTCTCTAATTAGGTAAGGGACCTCTACTTATCCATATTTGTAGTTTAATCGGTTAATTTCGGTTATATGTGATTATTAAGTTGTTATTATGGTGAAATTGTGAAATTCGGCCATGCGAAGTTATTTACTAGGCTGATATGATTATGGGTATATGTTCATAAAGTGTATTGATGATTACATGAACCTTGAATACGTTGTTAATCGATTGTATACTTGAAATGGTGAAACAGATGTGAAACTAGTTGAATTAAAGTGTGTAACATGACCATGAAAGTGAGGTTGTGACTTGAAATCGAGTTGTTTGATATGGTTAACTTGCTACTTGTGTTAATTTGTGAATATGAAAATCGAATTGATCCTTAAAGGATAAACGAAATACTCGAATTTGTAAATGAATACGAAATGATATGTGAATATGGAATTGGTAAACAAAAGTGCATAAACGAATTATAACTTTTAGGGGGTTTTAATTGATCACCGACTGTCATGGGGCGGAGTACAGTGATAGTCGGGTTGTGGTAATCTTAATCTGGCCTACGTCCCTATTTCGGCCAAAATAGGGAGTTACACCACGTAGATTATTGGATAAAAGTGGTGTTATCTCATGATTGCCAAGGTTGTAGGGACTTAGGGCATATTGACTTATTCCGCGAAATATACGATTTATATGATTTGAAACGACATGATATGAACTTCAAGATCAAGTGATGTTATAAGGGAAGCTATTAGTCGGAGGTGTACCTCGACTTTTATATCCTGATGTATTTGATCTCGTGACATTATTACTTACTTTCATACGTGATATGAGATGTTGGTTAGCTCATTGCTTTGTAAGTTGGTCATTACTTCCAACTGGTATGAGACAGTTGGCGATCGTGAGCCTTCTTGCATTGGTAATGAGACTTGGTTGTTATCAGATATGATGATTATGTGTTGCTACATGTTAGCATCCTATTACTGTTGCATACATGCATGACATGCATAAGTATAGTGGAATCTTACTGAGTCATAGGTGACTCACCCTTTCACTATTATTTTCCTTAGATTGAAGCGACGCAAAGGGGTCACACACATGAGGTTGTGCTACTTATGGTGAAATAACAAATGGTGGACTTTCTTTTGGGTTGGCTTTGATTTGTATTTATGGCTGGACCGTGGTCTTGTCATTCTGTTTATGTATTTAGCACTAGCTCTTTCTATTCTGTATAAAGGTTGGATGCCTGTTCTTTGGTCGTACATAAGTTTGGATCAGTTTTGTAAACTCAGTTGTATACTCTTTAGTTTATAAAGTTGAATGGCATGTTGCCATGTTTCGGTTTTAGCAGTTGTGTTATGTTAAACAGGTGATTATTTTAAGTATGTATAGCGGGTTCATGCCCGGATTTGGGCTCTGTTTAGAAGCCTGAATTGGGGTGTGACACATGGGACCCATCTTGCCTGAACCCACGCGGACTCTAAAAGATCGGTGGGCCAAATGGCTCGACTAGTTCAAGCAGGGCCCCGTGCTTTACTAATTACTATGCACTTGGGAGTCAACAGGTTTTTGAAGAAGACCAATTTTAAGAACTTGTGATCGAGTTAGAGTTAGCGAGACTACCATCAGTGTTAAAACCATCATTTAGGGCAACATATGTGAAAGAGGTCGTTGCTTAAGGGTTATGAAGAGAGGGTTACAAATAGAGGTGCAGTTTACCAGGGATGGGTATAACAGACACTAATACTAAACCATCGATTTGTTGAGTGTTTCATGACGGATTGTGGCCTCTGGTCAATGTGGGAGTCCTTCTCAAGTGATATTAACACTTCTTCACTTGGGGGTAATCAAGTTTTGAATTCAAGGTTTTTGTGTGGCTGAGAGCTAAAGGTTGTAGTTTAGGTCAAGACCAATAAGAAAACATGCAGAAGCTAGCCACAACAAGGCCAACGGTGGCCATGCCCCCCCTTGGCTTTTAGTAATATGCATATTACCCCCTTTATATTATGACTATAATCTTTGTTATTATATCTTGGTTCCTATTGAGTTCTACATATTACTTTCTTAAAATTAACTTGGCCTCCCTAAGGGTCAAAACCTGGCTTCGCCACCGAAAACATGGTTTTCAAAAGAGAAATTCTACGAGGCCATCAAGTCTATGATGAATAGTGACAATGAGGTGGGTGGTGAGATCAGGAAGAACCATGCTAGGTTGAAGGAAACCTTAACTAGGCTTGGCTTTATGATGGTTATGTTGATGAGTTCATTAAGAAGTTTTATGAGCCTCAAGCCTCAACAGTTCAACCCAATAATTGTTGGTTCATGTCTTGCATTTCTACTATATATTGTATTACTAGTAGCATTTACTTACCAATGAGCTCTAGCTCAACTGGTACCACTCACTTCTCTTAACGGAGAGGTTGAGTGTTCAAGTCTCACCAGAGACGACACCCTGGTACTAAAATTGTCGGGTGTTCAAGCCTCGCCAGAGGCACCGTTGTTGTTCAAGCCTTACCAAAGGCCCATTTAGTACTGCTCTACACCATAGCCACCCTGGTACGCGAAGAGGTCGGGTGTTTGATCAATTTGTTCTAGCCACACCAAAAAAGGCATCATAGAGTCATTGTAGCCTTTCAAGGCATTAAATAATAATAATAAAGGTTGGGGTAAGGTGTATGTCCCCTCCAACCTTTTTTAAAAAAAAAAAAATAGTAACATTTACTTTATTGAAATACCAATCAGAGAAGCGATCTAATTATTACAAATAAGTGGAATTTGAATACATTCGAAAGTTTAATCATTCTTAAAAACTAATTGTATGTTTGGAATGGTGATTCAGTGGCTTGATTTCGAATTTTGAATTTTCATTTTGTAATATTTAAAGAAAAAGTAAGAGATAGATGGAGAGAAGGTGGTGAACCCAAAGAGAGATAACATTGAAACCAAAAATCAAAGCTACTAAATCATGCAAGAAGAATAGACCTTAAAAATGAATAAACAAGAATTTGAGTTCCATTAGACGAGTAATTATATGAGTGTAATCGAGATTCTAGTCGCGTGCTCCAACAAATCTCTCAAAAAAGTATTCTACCGGGCACCAACCCTTCAAGAAGCTCAAACTTTACAAATTGCTTTGGTAAATGTTACACTCCATGTCTAAGACATCAAATGAGTTACTTATAATGATAGTCGTGAACATTTAGACAAATTATATTTTTAGTAGACATATTCCGTGGAACAAGTCATATATACGACTATTATAAATGGTGATGACTTAATATAACGTCGTGTCATGCTTTTTATAACTATCCATATTGCCCCAAATTACAATAAACAGTTACACATCCAAAATAACCACCCACATCTTTTTTTTGGGTTAATAACCACCCACATCTTAAAAGTACTCCCTCCGTTCTAACCAAAGAGTCCATTTTTGACTTTTTTGGGTCAACTTAATTAAAATTTGACCGATTATTTACATAAATTTATTTATTTTTACAAAATTATAAAAGTTGTAATCCATTGTATTCTTAATGTAGTTTATAATTAATGGAATTATATTTTCTAAAACATAAATAAAATATGTGAAATTTTGATTTGATTTGGTCACGTGTTGACTTTTAAAAATAGAAAGTGGACTCTTTACCTGGAACGGAGGGAGTAACTACTAACCCCTCCACTTCTTCAAATTAACTACTTAAAAACTGCTGTAATTTAAAAGAAAATATCAAAAATAACTAAAAAATGCACAAATTATAAAAAGTAAAAAATAAAAATAAATAATGATGCACACATGTTGTGTGTGCCTTAGTCAGTAACGCATATATCTTATTACACATACTGGGGTTTATAATTTAACAATCTATCTAGTCGCTCATATATCATCTTATATGCTACACTTACTGGGGCTTACTCACACATATTTATACATTTGGTCTATGGACTAAGGTGGGATGGCCGTCGTACCGTCAGAAATGTTGCAAAAGGGAGACTTCTGTGTGCACGAAACGATAGAAATATTTTGGACAAAAATTGCAAAATTACATCTTACATTTTGGAGATGTACTCTTTTGCTGCTACTAACTAAAAAAGAATTTTGGAAATGAAATCTTGTTGGCTTTTGCAACTACCTAAAAAAGAATTTGAAGCATATCATAAAATGGTATCTATACTACCTCCGTTCCTTGCATAAACTAGTGTCCATTGTTCGTAAGGATCATTGATATAGCTAAAATAATCAAATAGCTTCCCCCATTAATGGGGGCCATGCATACTCTTCCCTAAATGTGAGGGGCCTTAAAAACTGCGAGCACCTCTGAGTTAATTGAGACATAAGAAGGTACAACAGGTGAATATTCCTTGTTCATGATTTAGAATAAAATTCAAACCTCACAACATATATGGGTTGAAATTGAAACTGACCTAATCCTTGAACACTAGAAATCATGGAAGGGGCACCAACCATAACAGAAAAATAAACAAAATTTCACAAAACTACTGCACCTAAACAACAAACTCATCAAAACCTGTAACAGAATGTGATGGCAGAATATCCGTCAGCTCCTTTTGCGTCTTTCTTTTCTTTTTTTTTTTTTTTTACGTAGTTAAGGAAATCTAACTTCATTCTGGAATCATCTGCTCGTTGTCAGCATCCCCCTCTTGCTCAATGGTGGGCTTTGATGGAGCACTGGACCCAGGTGCTTGCTTCTTCTTGATTCCACTGACGATATCATCAATTCTTAGAAGCATACAAGCAGCCTCAATGGCTGTCTTGAAAGTCTGTGCCTTCACATTATACGCATCCCAGATCTGAAATAACATGACCAACACACAAAGTTTAGTAAGCTGCATCGGCGTAAATTATTGTAATCCTAAAAAATAATTTGACTTTCAAGCGCAGACTCTTTGAGGGGAGCGGAGGGTAGTCACAAGAAGTACAAAGATGGAGGAAAAAGGGGGGGGGGTATACCTTTAGCTCTTTCATATCTGCGATCACACCTAAATTCCCATCAATTCCAGTCCAAGCATTTTCCCCATTTGCATGCTGTAGAAAAAAGAATTGCAGAAAGTTACATCAAATTGCCAAAAGATCACGACGGCAGTTATAAAGAGTGACAAAAAGAAAAACCCGAGACCGAATGAAAATTTGCTTGCCTTGCCCTGAAGAGCAGTCATAGTTCTAATGACATTGACTCCACAATTTTGTGCCAGTGTCCGTGGTATAGCCTCAAATGCTATTGCTGCGGCTTCATAGGGCCACTGTCTCAACCAGATAAAGAATTTGACATAAAAAACTTGCCCATCGTCCTTGTGTTGCCAAAACTATTAATCATAGATGACAAGAAAAACAAAATCTGATACGTGGAGTCATATTAACCTTTTCAATGCCTTCAATCGATGAACTCTTCTGCTTCAGTGTAGCAGACACGGTTAACTCGGTAGCACCACCACCAGGAACAAGTTTTGGATGCTTTAGGATGTTCTTCGCCACAGACATTGCGTCCTGTCAACATAAAAAAATGCTTCAGACCCATGTTCCTTGTATTTAAATTTTTTTTAAAAAAGCCATAATATTGCATCAACAAGAACCTGCAGGTTCCGCTCCACTTCATTTAGAAGATCCTTACTGGCCCCTCGCAAAAGAACAGTGCATGCTTTTGGGTCTTTACAGTCAACAATGTAGGAAAAGAACTCATCCCCAATTTTTTTGACCTCAAAAAGTCCAGCCCCAGTTCCCACATCCGATTCTTGAAGTTCATCTGGCCTATTCACAATGACGGCTCCAACTGCCTTTGCAATCCTATTGTTGTCTGTTTTCCTTAATCTTCTGATTGCACTGACTCCAGCTTTACTGAAGTAATGGCATGCCAGATCACTAAGCCCCTTTTCTGTTATCACCAAGTCGGGCTTGAACTTCAGTATTTGCACGCAAAGATTCTCTATGTATTCTTCTTCCATTTTCAAAAGTACAGCCCAATCTTCTTCTCTGACCAGTTCTGCATTTGTCTGGTTCTCCCCCTTCTTGTATTCAAGAGGGCAATCAAGTAAAATTATACGAGGATTAACAATTTTTCTTCTCATTTTCCCAGGGACAACAACATCTTTGTTAAACATAACACCTTTAAGGACTTTGGAGTCTTCCAACTGGCCTCCAGGGATTTTTTCAACTTTAATGTATTTCTTAATATCTACTTCTCGCAGTCCCTGGCCAAGATCAACACCAGCTGTTGTTGTTGCATCAATTGCTAAATCCTAACAGACCAAAGCGAGTGTTAGTAAGAAAATATGGTACAACAGTTAAAAACAACACATTCTACTGTAATAAAGTTTAGGAGGCCAAGAGAATATCAAAACACCATAGTTGTCATCAGCAAAACTTAGTTGGTTAGTTGGAAGCGATTATCAGATGATACCACTCCCTCCCGTCGCCAAAAAATAGTCCCACTTTCCTCTTTGGTATGTCACAAAAAATAGTCCAGTTTCAAAAGAGGTTATATTTATAGTGCAATTCCAAGAAGATACAAACAAGTAAAGCTACAATCTTAGAAAGTTTGACTTGTCAAATGGGACTTATTTTTTTGGGGATGGAGGGAGTATTACATAAGAAATTCCCATATAAAAATATTCAGTTTCAGAAACTAATGCAGACTGCAAAAATAGGAAGGCCATGAATGAGTGGTTTGACAGGTTATCTTGCTTTAAAGATAAGAGTCACAAAAAGGGAATAATCCCAAGTAATTGGGTGAATTGATAGGGAAAAAACATGTGCTGTGCTTCCTCAAGAATACCCTTTGTTACCTTAGAAAATAGAAAAGGGAGAAGATACTTACTGCAATTAGGTCCCCAAATTGACTAGTAAATTTTGTGCCTATACAACTCTTTACTAATCCCAACATTGTGGCACCTGCCAAATGAAAGAAAGATGTTATATTCTATACATACTGTCAAAATAACCACCAGCCAAAAAAAAAAAAGGAGCACGTTGCAATCTTTCTTCAATAATTGTGGAAATTACCATCTGAATTAATAACTGATTACTTACGGCCCCGCTAGAAATCAAGTGAGTTTCACAAACGATTTATATGAGATTATTACCATATCCCTTTTCTTGGTCTTCTAAATATGAAAATTAGATATTTACGCCCTTTAGCATGGCATGAGTTTTAGGTCTTTGTGAACTAGTGAATTTAGGTAAGTAAACACCAATTTCTATAAAAGAAAGTGGAGAGTCCATGACAAAGACACAGGCTTAACATGCATGGAAAAGTTAAAATATCAAAAAGAAAAGCAAACTGGAGCATACGATCGTTCACATCGATTGACATAGCAATCTTGTCCAACACTGCCAGAGCGTCTTCAAGAGCCTTGTTGTAAGCTGCAAAAGTGCAAAATGATACATTTATATAGTGCTGTACTCAGAACTCAAAAGCAATTTGTTTTGTCAAGAAAATGACAGTACCTCGGCAAATGACAGTAGGATGATAGCTCTTATCAATGAAAGCTTCCGCAACATGTAGCATCTCACCAGCTAGATTAATTATTCACTTCAACAATCAGTAACAAATTGAAGATACTAATAAGGATGACAAAGAATGCAGATGCACATAAAGGATAATGAAGTGCACCAGCAGAATCTTACTTCCAAGTGGTATGAATTTGTATAAAGCTCACAAATGTTAATAATGTCATAATGGGAAAATTGTAATATGATTAGGAGGGGGTTGGGGGGGGGGCGCTCACCCAAAATTTTTCTCCAAACTCATACTTTTAGATATATTAAAATTAAACTTAAAAATAAATAAAAAACATGGCACTAATCTTCAAGTCTAAATGAATCACCACAATGATGAAGTGATGTGTTTCTTCAACAAAGAAACTCAACCCTCCAAAAAGAAAGTTGGAAGAATTCAGAGCTCTTCTGTCGTTCCTAGCAACCCAGCCTCGAACATAATGCCTAATCATGAATCCAGAAGCTCCAAAAATTGTACTTGTCCTTCTAGCAATCTACGTAATGATCAGGAAGGCCTGTTATGGACAATATCACCCTCAATGCAGGATCATTAATAGACACCATTCCGACAAACAGGTTCTTGGGTTGTAGCCTATGGTTCCGAGTCGTAACAGCTTCTATTGATCTCCTGTTGTGAAGGAATTTTCATTGGCGATTATTAACTAGACAAATAGATTTCTGGACATCTTCTTTTAGAGGGCATAAGTTCAAAGAAAGGGATCCACTTGTCCCAACACCATTATATCTGAGCCAAGGAAATTTTTTCAAGCTTGCCTAATAAGTCAACAAGCCAAAGTTCATCAAGTATCATCAATACTGCTCCCTAAACCTTAATCATCTGTCTTTTGCTGATGATTTCCGCTTTTTCTCCACGTCTAATCCTATTGGGCCTATGAGTGAGAAGGTGACATCCGGAAATAAGCATTGGTGTGATAGGTGAATTTCTGCTGGAAGAGAGCAGCGTAGCTATATTGTTTTGAGTAATTTGAATGTGCAGAAGGGTTTTTAAAGAAATTGAGCAATTACTTAAAAGACTTTCTGTGGACTGGTAATGAGCTTAGGAAACCTAGTGCTAGAGTGTCATGGTCCTATTTTGTCAGCTAAATGCCTCATCATTGCAGGGACTAATTAGCATCAAGGAAACTACGAAAGTATCCCTTGGCTACTATTAGAAGATAAGCTTCTCCTGTTACTCTATATGCCTTGTTGAGGGAAAAAAATAGCATGATAACCACATATGCCATTGTAGTACTCCCATAATCCTTAAAAGGAATGGAGGAGAGTTTGTCAATACCCAGAAGCAGAGAGAGCCACTGGATAACTACTATGCAGTTAACCCAAAATATAAAATAGAAAAAGCTACGCACAATCACAATGTCTCTTGCCTGAAAATGAACACCTTCCTCTATCAATAGCAAGAATAAAAAACTTATCCTAGGTTAACTGATTTTCATCCAGTATCCTAACCTTTATCAGAAGTCACAACCTACTTTAAATGAAAAGAAAAAAAAAACAGATAATAGTTATTCCAATATCAACAGGTGAAAATGATGAGGTCCTGAGGAAGTATATACCAAGAACAATGACTGAAGTCGTCCCATCACCAACTTCTTCATCTTGTGTGCGACTTAATTCAATCATGGACTGTCCACTCATACAGAAAGTAACGAATTAGAAAACTGAAAAAACTTTCATGCGCCAAAATATCAAAAGATAAAGAAAAATGTAAATTGAAAAAGAAAAAGGTACAGAAGGATCCCATAAGATACACCCAAAATCAGGGGACCGATGTTAGAAAAGTAAAAAAAAAAAAGGGGGGGGAAAACAAAAGAGAAAAAAAGCCAAAAGAACTAAGATCTGACAATCAAACCAAAATTTCATTAGAAACGAGCAATATGCAAGAAATACCTTTGCTGCTGGGTGCGCAATATCCAACTCCCGCAAAATGGCATTTCCGTCGTTTGTAACCACAATTCCTGTCAAACACCAAATAAAAATAATCACTCAGAAGTTACTTCTGATAATGACAAAAGACTTCCCAAGACAAACAATATTTTTCATTTATTATATTGTTTACTTATTTATGTTGAGAACAAATTCTATGACTTAAATTGATGTGTCTGTTACTACTACATTCATGACTTTAAATTAGGGTCTATGCAAAATAACATTCATTTTCATCTACCAGTTAAGAAATGCAGCCATTTAAGATTTCTCCTCCTCGTAATACATGAAGGATGTTCAGATACTTTTAATATTTTTGCTTTTACAAGGGGAGGGGGTAGAGTAAACCTCTTAACACACTCAAAAAATTAAGCACATCACATAAGATCAAATTAAGCACCTCCTGAAGCATCCAGAAGCATCTTTAACATAGATCTTGGACCCAAGGTTGTGCGGATGATGTCAGCCACAGCCTACAAGGAAGAAGAAAAGTAAAGAATGTAACTAATACTTCAGCGTGAATTAGGAGGATACACTCAGAAAGCACCAAAAGCCCAGCAGATAAGAGCTACTACAGTTTTATACTTTTAATACAGAACAACTCTACCACCTGTATCTCATACTCCATTAACCTGGAGGCTTTTCTTAATAACAAGCATGTCACTCTGGAAAAAGGAGAAGGGGGGAGGAAGCATTAACAGGAAAAATCTTGAAACTTCCTTAGAAATTTTCTCACATATTCAAAGCCCAAAAACCTACTTAAAGTAATCATGAGCTCAGAAAATTTACTTCAAGTTAATCTCACCTTCGAAGCTTGAATATTTGCATGATGCACCTTACTTCCAGATTCACGTGTTAATGAATCCTCTGCACAGTCATATAGCATAAAGCAATCAGCAATAGTAAACAATATTACCATTTATATATAGCTGAAAAGATCTTATAAACCGAAAATGTATGTTCATTGCCCCCACTTAAATGTAGTTGACATGAAAAAAAAAAAAAAAAAGCGGAAAATAATTCATGACATCCATCTTGAATCACACCAGAAACCAGTAAGATCAGCGATCCTCCTCCAATTTCAAAATAAACCCCCCGCCCTGACCAATCTCACAGGACGGTGCCCTAAACCTTAACCCCCAATCTCAGGCTTGTTATTGAAAGATTGCAATAGCGACGAACAATTTGGACATTACCGAACCAAAAAGCGTCACATTGTAGTAACGATCCGGTGTGATTTTACACTTAAATATACAGGAAATGAAGAGAGGAGAAACCATAACGGAGAGATTTGAGTAGCGAGAACTTACTGAGAACGAGAACTGGAGCTTGCATGGCGGTAGATTGTGATGTAGAAAATACCCTAGAGAGAGCTGGAGAGGACGACGTTAATGGTGGTTTTAGGGTTCTCTTTCCGAGTTTGGAGCAGCGGAGTGTGTTTTAGGAGCGGGAGAACGAGAGAGGGAGAGAAAGATCTAGGTGGGAGCTTCTGAAAGATCCCTTTTCGTTGTGGCCGAGCCCGCCTAAATTTTAGGTTTTGGTTAATGGGCTGGGGCGTAGCCAATTTACGATTAGTCCAGCAAAACGATTTGTTCTTGGGTGGGTAAGCTAATGTGCCGTTGTGATCCAAGTGGAGCTATTTTTGATTTGAAAAATTATAAGCTGCTACAATTTGTGAATTTTCAACCGTTTTAATTCAGTACAATTGCGATACATCATTAACAAGGTTACGTGCATCAATTTCGTACCACAATACATCATATTCCTGAGAAGTGCAATTAAATGACTTGATAATATTATAGGGGAAAGCCATTGAAAATCCAAGCCGAATTTTTCCCTTTTTCTTCGACCACTTTATAGCAAATCGGGATTGTTTCATTTCAGCGGAATTGGTCAACTTTATACGGGTTGAGAACGGGTAAACCGACCGATCCCATTTCCTTTCCCTTTTCTAGTACCCCTAGGATTCTAGCAGGGTTCCCAAATGATCATGAAAGTTCAATTTTTTAGGTTTTGTATGTAATTATTTATTTTTTGGTTTAATTTGACTCAAATGTATTTTCTCAGTGCACGTGGGGTCAACTTGAACTGTGATAAAAGCAATTACATTGTCATCCATCGAATTTGGATCTCAGAACGGAAGCCAATTCCAAGGCCGCAAGACATCGATCAAAGGTACTTTCATGTACATTGTACTAATTCTTAGTACCTTTATTATTCCTGTCAATTTTTAATTTCCTCTTGTACTTGTCCACGGTCTTCCACCCAACTTGGTTATGCCGTCATCTCTAAAGAACTTGGATTGGACCAGATCTATCCGAACAAAGTGCCAAGGATTGAGTAACATTATGCGGCTACATCTCCGTCGCAATTGAATTTGGTACAATTTCCTCTTTAGTTCATACGAATTGAAGATATTTCTCATTCTCTTTAGGGTTCTTATTTTCCTTCAAGATAATGACTTTAATACTTTGAGAACTTGTGTACGAGAATCACCATGTCAAATCAAATAAACCAACTTGAATTTGTGGTCACATGCTGATATGGGGATCTTAGAAAGGTAGTGACTTTTTAACAATTTTTTTAATTTGACATGTCAAAGTGTACATATTCAATTGAAACCGAGTAATATCCTTACCTATAAATATTTGGTATTCTAATTTGACCTTTTAAAAGTCGGTTGTATAAAACAAATAGTTCAAGTCGTAAAAGTAATGTTCATGATAATTTTATTTTTTACGAAAACTACACCAGGAATTTCAATATTTTATCTTTACATTAGTGCATGTAATTTTTTAGGTTGTGGTTTTACATGTAAGCAGTGTCAAGTCTAATCAATTACATGTAATGACATGCGAGTTAAGATGGAAAATTAGGAGAAAATTTTGATTACTCAAGTTTAGAAGCTTGCAATTTCACTCTCTCAAATTAAATATTATTGGTTGATGCATAGCTAAAACAAAATTAAAGTACTCTGCACTAATTCTAATACAAGATGGAATTTCTATATAAATTGAATAGGATAGAATCTTTATGATAAGAAAGATGTGACAAGATGGGAATGCTTTGTTAACTGCATTACTTACTACTACGTAGTCTATATCTTCAATATGCATGTCGGTCAATTTAAGAGAAAATGATCTTGCTTTGTTAACTGCATTACTTACTCCATAGTCTATGTCTTCAATATGCATGTCATTCAAGTTAAGAGAAAAAGATTCTTCAATATAACAAAGATTAAATGTCAGAAATACTCGTGTTGAAACGGGTATGTAGTCGGCGGAAGTGAGGGTCTCAATGTACTAATTGGGCAGCACTTATCTTATGGAGCTTCTCAGTGGTCGTCTTTTCTAGATATTATTGGCCAGCAACTTGTCATAAGCTACAAGCACCACAGTTGATTATTCTTCTTCTTCATCATGAATAATACTTAACAGATCATAGATATATGTTTAGATGGTACTAAAAATGACATTTAGTAATTCGTGCAACACTCTATTGAAGGGTAATGCTACGGAATCTCTTTGTTGGTTGTCCCTGTGCTTGAAGAGCTTTTTACAGAAAGACGCATGAATGGCACAGATGATACATACCATCGAAATCCACAATGATAGCCCTTTGATGGAAAAAAGTTGAGATCGGTAAATGGCTTGAAGACGATGAAAGTATTTGTTAGGAACTGGCTTGAAGACGATGAAAATGTGTCCATGTGAGATTGGCCAAAAGATTCAGAAAAAGTTTATGATAGGGATTCATATTCCCGTAAGCTTTATATGGTTCTTTCACATGGTACCCTTTTATTACTTCTTGGGTCCATCCATATGCCATGGTTTGAGCCTTCAGGTTGGGTATAGTTAAGGTTTTCAGCAATATATCTTTGAAGACGGTAATCTCCTGATGTCAAAATTGTAATCCTTTTAACTTCATGTATCAGAATATTCAACTTTGCCTTGATGTTCACCTAATGTATTAGATTTCATGTAACCCTTCATGTACAACATTTCACGTAACCCATAGAAGTACTTGTATTCAAGTTCGACTCAACTACTAAATGAAACAAGCTATAAACGGGTCAAGCAGCTCAAGCATACAAAGTATAGTATTTCTTGATTACCGAGTTTATTCAAGTCAAACCAAGCCAAGCTGACTTGGACACAAACCAAACCAAACCAAGTCAAAGTCAATCGTAATTCGAGTTTTTAAACCCTTGTTCTAGCTCGACCTGGACACAAGGCAAGTCTAGAAGCCCCCAAGCTGCCTCTCATAAACAGCCAAACCACCCACAAACATCCCTGGAGAAATAATGGCTCTTCCACCAAGGCTATCAAATTATCTAAGCAATCATCTACACACCTAAAAACCGAAACCAACAACTGAAATAAACTAGTAAGTATCAGGGGTCAGATACTCTTATAATAAATTATAGTAAAAAAAACAAACTAGGTGTTGTCTATCAGCCAAAGAAACCGTTACATATTAGCTTGTAGACAATGGACTACAAGAGAGACACTCAAATCATAAGGTTCTACAAATAACAAATACCACAGGTACAGTATGATATACCCCCAACAACACAACAAATGTCATTCAAAAGAAATAGAGAACACTGTATGGTAGCGCACTTGCTAACCAAATATTATACCTAACCCCATGTTCACCATTCAACAAACTATAAACATTTCACTCATGTAAAGAGAAGATTTTGCCTCGAGGCTTCTCTGGCACGCTAAGCACGAAACATATTCAGTTGGCACGGCTTTGAATAACATCAAGCCCGATCTCAGATGGATCAGTAGCCTGCAACTCCACCTGAATTCCATCAAGCTCCCTCTTGAATCTGTCCTTTGAGCTAGCATAGATCATCTTGTTTCGGACCCTTGATGTGTCAGGCGACCTTTAAAAGTAGATAGAACATAATTAAACTGTTATTAATTAGAAAGAAAAAATAAAAAAAGCAGACAAGGATTCCATGATACCAGGCAATGAAAAAGATTCTGCTTTTCGGGACATTTTCAGCAGTCATGAAGTCGAAATCATAGACAGCATAGCGGCACTCATCAGCAGGAAGACCAGCAGCAAAGTCCTCATAGCTTTGATTTGGGTCACCAACCTTTTCCACCATAACCTGCTTCTGCTTCTCCTCAATCTTGTAAACTATAGAGCGGTAAGTCCTCTTTGCCTTAAGCTCCATGAATTTTAACTTACAGTCATCATGGACTGCCATCCCAGATGCTGCGTTGGCCTATGGAAAGATGATGATAAAAGGTATCTTGAGAATACAAGATGATATCAAAAATGTACAAATTACAAGGAGTTAAAATGTTAAAAGCAATATGGTGCAACTTAATAGTGAAATAACAAATTACTTGTCACCTAAAAACTAAATATAGGTAGACAACAAATAAGAGCTCTCAGTCATACAACTAATAAGTCAAGGTATTTAATCTCAACCACATACTCACTCAGCTAAGTACATCAACTTGCAATTATCAATCAGTAATTAAGACAACCAGAAATTACGTACATACTCACAACTAGACCCTCCTAATGTGATCTCCCCCACCCTCCCCTCTAAAACGTGGAAAATAAGGAAAAGAAAAACGACAAAAACTCCTCATATTCACTAGATTGTAGTTGCGGTTATAATGCAATTTTAAAAGCTTAAATAGAAATTCACACCTCATCCCCTCTTCAAATGATATGTACAAAGCTTGCTTGAACTACCTATCCAACTCAATTTTTGTTCAATAGGACATTGTTAGAATAATGGTCAAGTTTCATATCTCAACATATAGAAATTGGTCTGTAACTGGACCTACAAAAGCCATGATTGAGCAAGGTCCCCCTTAAAAGAGTGTTGGATGTAGACTATAGATCTAGTCTTATGCTTGAAGAAAGTGACCTATTTTAATTTCCCCATAGCACATTGTAAAGGACTAAGATCAAGTTTAAATTTCCCCATAGCACAGTGTTGGCTATATGGCCATATACCTGGTTCTAAGTCTTACTAGGATCAGTGTCCAGACTTAATCTGAGCACTCTTATCAGTCCTATGGCTGCCAACTCAAACCTCTTTTAACATAAAAAAAGATGCATACACTTGAGCCAAGAGCCAATTTTCAATCTACAAGTTCTCCCAATAATTACCAAATGATTAAAAAGAACACCGAAACCTGCATACAATACATATGAAAGATCCAAGCACACAAAAAAGTCCTCCACGAGACATAGTTAGGAGGGTTAGGCTGACATACATACTTTACCACCCAACCCCACCCCCTTCTTCCCCAAGTTCTTGGTTCCCGCACATGGCAACCAATGCGTTTACTTATAGAACAAGTTATTTAAAACAAAAAACTCCCCCTACACTCTAGAAGAAGTCAGACTTCTACCATTTCAAAGTCAATTTGACCATTTTCTGATTGATATTTGACACAATTTAGTTAGTTATAGGGAATATAATTATATCCCCACCATTCATAATATGACCAATAAAGATAAAGTGACCGATCAGTAAATATACCAAGGCAAAGAAACATTAACAGATCCAGGTATTACATTAATAAAATATATTTAGGAAAAATCATCTTTTGAGATTGAAAGATGATTTTTAATAAAGAATATCACTATGTCTAACACATAGTTATTAAAGGCGGAAGGCGAGAGGCGGGCGACATATACATTTTTGAGGCGAGAGGCGGGCGGTCGAAAGGCGAGCAAGGCGGAAAAATAGGAAAAATAATATATATATATATATATATATATATTGATTTATAGTAAAGATTAAGAGTAGATTAAAGGGAAAAAAACAAACAGTAAGATACAATTTGTAAGATTAAGATCAGAATAAAGTAAAAAAGAAAAAAAATGTATTATAATGGTCAAAACAGAGTATTATATGGAATATCTAATATATATTAGAGTAAAAGAGTTAGTAACGTAGAATAAAAGAAAAAGTCCAAAAAAAAGCAAAAAGAACTATGACTTGTAATCAGTAAATTAGAAGAAAATAAATAACAAATAAAAAAAAAAGGAAAAACAACTATGCTAATGACATGAGTCGTGTCTTTGTTAAGAAGTAAAAGAGAAAAGGAAAAAAAAAAAGAAGAAACGACGTCGAGAAACTCGAAAGTCGAAAGAGAGAGAGAGAGAGTCGAACGTACCTGTTCGCTTCCAGTTCCACTCGCCGTCGCCAAGGGTTGCTCATCCAGTCCCTCGCTGTCGCCGTCTCACTCTCTTGCCGTTGTCGTCTCAGTCGCCGTTCGAAGGTCTAGGGTTTGTTGCGTCGTGGGTTTTGTTCGCAGGTAGGTTTTCGATTTTGAAAAGGGTTTTGGATTTTTATCGAGAGAGATCGATTTGGGTTTTGTTTTCTCTCTTTCCTAAACTACGACATTTCACTAAAAAAAACAAGGTTTTAAGCTTGTCGCGAAGGCGTCGCTTCTCGCCGCCTCTCGCCTTGCTCGCCGTTGACGAAGGCGAGCGCCTTTGACCCGCCTTTGTGAAAACGCCTCGCCTGTGCCATTTCAAGGCGTCCATGCCTCGCCTCACGCCTCCAGGCACCTCGGGCGGCTGAGGCGACCGCCTTTAATAACTATGGTCTAACATCCTCGTTTATTAATAGAATAAGTAAAATATCAAGATACTTTCCCATGTCCTGAAAGAAATAGACACATTTTTGTCATAGCAAAGTCAATTTGACCATTTTCTAATCAATGCTTAACACAATTTATTTGATTAAAGAGAACAAAAGTATTCACCCACTTCCATAATAATGTGACCACATTTTTTGTTAATGTGGCAAGGAATTTAAGACGCGTTAATGGTGCATCTAGGTGTTATACTGACCCAATATATTAATGAAAAATCATCCTATAGATATCAAGGACAAATTTTCAAAACAATGCTTATATAATATGATATCTACCATTGAGTCTCTAGTTTTAGTTTATTTGCAGAATTAGTATATCATTAAAATAGCTCTCCGCGTCCCCAAAAAAGTAGTCACACATTTACCATTTCAAAGTACATTTGACCATTTTCTGATTGATATTTGAAATAAATTTATTAAGTTATAGAAAATAAAATGTACTCCCAACATTGTAATAAAGTGATCACATGTCTTTGTAAATGTGGTAAAGATTTTACGAGAAACTATCGAAGCATCTAGTTATTACATTGATAATATCTGTTTATGAAAAATCATTCGTAGGAGATTGAATGATGATTATCAACAATTATATTCATATAACTAAATATTTAGAGCCGTGCCATTATAACACCTTAAAATTCACACAACATTTACCGCAAACATTGGGAGATCTTTTTTGGAATAAATGGAGTATTGTTTATAAAGTATCAAAAAATTTAACAAATTAACTGTTTCCATACCAATCTTCTTTTCAAAAATGATCAAATTGACTTTAGAAAGTCAATGTCAAGCTCCTTTTGGTAATATGGAGCAATAATGCTAGTGACGCCAGTAAAAAAGTCTCAACTTTGACTCTCAACTAGTGTCAATCGAGCATGTTAAATTTATTTAACCCCCAAGCAATAGCATGCTGAACACATCAATTTAGAGTCGAATTGGACACTATATGAGATCCCTAATATTACTCTGTCCGGTATGGATAATAGATCCATATCAACCAGGAAATTTAACCCTACAAAGACCACAACATCGACACTAATAATTATATATATATATATATATATATATACACACACACACACACACACACACGTGAGAATAGTACAACAGTTCTAAAATAAAGCATAGTCAGGAAACCGTCTACAACAACAGAAATTACAAATCCTTGCCCGGTAATGCTTAGCATAGAGCAATGTGCAATCACTGTGTCTCCCATTTTCAAAATTCATAGCTAGATTAAGTTACGAGAATTAATAAAAAAATATAATAAAGATCAAACAAACAGATCGCTCCAACTTCTGTTCTTAAATCAGTACTTTAAATAATAAACAAATAAACGAAATTCAAAACGGTGAATGAAAATCAATTCTAAAGTAAATCAGATCTGAGATCGCAGAAAGAAATAACTAAACAGATGATCGTTGAAGCTTGATGAAGAATAGGTCTACTCATAGGAATTGATCATAGATCAAGCACGAAATTCGAGGGGGGAAAAGTTGAAAAATTAAAATCCATAATTCAATTCAAAGCCCTAACAAATTAGCAAATAAAAGGTTAACTAATTCCTTCGTAGAAACAGGAATCGAGGACTCACCATTTTCGTGCAGCTTGGATTTGAATACGAACAGAGATTTGAGGAGAGAATTTAGAGAGAGAATCTAGAGAGAGAGACGGACAGACCCTCCGATTGACGAGGGTAAGGGAAATGCGATTGTGGCTCGATTTATTAGGTGGCTGTTTGTCGGAGGATTTATATCATGTGGTTGTTCGTACTGGAGCGTTGGGGTGTGAGTTGGGACTCGAGATGTAGCGTGACACCACGTTGTTGGATTGGGGCTTTGTATGAAAGAGGTTGAAGCATGTCGGCTTGGCTGAAGTCGGCTAACGGTTGAGGAAAATGGTGTCGTGTGGTTCCGATAAGGGCTCGATTGGTACAAAAATAAATCGATTACTAGTAATAAAATTTTACAGAAATAGATGGAAATATGATTTCTAAAAAGTATTTAGTAGTATAAGGAATGTGATTACTAATGTAGTATAAATTTCTATTATACTATTTGGTAAGAAAAAAATAACCTGAAATGCAAAGATAAAGTTAAGTCAATTGACAACATTACATCAATATAGATAAGTACTTGTTAATGACTTTTATGATAAAAATTAGATATTAACGTTATTGATGCTACACAAAATAATAAGTTCTTCTTTCTCTCTCAATTTTAGTGAAAATTTTAAATTATTCAACATTAATAAAGTAAGAAAAATTTATTAAATTTTTAAAAAAACTAATGTTATAATGAAACTAGTTCAAATAAAAATAGTTTAAACATTTGAAACAATTCGAAAAAAATACGTGTAATTATTTATTTAGAATAATTACTATTTTATTTTCCGATATAATTTCAAGCGGATCAATCACCCACTTTTTTTATATCATCTCCAATTGTGAAAATTAACACAATAATCATAAATTATAAACTATTATTAGTAAATTAAATCAAATAAGAATAGTTAGAAAAATCTTATAAAGAGCCGAAAAACAACAACGATACGGAAGAGTAAAAAAGATCGGTCGTAAAATTGTTGAAACTAAATAAATTATAAATATAAAGTAAATACTTGACCTAATAGAAGGATATTATTATCCTTTTACGTGGATTCCAACTATTAGAAATTTTAATACCATCTTCTACATCAGAATTGTGATTTCTTAAATTTTATTAATCAATTTTAAGATTTTAATAATACATTTCTATTCAAAATATAATTTTTACATTACCAAATGTTATTAATTAATTTTATAAAATTGATTCTACGAAACTAATTCTAATTTTTTGTACCAATCGAGGTCTAAAAGAAAAACTAAAGAGGTAAGCAAATGAAATAAGAAACGATTCTTGGCTTGAGCGGCTCAGCTAACGGGAACTATTAAACATTAGTTTATCCTTTGGAATGTTATTGGTTGGTTGACTTTACGCTTTAAAGTTTAAGGGGGCGCGGTTGGGGTAAGGGCGTCCACAGTGGGGAGTCTCCCACCACTCCCTAAAAACAATTATAGAGATTTTTAGAGATTTTCCACCCGATCCTACAATGGTTCTCTACACCCTCTATCTCTAAAACCAATTAAATCACCCTCTAAATATAGAGTGAGTTTTAACATGAATAGTAACTCAAATCCTTTACATTTTCTTCATTTTATTTGAATACAATATACTTTTATTTAATATTTTAAAATAAAAATTATTAAAATATACTCTTTGCATCCCTAAATTATTTTTTTTTGTCAGTTCCTAAATAATTGTCTTGTTTAAAACTTTCTTTTTTAGGATATTATTTTTACCATTTTACCCTTACTTTTCTCTTTACTTTAATTATGCATCATATACACATGGGCATTAAAAGAAACTACACATTATACCAATATTAATAATCAAGTCAATTATTTTTTGTTAATTCGTGTGCCGAGTCAAACAAGACAATAATTTAGGGACGGAGAGAGTACAATATATTTTTCATAGTATATAAAATTTAAAATATTTTATTTTAATTGTGGTGAAAAAATATAAATAAAAGAGAAAAAATATAATAGTTTGTTAGTTGAGATGAGAGATATTTAATTTTTAGAGGGTTATATAGAGAGTGCTTGTTGGAGTGAATTTATTTTTAGAGTGTTGAAAAAGTGAAACTTGAACGAAAAACGAGGTGTTTAGAGTGTGATATAGGGAGTTATTGTTGTGGATGCTCTAAGGGCGTCCACAGTGGGGAGTCTCCCACCACTCCCTAAAAACAATTATAGAGATTTTTAGAGATTTTTGCCCACCCTTGATCCTACAGTGGTTCCTCTAGTCCACCCTCTATCTCTAAAACCAATTAAATCACCCTCTAAATATAGAGTGAGTTTTAACATGAATAGTAACTCAAATCCTTTACATTTTCTTCATTTTATTTGAATACAATATACTTTTATTTAATATTTTAAAATAAAAATTATTAAAATATACTCTTTGCATCCCTAAATTATTTTTTTTTGTCAGTTCCTAAATAATTGTCTTGTTTAAAACTTTCTTTTTTAGGATATTATTTTTACCATTTTACCCTTACTTTTCTCTTTACTTTAATTATGCATCATATACACATGGGCATTAAAAGAAACTACACATTATACCAATATTAATAATCAAGTCAATTATTTTTTGTTAATTCGTGTGCCGAGTCAAACAAGACAATAATTTAGGGACGGAGAGAGTACAATATATTTTTCATAGTATATAAAATTTAAAATATTTTATTTTAATTGTGGTGAAAAAATATAAATAAAAGAGAAAAAATATAATAGTTTGTTAGTTGAGATGAGAGATATTTAATTTTTAGAGGGTTATATAGAGAGTGCTTGTTGGAGTGAATTTATTTTTAGAGTGTTGAAAAAGTGAAACTTGAACGAAAAACGAGGTGTTTAGAGTGTGATATAGGGAGTTATTGTTGTGGATGCTCTAAATAATGGACAATTTGGATATTTATTTATTTTTGGTACAGCGGACAGCCACAGCCAATTTGTTCATAATTCCAAATAGCATCTGAGGCTGAGGCTGGGTCCATTTTCTGCGTCAAGCCAACGCTACCCTCTCTTTCCCTCAAAAAAGTTTTTCGATTTACTAAAGTTAACTACTCCAACATTTTAATTAGAGTAATGCTATAAATATTTAAAGAGTCTAAATTTTTTGTACTAAATAATATATTAGTTGATGTAATAGCTGATATAATACATTGATTATAATTTTTAATTTTATTTTTTGTACCACATCAACTGTCACATCAGTTAATATATTATTTAGTGCAAAAAATTTAATATTCTTTAAGTACCAATAGCATTACTTTTTTAATTAATCATAAGCTTAAGCATAATTACACCCACACACACATCAATAAAAGGTTTTAGTGTTCTACCTTTAAATTTGATTGAGGCACGATGGTTACGAATAATTGCATCACAAAAGTCGGTCTGATATAGGTTTTATATTAAAATGGTAGTAGTATTACATAATAACAACAAAAAAATTGATCTTCGTTTCAGGTAAAGAGTCTGCTTTTGATTTGTTTGGGTCAATTTAATTAAAATTTAACCGATAATTTACATAAAATTATTTGTTTTACAAAATTATGAAGTTGTAATCCATAATATTATTAATGTACTTTTAACTAATGAGATTTTATTTATTAAAATATAATTAAAATATGTAAAATTTCAATTTAATTTAATTTACATGTTAACTTTTAAAAATGAAAATTTGACTCTTTATCTGAATTGGAAGGAGTAGTACTAAAAAGTATTTGGAGTGTTGTACTTATTTATTTTCGGAAGTGTGGCAATGTACTTTTAAATTTGATAGACATAATAATACTCTATTTGTACAATTAAAATGTTTTTCATCTTTTTTTTTTTTTGGAGAAATTGAAATTGTATTACTCTACCTCACTAGGTATATATGTCAATCTTTCTCTAGCGATTTTTGCATAATTGTATATACTCCTTCCATATCAGGTAAAGAGTCTACTTTTAACTTTTTACGGTCAATTTAGTTAAAGTTTGATCAATAATTAACTTAAATTTAGTAATTTTTATAAAATTATAAAAGTTGTAATCTATAGTATTTTTAAGATAGTTTTTAATTAATAAAATTTTATTTCCTAAAACATAAGTAAAGTATGTAAAATTTAAATTTAATTTGGTCACATATTGACTTTTAAAAAATAAAAAAAGTGGATTATTTGTGTGGATATATATATATATATATATATATATATATTGTAAACGATCTCTGGTTTCTTTATAGTTAGTCATGTAAAAGGTTATTTTGACTTTCTTTTTGGTTTATCTTGTACACAATATTTCCCAAGACTTTTTATAAACTTATTATTTGTTTTCTCAAATTACAAAAGTATAAAAGTTATAATTTTGTACTTAGTTTTTAAATTTTTAATGACTGAAATTTTATCACCTTAAATAAAATAAATGTATGTTGAATATTTGATACGATACTCCTAAAGTGAATACTTTTATCAAAATAGTTAAGTGAATGAACTTGAAATTTTACAATTTGTAGACCTCCGACTCTACCAGCAAACCACTTCTTAAGATTCATTTTGTAAATCTCACTTTGTTAATCTCACTTGAATGAGACCCTGACTCGGTGGTTGTGTTTATAAGATGACACTATGAAAGAAGGAGAACTGTCTAGCTTCTTGCTTTCATTTTTTAACCAATACTCTAATTGAGGTTGATTACGGAAATCAAATTGTAGTACTACATGAATTGGCTTTTCACTTTTTAGGAAAGACAAATATTTGTTCTTTTGACTAAAGGAACGCACCGTATACGAACTGGGAAAAACAGAAAATAATAATAATAAAGCGACAGAGAGATAGGATAGAGTTCATATTTTGAACAACTTTGACTAAAACAATTCTCACACGAGAGCTTCCAATGCAATCATTTATCTAGTAAAAAATGTAAAAAAAATAGATTTTTCAAAAAAAAAAAACTTCTCCAGCTGTCAATGGATCGGAGTCCGATCTTATTTTTAGGATATGTGTGAGCACCCCGATCCGCAGATCGTTCCTGGAACTTTTGCTCTGGACTCCCGAATAAAAAAGATGTGATAAATATGCATGACGCATTTATATTGAAAATAAAGTCGTCACCCTCGTTTATATAAGAGACGAGAGAAAAATTAAGATTGTGGGGTCGAAGGCTAAGTTACGAGTTGGGAAGGTTTTATGCACCCAACTCACCCTTTCGGTCTTTTATGATTGCATGCTCGAGTTTATATGCTACGGGTTTATTATACTATGTGGCGAAGGAAAACTGATCACGAAAACTTATATCTCCGTTTACGTTATAAAATGTATACATGCTTTATTATCTACAAAAGAAACAAAATAAGTATAAATATATTTATATTTAATGGAAATAACTAAAATGAAATTTTAGTTTAAAGTATCTCTATATATATATATATATATATATATTACATATTTATATATAATATTAATTATATATAAATAAGAACAGACATTTCGATATTTGCATTTAATGAATATGTTATATGTATTTACATATCAAATGTGCCGAAATGAATATATACACAGTTATAATTTAAATGTATTTATTTACATATCAAAACGGATAAATAAAGTAACGAGCGGAAGGATTTTATCTTCTGTCGTTTTACAGAATTTGGGCCAAATTCTAGGCCGTTGTGTTATATTTGATCAGGCTAGCTCATAGCCTGACCGTTCTACTTCCACTGTTACCGATACGAGGAAATGAAGATTTACGTTTTGATATTGGATGTGTTCAAAGAGCACTATGTGTTTATGTGTGTGTTTGCTGTGTATATGTGTGTCTGTGTGTGTGAAATTTGCCTAGGGAGAGAACGATTTGTTTTCTCGGACTAAGGGAGAGCAAGAGAGAGAACAGAGAGCTTTTCTTTCTTTTCTTTTTCTTTCTTTCTTTTCCTTTCTACCGTGAGAGAGAGAGAGAGAGAGAGAGAGAGAGAGAGAGAGGAAGAGAGAGCTGAGAGCTGATGGTGTCTTTTAGAGAGAGAATTGAAAGTCTCTATTTATAAGAGGCTGAGAGAGAGATATTTTGATGATACTCTCGGGGCCAAGCAAGGAGGAAGTTTCGTTTGTGCCTTCAAAGTCTCAGCAACCGGGCGGCTTGACTTGTGAGGCAGTGCTGGTTTGGTACGCGGCGCACTTGGCATGGTGACCGCACACCAAACTGTGTTTCGGTGTATCAGCGCACCAAAAATGTCTTCAGTGCACCAAACCCTGAATACACTTAGAATCTTCATCTTTCATTCTTTATCCTTCAGGTCCCCCGTCAATTTTATTTAATCTTTATGCCTTGAAGTTGTTCATTTTGCTTTTTAACCTTGGAATCATCTTCTTTTATGTTTTGCACCCTGTAAGCTTTGTATCTTCAGATTTGACCCTTGATGTTGATCTAACTGAAGTTGTTGTGTTTGTTGAACGTCGTTAGTCCTGTTTGATATTTTGTTTCCTGAATAATCACATATGTAAGACCTCGTACCAACGTATTAAAGTTATAATTAATTCAGAAATAGAATTTAGAAACTTTCAAGTTTAAAAACCCTAACGGAGTTGGTACTTAGCATGGGTTACATTTTAAAGACTTTGGTTTAGGTTTATAATACACCCCAAAAATATTTTGGAACACCCTAGGATCAATTCGGTAAAAATTTTAAAAATTAAAATCGAAGGTTCCAGGTGGCTCGCGCAAGCAGTGCTGAGCGACCGCGCCATTTAGGGAGACCAAGGCATAAATTTGATGTCGAGCGCGGCCGCGCCATGCCCACGGCGCGACCCAACCAGACAGCTTCCAGGTTTTCACCACTTCGAGCTTTCCGATTGCATCGTCGTCGTCCCCGGCTTGACACTTAGCAGCAGCAATGAGTGGAACACGGTTTGCACACAGTTTGGAGGCTTATATAAGGTTGATTCTCAGCCTTGAAACCTAGAAAATCACACACACAACACACACTTCATATTAGACACGCTAGTGGCGATACGAAGTTTGTTCGGCGCTCGGTTGATCAAAGTTTAGATGATCCAACTTGGTGGGGGCAATATATTTGAGAAGTAAACTCTTTCGGGAAGCTTACTTGGGATGTAAGTTACTAACCCCTCATATTTTAGATATGTGCATGTTTAACTAAAAATAATTTTGTACCATGAATAAAATGTGTATTAATTGTTAGTATGTGACATGAGATATGTGAAATGGTTAAATAAAGGCTTTGAGTTAGTAGCATTAAAAGTAGTACCATGAATTATAAAGTGATGTTATGATTAGCCAGACATATTTAAAGTTTAGTAATAACTCCAACGGAGTCAAATAGGATGTAATAATATTACATCAAATAATAAAGTGATGTAGAGTAAGGACTCTTATAGAGTCAAATATAATTAACGGGTGATATACGAAGTGTCTCTAAAATATTAAGATGACACATTCGTAAAGTTATAATGCCATAAATGTTATATATATAATAAAGTGGATATAGAATGAGTACGAGATACAAAGTATCACGTCACAAATAAAAGTAAAATATAGTTTGATATCATAAGTGTATGACATGATAATGATGGGATCTATTGTAAACCAGAAATGATGATAGTTCTGTAAAGTAAAAATGTAATGATATATAGTTGCTTATAATGATAATACTATGACATATAAAGAGTAATAGCATGTAATGTGCTTAACATTCACAAGCACTTCGACAGGATAGTTAATGGCAGGTAAACATCTACTTGATCACATTGATATGTATTACGTGTAAGATACGCATAAAGTAAAGATGTTGCGTATACGTTTATGAAATGCAGTATAAGAATAATACAAGTAAACATCTACTTGTGTATAAAGTTAAAGCAAGATAAGAAATTACAAGTAAATATCTACTTGTTTATAGTAATGAGATCCAACCAATAATTACTGGAAAGGGCATTGATGCATTATATACATGATGAAAATCATGATGCACAGTAACAACCGTGGGCAATATATATACATGATGAAAATCATGATGCACGATAATAACCGTGGACTCAGTAATAATCCTGCCACTGGTCATGGTATAGGGCAGCTCACTGTCATAACCAATAGGGTGACATTGATATGCTGCGACCCTGGTTGCCGTCAGGTAACTAGAGGCATGGGAAAGGGCTACCCATAGAGGTGAAGCCACCCATGGTACCAGTTATGAGGAAAGGGCTGCCCGTAGAAGTGAAGCCGCCTACGAAACAAGCAAAGGTTTTCATTCAGAAACCTGCACTGCAATAGCAGAACATGTACAGACAGGAAGAGTAAGGTAAAAAGAAAAAGGGATGTTGAGGCATATCTCGACACTGATAAGAGTACTGTAAGCTACCTATTATATGTTAGTCATGCGTGTCGGTTGGTCGCAGTCTTCCACTGGTATGGGACGGTTGACGGCTGCTAAGCCTCTGATATTGCATGGTGTTATAATGTGTTTTCCTATGTATAAAGTGGTAGCGGTCTTCAACTGGTATGGGACGGTTGACGGCAGCTGAGCCTGTCGTGCGTATGGAATTATTTGTGTTGTGATATACTGTGTTAATATGCTGCATGATAACATACCATGCATCTAGTAACTTACTGAGTTTCGACTCACCCCATATCTGTTTTAAACTGTTAGATCTCAACAAGACGGTAATATCCAGCATTTTGGGGTCATTTAGCAGAATTCAGTGCAGGTAATGGTTCGAATAATAGTTTGATGAAACTGTGCACCAGTAAGGTACGTACATAGATGGAAAAAATGACAAGACCGACAAAAATTGTCGTAAGGCTGTGTAACTCTGATCAGTAATGCTAAACAGAGATTATGAAATGTTTCTTGAGGTCATTGACTCAAGTTTATATATGATGTCTTAAAGTTCAATTTTAGCAGAATTTTAACTGCTAATTAATGTTATATGTTTGGTTCATGCACCGGCTTGTGGTTGATCCGTATAGGAACTCGGGTCGGGGCATGACAATAGAAATCAGTGTTAGTACATTTATAAATAAACAATTATTTATAGGACAATTTGTGTAATATAGGGTACGAATTCTGGGTGTTTACAATATGGGTTGAGTTTTTCAATCCGATTATCTAATTGTGATCCGAATTTGATAACCCGATAGCTTAACAAATCGGACTTGAATTAAGGGTGATCCGATCCGATCAGATATAAAAAAATATAGTAATATTACACATACAAAAGTTACTTATGTTAAGCTTTTACTCGCAACTAAATATATATAAATACTTTTACGTACTGTAATATCTTACAACATTGCCATTCATATTTGTGTAAAATTGATAATAAGATTTTTCATATTTGTTTGACATTTGATTAAGTAAAAGATACCTTGACATTATTTTTAGAGTAATTCTATGGATACCTAAAAAGTACTAAATTTTTTACACCAAATGATGCGTTACCTGATGTGGTAGAAAAATCAAAATTAATACATCACATTAGCTGCCACATATGGGGGCACATCATTTGGTGCAAAAAATTTGGTGCGCTTTAAGTACCCAAAGCATTATTCTTATTTTTATTCAATACTTTAACGAGGGTCAAATTAAGAGTTCGTTTGGTGCATGTAAACGCAACGTTTAAAAAAATACAGTATTTTAAAAACGCATGTCTTTTCTTATAAATGGGTATGAGATATCACATCAATACGTAGTTTTTTTTTCCTAGCAACGTTTTAACACCTGCGTTTTGAGAAAAAACTGGGAAAAGCGCAACTGCATTTTGAAAATGTTGTTTTTTCTGCCGCAACATTGAAACATAATTTTTTCAAATAAGATGCGTTTTATCCTACGTTTTGGCAAAAACGCACCACTAAACGGGCTCTAAATCCGATAAAATATGAATTCGATCCGAATCTAAAAATTTAAGATATGGATTGAGCTTTTAAATATCCGAAAGATAACCTGAATCCGATAATTTATTAACAAATCAGATTTGAATTTAGCATATCCGATCTGAATCCAATCTATTGACAGACATATCTCCTACGAAGACAATCTCTTATGCCGAGGTGGTGATAAGGTGGCAATTAGATCAATTACAGCAGGAGTAATTTTTATTTTTTATAATTAATTATAAAACAATGTCACGTTTGAATGAATGTTCAAAAGAAGTTTTGCATTAGAGCATGTTTAGAAAGAGAATTCTCAGCTTTTTTTTTTTTTTGCCACATTTGAAGCTAGATGATAACATTAAAGATGATCTTAGCAAGATTTTCCAAATTTGATGGATTAATAGAGACTTTTTTTCACTTTTAAGACGTACAAGAAGGATTTACGCCATTCTTCAAGTCGGGGGGTTGAAGATAAAGGACATGTTTTGAAAATGACGTGCGGTTTGATAATTTTTAGGTCCACTTTTGTCTTTACAAAGTTTATAAACATTTGAACAAACTCACAATAATATAAATCTACTTTGTTCAAGTTGACATATGCATTTTCTTTGAGAATGACTTGAGACGGTGATGAAAAAGATAACCCAAAAGATGGATGGATTAACTTATAATTAGAAGATGAATATTTAGCCATATATTGTTTAACAAATCTACACACACACACACACACATATATATATATATATATATAATGACAGTCACAGAAGCACTTTAGCCTGCTAAATATAGCAATTTTTCGCCTAAAATAAGTTGCTAAAAACGGAACATGATATTCAATGTTCTGGTCTACCATTACGCTCCTTTCAGATTCAATGTCCTGGTCTACCCTTTCAGATTCAATTTGCACTCCTTGGATGAATGTATTTGCTGCATTGGTATTAACGAGAAATGAATCTACACTCCTTAGACAGCCGAAACATTACATGATCAATAAGCTTTGATTTCAAACTGTGCTTCTGAATGCCACCACGGGGTCATTCAATGCACCCGTGGTTGTCTAGCCTGCATGTTATAAAGAATACAGAAAATGATAAAATGTCATCATCTCAAGCAGAAAATCTAATAATCTTTTCCGGTTACTTAATGTGGTTGTCTAGTCTGCATCTTATAGAGAATATAGAAAAAATAAAAGACCCCACGATCCGATGTTATTTTTGAGGGTGGGCCTGAATGACAGTAGACATTACTGACGAAAACCATTTGATAGGTAAAGTTTCTGAAGTATAGACGATGCCATGTTTTATCTTAAGAAAAATTGTGAAGACTATGATTGTTGATCATTAATCTCTTAATGAGATATATTTTCGTATAGCTCAAGGATAAGATCAGATGAGTCTTTGGTTCGATGGGTGACACCCCAGCTCCATGACATTGATGCACTAGCCAAGATGGTTGATCCAGCACTTAAAGGGCTCTATCCAGTTAAATCTCTTTCCCGTTTTACAGATGTTGTTACTCTGTGCGTCCAGGTAATCTTAGCAAGTTGGATTGTGAATCCTGTTTCCGTCTACTTTAAGTTAGCTTCTATAATCTTTTTATGTTATGGCACATTCTAATTTCCTCTATGTTATATTTTTGAGGCAGCCGGAGCCTAAATTCAGACCACTCATGTCAGAAGTGGTTCAAGCTCTGGTTCGGTTAGTATAGCGAGCAAACACGAGTAAAAGAACAGTGGGTAATGGTTAGAGTTCATTTTTGCGTACTCACAACCAGGATACACTGGATTATGAGCCTTAGATGCCATGAACTGTTTGAGTTCGTTCTTTCAACTATAAAGATTACTCTACCAAAAGAATTTGTGTATTTATCTATTTCTACTTATTTTTTGTTTTCCCTTTTTTCATTGCGGGATCACCTGCTTTTGATTTATTGTTACATCTCCTTGATTTTCTTGTATGGTTTGTGGAAGCATAAGGGTGACTCGATTTGTTTACATCTCCTTGATTATCGTTATATTTTATCATACTTTTAGTAAATTTTTTTAATTAAATTATCATATATAATTTATTTTACCTTATGTTTCTTCGCAATAGTATAGTGTTGGAGGTTATGTTCAAAATGTATTGTATTCAATTTATTTATTTATTTATTTATTTGTTTCCTCATCTTTTTGCTTATATATTGCTTAATTAAAAAGATATATGTTGTGCATTTAACGCACGAGGGTAAAAACTAGTTATATGTAAAATGGAGTGTATTAGTATTCCAAAATTGTCCGATGAATTTCCAAGAAATATTGTTCATCGGCAACAAGTTTTTGAAAAAATAATGCTCAACTTTTTCTTAAAGAATTAGGAAAAAGTTAAAGGCACTAGATTTTGTATGGAAAATAATGCTTAACTATGTTACTTTGAATTTGGACCATTTTTTTTAATTTATTGATTTGCATTTTAAATTTGTTGTAAAACTTTTTATTTGAGATATACTTTGAAAATTAATGTTTTTAGTGTACCATGTCTTTTAATAAAAAAAAGAAAAGAAAAGAGAAAGTAAATCATATCAAATATAACATTAACATGACATTGTACTCTCTCCCCTATAAAACAGTCGAAAGACATACTCCCTCTGTTCCTTAATTATTGTCTTGTTTGACCTGACACATAGATTAAAAAAAAATAATTGAATTGATTATTAATGTTGGTATAATGAGTAATTTTTTTTAATGTCCATGTGTATGTGGTCCATAATTAAAGTAGAAAAAAAGTAAGGGTAAAATGATAAAAATATTGTACTAAAAAGAAATTTTTTTAAAGAAAACAATTATTTTGAGACAGACAAAATAATTTATGGACGGAGGGAGTATAAAAAATGTGCACAAACGACACATGACCATTATGTAAAAATTGTGACCACAGACCTCCAAGTACAAAAAAAAAAAAATGTAAATCTTTGGATAGTAAAGCGTTGTTAATCCTAAAAAGTTAAATGTATAAGTGTATTTCATCCTTCCTTATACGGAAGTCATTTATGATTTAGTTACATAGGAGCAAGTAAAGAGTAGGTAAAGCTCTAAAAGGATAACTTTATAAAAAATGAAAAGCAATCATCAGGAGGAGTTGAACTTGAGCCCTCGTCATGAAGGCAAAAGAGAGTACTTAAAAAATTGGACCATCCTCCCTTGTTACATAACACTTGATACGTGTGGAGGACCATAAAAACCAAATTGATAAATAAAGGATGGGTTGGGCTTGATTGAGATATCATCTTATCTTACCATGCATGAAAATGACCCAACAAAAAGCAGCATTCCTATCCCATCATCTACATACATGCCCAGCCCAATGAACATTTATGGCCAACAACGACATCACCCAATCTTATACCCCTTCAAAGCAAGTATTAGTAGAATATATGAGCAAAACCTTGTACACCATACTTTTGGGAATTCATCAATAGAGGTCGGTCCCTTTTTCAATATTTATAATCGCTTCAGTCCACTTTTTTTTTTAAAAAAAGTATTTTTGGCCAAAAAGACGATTATGTCATTAATGAAAGAAAAACACGCGCGCATTAGTAACCCAAGACATTGCGATGAGTAATCCAAGGCATCGCGTGGGTTAATCATCGCGATGAACAACCAAGGCATTGCGATATGAGCAACCAAGGCATCGCGATGAGTAATCAAGGCATTACGATGAGCAACCAAGACACCGTTTGAATTTCAATCATTGGAGGGGACTTGATTTTGGTTTACCTTTCGAGGGCGTTGCCCCCGAACCCCCACGAGGGACGCTGTCCCCTCAACCCCTGTGACCTAATCGGGCAAGTCGATCCCCGTTGCGTTGCCCAGCATACTGCGATTGGCGAATTAAAGGCATCCCGATGCCCAATTTAATATAATATCAAAATCGATCAAAATGGTTGTTTTTGGTTGGAAATTTTACATACAAACATGATATTAACTTCCTATAACAGTATGATATTGATATTATACAAAATTCAAACTCAAATCATTTATTAAAGTCCCAAAATCAGTCCAAGAATATCTCCCTCTGTTTTAGGACAGCACACTGTCAAGCTCGATTTGGATCTCGAAAATAGTATTTTTTGGTAGAAAAATTGTGCACAAATGTAGTACTAAGTTAGGATAACAATATGAGATTGATTTTAAATAAATTCGAAGCCTAAAACATAGATTAAAGTGGCCAAAACAGCCCAAAAAACAGAGAAAAACGAGATGAACTCAAAAAAATTGAATTTGATCAAATTGTGATCAAATTCGTGTTCTATGTATGGAAATTGATACACAAACATGAGGGAAGACTATATTAACAACATGAAATTATTTATACATCAATTTGAACCTCAAACCTGAAGTAATGATATTGTTGAGGGCATTTTAGAAAGAAAATTCTCAAAGTGCCTTTTAGCGGTTAAAAAAAAAATAGATGGACTGAGAGAAAAAATATTTCAAAGTGAAACGACCAGCAATTTCCTGGTAAATTAATCTAACTAGACAATGTATTAATTTGTAAGATGAATTTAGCATTAGACCAATTTTAAACATGGACAAATTATTGAGCTTGATTGATATTCATCACACTTTTGTTTTTAACTCAATAATTATCAAACTATTTGAATGTAATGGTCAATTGAGTTTCACTAAACAAGTAAATGAGTTGAATTCTAATTTTTATTTCAATGTCCTTTAAAATAATAAGTCAAATAGTCATCTTACATTTTTTTTTAAATTTGCTCTCACGTACGTTGATCATAATTCTTGCCACCTTTCTCTCGCTCTCTTTTTTTTAGGGTAAATTACAGATCGGTTCTTTTTGAGATATTTGTAAACGCTTCAGTCCATCATAATTTTTTTAAAACAAAAAAGACTCTTTTGGGGCCAAATGACGGATAATGAAATTTGATCAGACACTGCATCGGGATGCATCAGTTTCTGCATTGGGTCAACTTCAGGTCGATCTATTTATGCATCGGGATGCATCACAGTTCATGCATCGCAAGTAAAAAAATCATGCATCGCAATTCAGAATCTAGGAAAATTAGCTTTCTTTGCTATAAACATAATTCAAAACCATCTATCGCGATGTAAATATAATTCAAAATCATACTCGATGCATCAGTTTGTGCATCGAGATGTATCAGTTTGTGCATCATGATGCATCGGCTTTGATTTTTCTCTTACTCTGTTTCTTCACATTTATCTCCCAAGTTAGATAGCTTTAACTCCCGGCAATTGATGACCTCCTATATTCACGAAAATTAACTTTTTTCGCTACAAGCTATTGGAATGGAAACAGAGATTTTCTGGAGAAATTTTAAAAAGAAAATAAGATTCATCGGAGAAATTTTAGAAAGAAGTTTCATGCATCTCAATTCAAAAATCATGCATCGCAATGCATCAGTTTGTATGCATCGAGATGCATCGGCTTTGATTTCTCTATCATTTTGCTTCTTCACATTTATTTCCCAAGTCAGATGGTCTTTACTCCCAGCAATTGATGACCTCATTTATTCATGAAAATCAACTTTCTTCACTACAAGTTATTGGAATGGAAACAGAGATTTGCCGGAGAAATTTTAGGAAGAAAAGAAGATTCAACGGAGAAATTTTAGGAAGAAGTTATCGGGAAGATTTAACGGAGAAATTTTAAAGAATCTACTGTATATGTTATTGCGAGGCATTTAAGAAATCATAGGGTTTACAGGATAAAAGATTTACAGGAGAGATTTTAGGAAGAAAACAACTTGTAGGATACATTCACGTTGCATAGGAACAATTTTATGAAACTACCTTTTAGCGGTTAAAAAAAAAGAGTGAACTGGTGAGAAGAAAACATTATGAAAATGGAAAAACGGACTAGCAAGCAATTTCCCCTTTCTTTTACTTTATTCAAATGAAAAAAATTACAATACTTGAACACACCCATTAACCCAATTTTGGACAGCCTAGATCTTTTACCCTTAACCCAATTTTATTTTCCCAACTAACATAAATAAATTTGGTAAGTCATTGACCTCCTCAAGGCTCAATCTATAAAAGTAAACTGAAGAATCGGATTGATCCTAAGCGAATAAAAAAAACAAAGGGTTAAAAAATTGAATATTTCTATTATCATTATTTTATTTTTTAAATTGCCCAAGCGAATTTGAATTAAATCTTATAGAATTCGACTTATATATATATATATATATATATATATATATGTGTGTGTGATTTATCTAATAACAACTCTAAATGACTAAGTGGTTGTCACGTGCATGGCACAAATAATTATATGAATTCTTGATTGTTTAATTAACACTAAGATAGCATAACTTGAGATGTATGAACCCAATACATTTCCGATGATGATCCTTACGTTTTTTGACACACCCTTATACTTGCATTTGACACAACTTTATATTAAATCATCACCCAATTGCGATTTCGAAAGAGATAGAGTACGTTACACAATCATATCACGTTGTATTTGTCATATATATCGCATAAGTATATTGAAATATAACGTAAACTTTTGACGATTTAAAATAAAAAAGAAAATAGTGATAATGATACGATCGATGATATTACATCGATACAATAGCATATTTACTTAATAATCATAATACTTTCTGCAAGTATATTATTGATGAAAATGTAATGTATATAGATAAAAGTCTTGATTTTCGAGACAATGTTCATTTATTCATTGAAAAGAACAATTAAGAACATACATTAAGAAGGTAATAGCTAGATTGATAATACAAGTAACTAGGAAGGAAACCCTTTATTCCATGATTGCTCCACCATATGACACTTTCTTGCCACCCGAACAATTTGCCATTTCCTCCGATGACTTTGGTGGTGGCGGCAGTGGTGGAGCGGCAGCCTTTTCTTGAAGCGGTGGTGGCTGGACGTTGGTTAGTGGTGGAGCAACATTGTCTCCAGACTCTCCTCCACCATTTGTCACCAGAGGGGTGGAAAGGTTGTCCGGCAACACAAACACACTTTGTGATAGCCTTCTTTGGTGGCGGCCTACTCTTTGAGACATTTTTTGGGAGGAAGGTACAGTGAATGTTTGTGTGTGTGTGTGTGTGAGTGTGTGTGAGAGAAAGAGAGAGAGAGAGAAAGAGTTGACTGTTTATATAGGCAGGTTAAGTACAGATTGTCCAATGTACTGGGATTCTTGGGGCAATTACTTAAAAGACACTGCATAGAAACAATTAAACAAGTTTGCAACTGAGGTGGGTTTTGTCCAAGTGGAAATGACAAAAGTATCCTTCTGTTGGAAAATCAGAAAAAAAAAAAAAATGGATGGCATTACTTGTGTCTAACTTAATTATTCATACTATCCGCGAGTGCAATTTTTTTTTTCGGAGTTTAAAAGTTTTATGATGAGTCATTATAAATTTATAATAATAATCAATTCTAAGACGTTTATTTAGGTAGTAAAATAAATTATGGGTAAGTATTATTTTGGTGGATGATTTTCTTTTGAAGGATATTTTGGGTATTATAAGAAAAACTTCGTTGTGAATTATTCCTAGCCAATATAAGAGATATGAAGCGAAAAAGTAATGAGAGTAGAATGATTAATTTTCAAAAAGAAAAATCAAACTTTGACTACAACACTTGAAAAGGAAAAAGGAAAAACAAATGACTAAATTTAATGAAAGATAAATGTACCGTAAGTAGGATCCTAATGCTAGATTATCTGTATTCTCACAAAAAAAAAGGCTAGATTATCTAAGAAAATCTGGTTAAGATAATTTTAAAGGAGCATTTTTTTATTTTTTATTTATTGGACTTGTGAAAACACTGAACTTAATATCTTACTATGTAAACAATTCAAAGTCCAATACAGTATAAGATCCTTTATACTATATATATATATATATATATATATATATATATTAAAAATTGTGAGTCCGTACACTTCAGTGAATTTCAACCGCTCTAGTATCTTATATTTTTTTTAAATTGGAAAAAACCACTTTTGTGTATTGCGATGCATCAATTTGAAATCGCGATGCACGAAAGTTTTTGTGTCTTTTGCGATGCATTAATTTAGAATATATATATAATACAATGAAAATGGTTTAAAGATCAGGTTCTTTAGGGCTTGTTTGTTAACCATTTCTGTTTCACATTTTTTGTTTTTGTTTCTAATTTTTGGTGAAAATAGAAATAGAAATGTGTTTGACAACCATTTCTATTTCTGAGAAACTAAAACGTTTCTCATTTTTCCCCAAATTCTAGAAATAATTTTTTTGTTTCTCGCAGAAGAGAAACATTTCTCATCCAAAATACAGAAGGGCCAAGAGCAATTAGGTTGGGTCTTTGAACTTTAACACGAGAAATTCTCAACCCTAACTTTTTTCCTCTATGTGTGTGTGTGTGTATATATATATATACATGTATATATATATATATACATATATGTATATATACATACATATATACATATAAATATACATATATACACATGATATACATACATATATACACATATACATACATATATACATATATATATATTGACGCGGAATTAACAACGAAGAAGCTCTTACTACGAGAAACTTCAAGAACAAGCCTAAAGACGGCTTAGGGTTTTCCAAAGAAGAGAAACGTTTATAATATATCAAAAACTGCTCAAAACAATGTTTAAGAAGGTATTTATATACTCTAAACAAACCAAACCCTAAAAGGAAAACGACAAAAGTAAATAAGAAAAACTTCCGAGGCCCAAAATAATACTTAAAACGCGTTTTTCGGGCCAAAAACGAAACGCATCACAGGTGAAACCAGTGTGTCTTGTAGATCTCGTCGAGAGCTTCGATATGCGGTGGGTCCCGTGGTTCATCCAGGATCAAAAGTTACGCCCAAATTATGCCCTACCGACAAAAGACTTCTCCAATTCATGATTTCCACTAGTACTAGTTTGGCCTATTGCCACTTTGCCCCCCTAACTTTCCAATCTTCTTTCCAAAACTCTTATTTCCTTCCATCTTACGCAAATACACTTCAGCCACGTGTTCTACATCATATATATATATATATATATATATATAGAATTGGGTTTTCAAAAGAAAAATAAATAAAAAGTTTATTACTAAAATTAAATAATCAGAAACTAGAAACAGTAATTGAAAGATGATGGGTACTTGAACAATAATAAAATAGAGTTGGACAAATGGAAAATATAGACCCGAAGAAGTGAGGGATATCATAGCAAAAAGGGTCTCGAACAGTGGTGTCCATGACATCAATCAATAGCACCGGCAGCCGCCTACAGTGGTTGTTTTTGTTGGTGGTGGGTGCTGCGCACGATGGAAATATTACACTCACAGTAATAAGATATGATTTTGAAGACGATGATGATGATGAATTTATGATAGGCAAGCAGCTAATGGTTGTGGGTCTCCATTTCAAAGTCAATACAAGAGTTATGGAATCAATTAACGGTTAGCCTATAATTCCTCCTTTAAATATTGTTGCTATGAATTAATTAATTTATTTTTTAAAAATCAAATCAATTCCTGAGTCTATGTATGTATGTATATATGAATATTAATTTTTAATTTTTATTCACAATTTTTTAATAATAGATGAAATGTGAATTATTATTCTACACCTTTTAAGTTGGATATAATATATGATGAAGTTGTAATGTGTTAATAGTTTTGGGAAAAGAGTTTAACTTTATGAAAGAAAATAGAAATGTTTGTCAAACACAACATGTTTCAAGAAACAGAAACAAATTGAAACAGAAACAAAGTGAAATAGAAATATGTAAAATAGAATAAAGAAACAGAAATGTTACCAAAAACTAAAAAGACGCTCACATTTGAGATGAATGGAGTACTATTTCATTTTCTATAATTAGGAAAAGGATTTGACTATGTACATTTTAAAAACCTATATATAATAAGTTTGGTCTTGATGATCGCCAATACAGAAGTTTCAATGTTATTAAAATAATTCTCAAGAAAGCTATACTTCGTGTGTTTGTTATGTATGCTAGGGGCACATGTTAGCTCTTGAATTAGAAAAAAGAAAAAGATTGATTTGAATTGAGTTTATGTGTTATATATATATATATATATATATATATATTAACACAGGTTAAAGTAATAATAAAATTTAGTGAATAAAACTGATAATTATTAATATATTATACAAAATTAAAAGAAAGAAAAGAAAACTGACTATTTGAATCTGTTAAAGATTCTATCTTCAAACTTTAAACTAAATACTAAAAATATTTACAAAGGAAATTTTTGCTCAACACATGAGCGAGAGAGAAAGAGAAAAGGATTCTGAAGTGTATCTTCTCTTTCCTTTCCGAGATGCCTTTATAGGCTTTTTTTCCCACGTACTTCAAGCAATCTTAAGTCCGGAATACTTTTTTCAATTTCATTATTATGACTTGGAATGACTTTTTAAAGAAGACAAAGTTTTATTTTACTTTTTTGACTTTTTCTTACACTTGTCTGACATCCTTGAGAGATTATTTTTCAGAATGAATTTCCGTGACTTCTTTCTTGACTTGTAATGGCTTATTATCATGCTTCCTTCCTTGGATTCTTTGTAAGGGATCCACCACCCACAATTCTTGATTTTTCATAATCATCATTGATTCTCAAATTTTTTCTCATATAAATTGACACCTTGAGTATACTTACCATTCCCATGCAGGTGTCCATGTCTTCATTGTCATTCATGCTTTCAGTGGATGTCATAGAGCCGGTCTCTTATTCTTCAAGGACTTTATTGATAAACTGGCAAATTTTTCTTTAAGACATATATTCAACTTTTTAAAAAATACCAAGATTTTTTTTCAAATTTTTTTTTTAGTATTTCAATGGGGTCCTCTTGGTCTAATTTTTATTTTCCTTTCTCATGAGACTTCAATTCTTCTTTAAAATAGGCACATGTTAAATATCGAACTTATTCCACCATTTATAAGCGTAAGTTCTAGCCAGGCAAGGTATATTAAAGTCATCATAATTACAACTATAAGACAATGTTCAGATCCATGAAAACTTAAATTGAGCCAAAAATATCACTAATACTATGCTAATTAAGCTTTGGGCTATAATTTTCGGCTTCAAATCTTCCATCACACTTCCTATCATTAGGGGTGTTCATCGATTCGATTTTTGGGTTATTCGGTTCGGTTTGTTCGATTTGTATTCTTTCAACATTAAAACCAAAAACTAAACCAAACCAAATAAAAAACCAAGAAATCAAACCAAATTCGAATTCGGTTTGGTTCGGTTCGATTTTCGATTTTAACTAAACAAATGTTAAAACTACAATCCAATTCAATGTTTAAATATTTATCATTTAAAAAAATCCAAAACAAAGATTAAAACTTTAACAAAATTACATAATATCCCTAAAGATGTAAGATTACATATACTTAGTCACTCGAACTTAAAGGAAGTCTTGGATTCCACACATTAGTTTGGCCTTTCTTGTCACTAAACATCCACGAAATTTGTTTGAGTTGTCACCTGTGTTATTTCTGCAACACATTACAATAATTATGGATATTAATTATTTATATAATTAATAATAATATATTTAATTTTATTATATTTTTTCTAATTCGGTTTGAAAGGCAAAACCAAAAACCATATTAGAATTTGGTTTTGCCAACCAAACCAAACCAAAAATCAAATTCAAATTCAATTTCGGGTTGTTCGGTTAGGATGATCAATTTTTCGGTTTGGTTTTCGGATGAAACCAAATACTGAACACCCCTACCTATCACACCCCGTGTCCCACTTAATCTTATCCTTACATTGTATTTGTTAATTTAATTTGTCTTCTTCGTACAATTTTATAAAAAAAATGTGTAAAGCAGAGATTTAATGGGACATAGAGTGTGATAGGGAGTGGAATAGAAGATTTGAAGAAATAATTTTCTTAAAAGGATTGGAGTTATATAGAAACTCATCCATATATTTAGGGTAAGTATTGCAATACTCAGTAAATAACTACTGCAACTTTTTTAGCGATTTCGTGTCGTGTCATGTCGTGTCGTATCATTTCTCTCTGTAATTTGTGTTTATAATCGTGTCGTGCTGGTTCGTGCATTCGTGTCGTATGAGTCATTGACACCCCTACTTAACTGATTAGGATTTGTTCCCCAGTCTAATACTATGAGTACTTTAAGAAATTTAGTTTTTGTGAAAGCATAAGTGCTTTGAGCGACTTCAGCATTTCTAAATTTGTGATCAAAATAAACTGACATTGTTTCCTTAAGAATTATTTCATAAATTCCTCTATTTTTTCTTCCTTTAATAGGAAAATGAGATATTTGCTCAAAATAGTTTGAGGCTACATAAAATGGATTTGAAAACCATTTAAGGTCTGCTTGCTCTAAGCAAAGGGGATTATCCAACATTTTTTGATTAAATTATCGCTTTCTATTAAGACTTTTTTAGCTGTCTTTTGAGAAGATGATCCTATTTGAGTATAATTTGTATTATAAAAATTTTGAGAATGATTTCCTCATCCAAGGCCAGGACTCTTCCTTTGCCCCGCGAGCTTTGAGCTATACCTTGGCCTTACATTATGTGGGGGATCCCTGCAAAAATTATCAAGTTAAGAAGTTAGGAAGAGAATTTGATTCTCCTTTAATGTATTCGATCTGAAAATCAAAAACAGATAAAACAGTTTACCATTGAGCAAATATCTGTTTTGATACTAGATTTTTTAACATCTTTCTCTAAGATTTCTTTTGCTTTGTTACAGTCAATTCTTAATTAAAATTCTTGATTTAAAAGATCATCTTGAAATTTAGAAATACATTTGACTATTGATAACGTATCTTTTTTAATCATGGAGTAATTTTTTTGAGAATCATTCCACTTTTCAGAAATAAATCTTACTAATTCTTCTTTATTTTTATTAGGATTAATCTGTTTAAGAATTTCTCTGCATCCTATATCTGAAGCATCTGTTTCTACTACTTTTTTTCATTGTTCATTAGTTAAAGATAAACAAGGTATTTTCTTGACTTTTAGTTTAATTATTAACTTAATAGCATTAGTATGTTCGGGTCCCCAAGCTAAATGATTCTTTTTAAGGCGTTCCTATAAAGGAGCTCTATCAATTGTTAAATTTTTATAAAAATCTGCAATATAATTAAGACTTCCTATGATTTCATTAGAAAATTTAGAGGCAAATTCTATTGATCTATTTATAGGGAGAAATGTCCCTTCCTCTATTTCATGACCAAAAAATCTAATTTTTGTTTGAAATAACTATATTTCTCTTTCAGAAATAACTAAACCATTATGTTTAGCGATATATAAAAATGTTTGTAAATGTTTAAAATGTTGATCTATATTTTTGAAAAGACCAGAATATCATCGTTATAACTATTATAAATTCTGAATAAAGATAAAATATATCATTCACGATATTTTGGAATTCTGATGGAGCATTTTTAAGTCCAAAAGGCATAACATTCTATTCATAATGGCCAAATGGGACTGTGAATGCAGTCTTATATTTATTTTCTTCTGCTATTTGAATTTGTCAATATCCTGACTTTAACTCAAATTTTGAATAAACGTATGCTTCATTTAATATATTTAATAAATCTTGTATATTAGGAATATGGTATCTTATCCATTTCAAGGCGGTAAGATGCTTCACCTACAACTGATAGGTCGTGGGTTCGAGTCACCAAGGGGTAAGTGATTACCACTATTGATCTCAATTAACAAAAAAAAATCCATTTCAAGGCTTTATTAATCTTGAGACTCCTCTTTCTTTTTCGAATTTTTATTAACCTAAAAAGCCGCACAACTCCAAGGAGAATTGATTTTTCTGATTAATTTTTTATTTAATATTTCTCCAATTCATTTTTTACAATATTCTAATAATTCTTTGTTCATTTAAATCGGTCTAGCCTTTGTAGGATTTTTTTTTATCAAAATCCTTTCCGTAAGGTAAATAAACCACATGCTTATTTCTTTGCCAAAAAGCTGTTGGTAACTCATTACAAATTTCATATTTCATTTTATTTTCTTTAGTTTTTATTTCTCTTTAAGTTTTGGATTTTGTAATTGGTTATTTAAATTGGTGACCTTTATTTCTTTTTGTAAGAAATTAATTGTTTCTCTTAGAGTATAAGATTTTCTTTTAGTTTATTTATTGTTTTGTTTGGGGATTTATAATAAATTTTTAAAAAAATTATTTTCCATTTAAGGCAGAAAAAATGTATGATAAATCTATTCTATTTATAGGTTGTAATAAAGATAGAAAATGTGTTCCTAATATTAAGAATTGTGTTAATCCTTTTATCATAAAAAAGATAGTCTTGATACAAATTACTTCATTACAATTAAGCATTAGATAATTTATAATTTATGTTTATTTTAGATCAATTGGCTGTTTGAAGTTTGAAGATAAAATCCTTAACGGATTCAGATTGTAAGTTTTATTTTCTTTCTTTTAATTATGTATAATATATTAATAATAGTCAATTTTATTTATTAAGCTTTATTCATTAAATTTTATTATTACTTTAACATGGGTTAATTTTTGTAGTATATCCGGAAATTACCAATTTCCAGTTGCAGTCTTGCAGATATCATTGTTGGACTCATTTGTAATTTCCTGCAATGACGTGGCTTTTGGACAAATAAAGTAGAAATTGAGACAAAGAACATTGCCTTGATCGTAACGAGAAGTCGTGTAAGGTCGTGCAATGTTTTGATGACATATTCATCTCGTTAGGTTCATGCAAATTCATTGCATGTTTTATTTATTTATTAAGAAAAACTATTTTTTTAATTATTGTAGTAGAAAATATCAATTTATCCATTGTCATTTTAGATTTGCAAATTTTATTATCATAGTTATAATGTGCTTAAAATTAAATTTACTTTTGTTAAAAATTTAACGCGTCTCTCAAATGTAAATTTTGTGGGACCTAAAATTTTCATAAAAAAATTAATAATGACTCTCTAAACATCCTGATGTAAACTTTTTAGGATCTATATTGGTCTCACGAAATTTCAATCGACATGTTTAGAAATCCACCATTAAAATATTCAACGAAAATCAACAATTTAAGTTTAATTTTAAGCATAATCACGATGGTTAAATTGATATTACTGTTAGTACAATGTTTATAAGAAATAGTTTATGAGATATAAATAATACTAGTATACTACATATCAATCCCAGTACTTCTCCAATCACTTGCTCCGATTTTCAACATCGACTCATCTCGATTTCTTAACAACTAATCCATAAATCCTTTTGATCTCTTCACAAAAACTCTCTGTCATCATAACAGATTCCCGACGATTTCCAGTAGTTAAGGTTTCTAAAAGTTTTTTTTTGTGATATCTCATATCGGGTAGATGTGAAATTTATGTGTATCTTATAAGTGTCCACCCACTACCACTGGGCATCAACCTTCCATCAACTTTTGAGTGGGCTTGTAATAGAAGCTAGTTGATTCAGGTGCTTAGTGGGCCAGTGCGTGGGCTATGTCTGGCGGACTAGGCTTCGAGATCGGGTCGTTACAAATGATATCATAGCCGGTCTCGGTTGGGGTCGGGTCGTTAAAAATGGTATCATAGCGGGACCTGGTAAAAAATGTGTTGGAACACATCGACCAGGGTGCCGATCCTTTGGGTCTTGACATCAGGTAAGGGATAAGTGGGCCCCGGTCGAAAATGTGTTGAAACACATCGACTAGGGTAAGTAGGGGATAAGTGGGCACCAACCTTAGTGGGTCCCGGTCGAAAATGCGTTGAAACACATCGACTAGGGTGCCGATACGTTGGGTCTTGACATCAAGTAGAGGATAAGTGGGCACCAACCTTCTATGAACTTTTTGGTGGGCTTGTGGTAGGCCGTGCTTAGTCGGCCAATGTGTGAGCTATACGTAACGGACCGGACTTTGGGTTCGGGTCGTTACACTTTCTGTTTATATATATACTCTATGCATGCATATATCTATTGAATTGCATTGAGAAATCTACTTTATTAAGTAATTTGAGTATCTAGGTGAACTAATTAAATGAAATTTATTTATATTTTCTTTTTATATATGATCCACAAAAGATTCATATGAAATACTCCCTCCGTTCCACCCAAAAAGTTTATGTTTGAAAAGTTTAATTATTAAGTAATATATAAGTACCATTGAAGTTGATCATATTACAAAAATACTTAGGCATTTTCAACGTATTTACACCATATTTGGAGGATAGAGTTGAAAAGTGTATGGAGAGTGAATGTATAATTTTAGAAAATGGACTCTTAACATGAAATGTTTCAAAATAGTATAGTGAACTTTTTACGTAAAACGGAGGGAGTAACCAATTAATCAGCTACATTTGAAGTTTTTTCCGTCGCATGTAATTGATCGAATTACTAATTTTGTAAAAATACGAGACTCTTTATTAATTGTAGAATACGTACGATGATTATTGTTGTTTTGATTTTTATTTCTACACACTGGCGGATCCACGGCTTGAGGTGGGGGCATAGTATTTTTTTTTACCTTATAAAATGGTGGTGTTTTGAATAGGGATCTCACTCAATTTTTTTCTTTCCATTTCCTAGGTCATGCACAACAGTAATAATGAGATTTAGACGAGTGATGAATTATGATTTTTCTAAGTTTTTTATGTAATAGTTAAAATTTGTGACCGTACAAAAATATTTTTCTAAACCGCCACTGTTGCTACATTTTAGTAGACAAGAGTGAGACTATGATTACTACATACTTATTATACTCCTTTCGTTTCACCCAAAGAGTCCACGTTTGAAAAGTCTAATAATTAAGCGATATATAAGTAGTATTGAATTTGTCCATAATTACAAAAATATTATAGCATAGTTAATATGTTTGTACCACATGTAAAGGGTAAAGTTGAAAGTTTTATGAAGATTGTAGGTAGTATAATTTTTGTAAGTTGACTCTTTGCATGGAACATTGCAAAATAATATAGTAGACTCTTTACTTGGAACGGAAGGAGTATCTACTTAGTTTATTTCATACTTTTATAGCTAGGTCGAGACAATAAATGATGTATAATTTCGTAAGCCTCCTCGTCAATTTAAGTACTTTTTATGATTTATGACTTGTAGATGAGATAAAAAATGATGTTACTTGTTGGTTGTGTAATGCTCATATTATCCCGTAATTACGTGTGTACGAGTAGTATAATACTAAATCAATAAACATAAGATTACTCCGTGTCATTAACAAATGATGTTTTGTGTTTAATTTTTTTTATATATCCTAAATCTATCCTAAGCTTTTAAAGACCCCCAACGAAATTCGACCCGCAGGGGAAACTCCCTAACGAAATTCGACCCTGAAACCAAGGGGAGTGAAGCTCTAACCAGTAGAGCAATCACTGAATCTCTTTTGTGTTTAATAAAAAATATGTTAATTAATTTTAAGGATTTAGTTCTATATTTTTAGAGGTTTGCCTATAATTTATGCACGTTAACTTATCAAGTCCTTTGGATTTTGACTCATCTATATGTCTCGTTTCCACGTTTCCTCAGCCTCATGCAACCATCACATACAACTTCATCTTCTTCATTTTTAATCACACTTCTTTTACAATAATAATGCAATAAATCCTACACCCCCCCCCCTTTTACTATAAAAGCTAACAATCGCACCCATTAATCTAATTATATTGCATTTATCTCCATGTTCACTAATACCCTTTAGGACTTGATCTACAAGCCTCTAATTAGAAGTTGCCTAAGGTTATATCTGTATTTATCTTTTGATAGTCGCGGGTTTGTTATAAGTTCAATAAGTTATGCTTCCCCTGTCTCAAAGAATTAGTCCATTTTTTCTCTTTAGCTTGTCCCAAAAAAATAATCTCAATTCTAAAAGAGAAAATATATATAATAGTGTAATTTAGAGACTGTACAAACATATAACCTTAAAAAAATTTAACTTGTGAAATTTGATTATTTTTTTGGGACGAGGGAGTAATTCACTTTCACACCTTGACTATGGATGATAATCTTCATTGACTGAGTGCCTTGTCTAACTGAACATTTGGTTGTTGTGACTCTAGTTACTTACTATTACCTTATTATATTATTTGAAAGTATATTTTAGTTGGTCTTAAAAGATCTACCTTCCATCATTTTGCAAGAAGTTAGAACAAAAGGTTTCTACGAAGCAAATTAATCCTAGTTCAAACTCCAAGAAACAAATTTATAACTTTACCATGGTCAAATTATGATAGTTGAAAGGAGTTGTTATACGGTAGTTGAGAATATAGGATAGGAGTAAAGTCGTCAAAATTAGCCTGGTCCAATGGATCGGTCCAGACAACCCGATATTATGAGCGATTTAGACTTTAATTTAGAATGTCCAAAAATTTTGGGTTTTTTGGCCCGGCCCAATTGACATGTGGGCTAATTGGGCTCAAGCCAAAAAAGCCCAGCACAGCCCAAAATAATTTTATTAATTTTTCAATTTATTTTTACTACTTAACTTTGTAGTGTTGTACAAGGTATACAAAAAAAAAGTCAAAACCCCACACAGTAAATAGTCAACCGAATTCTGTTTAGGTTTTAAAAATTTTATTTTCGGTCATTAAAAATAATAGGAGACTTAATGTTTATAATCTTACTAAGACAAGTAAGTTTATATAAATCTCTAGTCAAAATAAAACAGAGGGAGTAGTGTTATTTTTATAACATTTTTAGTATAATTTTCTTTAGCTAGTCTCAAGTAAGGTTAGAGCTCATTGATGGTGCACGAAGTAGTTAAGTCAATTTTCTTTAAGATCTGAATGTGGATTGTGGAGATACAATGCAGGAATTTTCAGGCTTCTAACTCATCTAATAAAATCTAAAAGATGATATATACATGTGAAAAGTTAACTAATAAAATCTGAATGATGCTTAATTTTTTTACTGTCCACACCACAAGCCACAAGGGTTTATCAATGTGAATTTTTTATTGTCCTCCTGAGTTCTATCTACAAATAATTTATATAGTTGTATTTTAATCCATCAAGATGAGACTTATTACTTATACATTTTATTTGATAAATTGTAGACTTGTAATGAGTTGTGAATTTTTTTTATGTGATAACTTGTAAATTTTGTAGAAAATATGTTTTGATACAAATTTGGGTCAATTTGGCCCGATGGCCCGAAAGCTCGATGACTTGTGACTGGGCTGGGCTGGGCTGGGCTAGATGTTTGAGGTCCGATGCAGTTTTTGGGCTGAATTGTCCCGACCCGATTTTATGTGTTGGCCCAATAGGTTTGGGCTGGGTTGGGCCGGCTAGCTCTAGATAGGAGAGAGTTGGATGGTTATAATTAGGCGGAAGCTAGGACGTGAGTAGTATACCAAAGAGAATAAAGCATCGACTTAGTTTGAATTTTCTTGTCATAATTAGCTATTTCCATTACCAATACCTTTAGGGGTTGTTTGGTAGTTAGGTAGAAATAACCATTATTATTAATTTTGGTGTTTTAGCCTCATCGCTATTAATCCCTACTTATATATAGGAGGTAATTTTAAATTAAAAATATTAATCACGTATTTTTTTTTTTAGTGAGGGTGCTAATAATACCACCCTCTCCCTTGGTATTATTAGTGAGGGGAAAAAAACCTTATCCGGATAACTCATGCTAATAGTCCCGACCGACTATTGCGTACCAAACATCGTACAATTTGGCTTATTAATCCTATCTGACATTAATCCTTACTACCAAACAACTCCTTAGGGTATTGGTTATTTGTGCCCTAAGTACATATGTTAATGAACATTTATTTGGATGATTAATGTTGCTTTTACATTAATCATCTTAATTTCACACTAACAAAAATAAAAAATAAAAAATTTCACACTAACTACCCTATTAACTATCCTAATTAATGATTACTTTTACAAATTTCTATCACTAACTACCATAATAAATGCTTTTTAACATATGTCTTTAGAGCATCACCAATGCAATCGTAGATTTGATCTCACGTGGCTGTGGGTAATTAACACCTTCAAACACATGTGACAATTTTTGTCTCTTTTTTCACATTCAATTAAAAGAGACCTCTACAGTGCAATTGTGAATTTGATCCCATGTATCATGGCTCCCACAATTAAAGTGAAGAGAGAGATGAGATTTAGTTATTTTTTTAACTTAGAAAATGCTGACTATGATGCCTTCACACACTCAACTAGAATGTGAAAAATTCACATTTTTATCCATAATGTGAAAAAAATTAGTCGCCACGTCATATTCACAAACCTACTTGACAACTCCATTGAAAATATTTTTTTTTCATTAAAAATGTCAATCCTAAGTGGCACCCAATTTTTTTCACATTCACATCAGCATTGGAAATGCTTTTAAACACAAGTTAACAAAATTCATAACCTTAATCTCCATTCCTTTAGGCATGTCTTTCAAACTTTAAACATATCAAACAATATGCTCGAAATTTTAACTTCAAGGACTTTAGTGTATTTTCTTTCCCCTATTCACATATAATATCCATAGTTAAAGAGTAGAGGTAAAGGTATAAACTTTTTCTCAAACGTTTTCATCTCAATCTAAAGTGCAAACATGTAATATGTTAGATCATAACTACTACTATTTTTGTTTTACTCAAGGAGTTTAATTAAAAAATATTACTTGGTAATAACTACTATTTTTGTTTCACTCAAGGACTTCAATTAAAAAAAATTTAATATTTATGGGATATATAAATAGTATTGAATTTTACCATAATTACAAAAATATTTGAGCATAACCAAAATATTTATAACAGATGTGAAGGGTAAATTAAATAGGTTTATGGAGATTGTTGACATAATTTTTAAAAGTAGACTGTTTAAGTAAAACCCTAGAATAGATAGTTGACTCTTAAAATGAAAAACCTATCCTATGCTTGAAAGGCAACACCTAAATTAAAATGAAAAACTCGAAAGAAAAAAAAACATTTTTTTATTGTAATTCAGTTAAGGGAGAGTCTATTTCCGCTGCAAGTTCTACTTATTCACTACATTTAATAATAGTTAACTAAATTAATTATTATCATGACATAATTGCCCCTCAAATACTTACCTTTTGATGAGTATTTGCTTAAAGTTGATTGTTCTTTTTAAATTTATTAATAATAACTAAAATAAAAATCATTGTTTTCGCCCATTGTCCACGTGACTGCTGTACGTAAAAAAGGTTCCCGCTCAAGGGCTATATTTAATTCTGTAACTTTTTAAATTTACTTTAACTTTAATACAAAACTGTAAATTTTTTTTTTACCTGTAACTTTTTTCTTATTAATGTTTGACTTTAACAATATCTTAATCATTTTTTATTTGTAACTCATTTCCCGCCCAACATCCATATTTACTTATGTAACTTTTTAAATTAACTTTAACCTTATCCTAAATCTATAAAATCTTATTATACCTGTAACTATTTTTCTAATTACTGTTTTGACTTTAACCATATCTTAAATCTATAAAATATTTTTTTATTTGTAACTTTTTTTAAATTACTATTTTAACTTTAACCGTATCCTAAATCTGTAAATTTATTTATTTATTTATTTATTTTTTGTAATTAGCCGTATTGTTTCTATTCTCAGTATTTTGTAAATTTAAATGAACTGCAGTTAATATGCGGTGCCAGTTTACATTTCCCCCTCTATTGTTCAAGAAGTTTAATTAACATATTTTCAATTACTTATAACGATCTTAGAAAATTCTCTAATTATAAACAACTTTTGCAAAAAAAAAAAGAAAAATAAAAAAAATCGTGCATCGCACAAGTACTATCCTAGTTTTCTTTTATAACTTAAAATTTATCTTTTTCTTTTCTTATTTTCTCAAATAAATTGACCTATTTGTCAATACTAAAAAGTTAAATCCATCCATATTTTTCATTTGATTTCTTCAAAAGATTTTTTTTTTGAATCAATGTTAGCAAACTGAAAAAAGCGTACAATCATTAAAATATCGTACAAATTTTAAAAAATACATATCAATGAATGGAATTACCATTCAAAAATTTTTTTTTCATTGAAATTGATAATTCGTAATCTAATATTATATACTCTCTCCGTTTCACCCAAATAATTCATGTTTGAAAAATCTAATAATTAAGGGACATATAAATAGTCTTGAAGTTAATCATAATTACAAGTATATTTTAGAATAGTTAATATATTTGTATCACATGTGAGAGGTAAAGTTGAAAGTTTTATGAAGACCGTAGGCATAATTTTTTAAAGTAGACTTTTTGGGTGGAATATTCTAAAATATTATAGTGAACTCTTTGCTAGGAACGGAGTGAATAATTCATTTCACATTTTTGTCTAGTATATTTGTCATCTATTCATATTTGTAAGCGAACTAAATTTGGCCAATGAATTATTTTACCTTTTAGCTGTTATATTTCTATTTTTAGAAATTTATGAAATAAAATTACAATTTTTTTTGTGCATGATTAAATATAATTTATTTGGAAAGAAGAAAAAAGTTACAAAGCGAAAAAAAAAAAAAAAAGTTACAAAGCGAAACAAAATAATTGGTGATTGCTTTGATTTTAAATAAGGTTGATTTGGAGGACAATTTTGTCAAATATTAATTAACTTGATTAAATTATAATAAATGTAACGAATCAATAAATATTGTAATGAAAATAAACTAATTTTGTCAGGTTAAATGTAAGTATGTAACTGGAAACTGGGTATTATTACGTCGTAATCCCACCCGTCCAATGGCCCCACTTCTGCCCAACTCCACGTGGCATTAAAACCAACAGCTCATCCTACGTAGGCCCCGCACATAGATATAAAATTATCCTATCCAATTCTCTTTCTTCTCTCTTTCTTGCCTTCTCGTTCCTTCCTAATCTCCCCGACTTTTTAAATCTCACTTTCTCTCTCCTCTTCCTCTATCCCGCGAATCAAAAATTTCAGCTTCGTTCGTTGCCGCTCTCCCCGTTAGTAGAAACAATCATAACACGAAAACACAAACCCTAATTTGATTCCTTTCTTCAATTTACTAATCCCAGATCTGTACATATTATAGAAATTAAATTTTTGCCAGTTTTCTTTTTCATTTTGTTAATTAGACACTCAGATCTCTTGAATCACTGCATGCGTATCTCCAGATTTACTCCTCGTTCGATTCGATTCTTCTGGAATTATCACTTGAAGAGGTAGGTTGAATTTTGACTTTTCAATGATTGAAAATGAATTTCCCAAGGAGTGAGCTGATTGCTAATTTGTTGTGCTATAAAAACATTCAAGTTTCATTTGTTCATGCGATTTCTAGTGAGAAATGTACTGTTTGTGAATAATTAGTTTTTTCGACATTGTAGAACTGTTGTTAATTGTAAGGTGTGAATTTGTAGAGGGATTCTGTTTGAATGGGAGAAGGGGAAGTTCGTGTTGCAGTGTTGAGTGATGTGAACATGGATAGTGAAAGGGTACAAACGAAGCGCGACCACGAATGGTTGGCGGCAGATGGTTCTGATACCGAGGTAACTGAGCCCTGTTCTAAGAAGCTGTTGAAAGAAGATTTAAATGATATTGAGCTGGTTAAGGGTGATTTGGACTGCATTGAAGAAGAGTCGTGTGGTGAGAAGCTGGAAAAGGGTCCGTTAAATGAAGTTGAGATAGAGAATTGTCGTGCTAAGAAGGAGGTGAAGGAGTTTTCGAATGATGATATATGTTCGGAGGTTTCCAACCCGAATTTGTCTCCTCGAGAGAATGCTTCAAGTTTTCAGGCTGTTGATAGTCAACGGGTAATGGAGTTAGTATTAGGTGACCAAGGTGCTTTTGGTGAAATCACGTCGACTTGTTCCAGGAGTTCTACTAGTCAGGAGAGCTCAAGTGAAGAAGAGAAAGGTAGGAATGATGCTTCGGATACAGTGTCTATGTCCCATGTTGTAATTGAGGTTCCAAAGCATACCAGCACCACTACAGGAATTAGGAAAATCACATTCAAATTCAGCAAACGCAAGGAGGTTTACAGCAATCAGTTGCCTGTTCTAGCTTGTCAACCCATGACTGATGCATTTGGTGATGGGTTTCACACGGCACCCTGGTTGAACACTTTGCCAGTAAATGACGTCACCAGCCTAGGGTTGCATGAAATCAGCAGCCCAGGGTTGCATGAAACTCGTCGCTCTCTATTCTGTCCTACTGATACTGATGCCAGGATGTCTGACAAGGTTGTTCTTGACAGCTACCCAAATAATGTCAAAAAGCTCTTGTCCACTCGGATTTTAGATGGAGCAAAAGTAAAATATATCTCTGCTTCTGGGAATGTAAGTTGCAGTTCTGTGTATGTACTTTTGTTTTGGTGGATAAGTCAATATCAATTTAAGCTCAAATATTTCTCTTTTGTTTATATGATTGACAGAGAGAGCTTATTGGAATCATCAAAGATAGTGGATACATGTGTGGCTGTTTAATGTGTAATTTCTCGAGAGTAGGTTTCTGATTTGCAATTGGAGTTATATGTTTGATTAATTGTGGGATTTACAACACTTACTAAAGAATTGAGTCATATATGCAGATTCTCAGTGCCCATGAATTTGAGCAGCATGCTGGCGGCAAAAGTAGGCACCCTAACAATCACATATACTTGGAGAATGGGAAGCCTATTTATAGTATTATCCAGGAAATAAGGACTGCTCCTCTCAGCATTCTAGATGAAGTGATAAAAAATGTCGCTGGTTCATCTGTCAATGAAGAGCTCCTTCAGGAATGGAAAGGTGAGTTTTGGTGCTAATATTTGCTTTTTAAATAAATGTTTCTAAGTTCACATGCCGACACTAAGCGAAATTTGGACAAAGGTCATTGATTTCTGACTAACTTGACATGGACAGCCCTAATGGGTGTACAATGCATAGAAATTGTACCACATGATGTAATATGTGTGGGTTATGAATGACATGTGAGCAGTCAGCTGTTGCCTTGCGCGGACCATTACGAAGGGAGGGAGAGGGGGAGGGGAAGCGGGTTGGGAGAGCTGGCTGGTAGTTGTTTTTATAAAGGGAGAAAGATGGAGTCAGTAAGTCAAGATAAAGTTGTTGCTCTTGCTACTGCATAGAGTATGACATTCCTTGTTCTCTGCAGCAAATCTCCAGCAAACCTACTTGGCGAATGCAGAGAGAAGTTATCTGAAGCTACCAAGCATGTATCATTCATCAATAAGGTTCACTTCTTCTCTCTTCTCTCTTTTATCCCGTGGTCTTTCTATGGGGGAGGCTGACTATCGAAGAATGGATATGGTAGCTTGTCATTTGTTGGAAATAGATTCATGCAGCCAACGCAAGTACTTTTGATAAGGCTTAATGGTGCTTGGCAATGAGCTTAGACTTTTGAGCCTTTTGAAGTTTCAATACTGGTTTTAGACCCCATGCACAATGAAATCACATTTAGACAGCAGTAACTGCTGTTTTTACCAAAAATTTCTCCTCCAGCCACATCCAAAGCTAATTCACATTATTGTGTGGCAGTTTATATGCCAATATTCTGCAGCCCTACTATTTAATTCACAAAGCCTTCTATTACTGTTGCATTCTTGGGGTTCAATTTACTACTGTGGTGCTTTTGGGTTGGGTTTCAGGTTTGTCCCACATTCGATCAAGTCGCACTAGTTAATTGATTAAGCCTAGAAGTGATCTTCAGCCCTAATATTTAATTTGCGAAGCCTTTAAATGTTAAAATAATGTTAACTAAGGGTTCATGATGTGCTGCTTTATTCATTAACGGAGACATATTTTATTAGAGTGTATTGTACTAGATGAATAGGAATAATGGTAATGTTGACATCCTTCATAATCAATTTTGAGCATGTTGCTGGCAAATAGCCGTAGAAAAGGTGGGGGATTAGGGATCAAGAATCTTAGACTCTTCAACAACGCTCTTATGGGAAAATGGCTTTGAAAATTTTTGGTTGAGAGAGGAACTTTATGGTGGAGAGTGGTGGTTGGTAAGTATGAGGATAATGATCAAGAATGGGTGCCAGGAGACGTCCACTCGAGTACTCGAAATATGGGGTGGGTGTGCGGAAAGGGATTCGCAAAGGGTGAGACAAGTTCAAGCAGTTTATTTCCTTTGGTATCGGGACCGGAGGATTGGTCAAATTTTGGGTGGACAAGTGGTGCGGAGACATGAAGTTTCAGAGAGTGTTTCCCGCAATTGATAAGGAAGACTTGTCAGTTCTTTGTTGCAGTTTACAGGGGATGCCGTCATGTGGAATCCTTCTTTTAGAAGGAATCTGCAAGATTGGGAGATTGAGCCTCTTCAGCGTCTTTTTGAGTTGCTGTATGCCCAAAAGGTGGATGGAAGCAATGAGGATTCAGTTTTGTGGGTTGGAGAGAAAAACAGAGCCTATTCAGTTAAATCTTATTACCAGAATCTAAGCCAATGGAACAAATTTTTTCCTTGGAAACTTGTGTGGAAATCTAACGCCCCCGCTAGAGTGGCATTCTTCATGTGGGAGGCGGCTAATGGAGCCATTTCGATTGGCGGAAATTTACGGGTAAGGAGGATTATGTATGTCAATTGGTGCTATATGTGCAAAGGAGATGGGGAAAGGGTTGATCACATTTTGCTGCATTGCCCTGTTGCTAGGGAGTTATGGGACTTCATTTTTGCCTTGTTCCATATACTTGGGTGATGCCAAGTTCTGTTAAGGAACTTCTCGTTAGCTGGTCCTTGTACAAACGAAGAAAGAGGAGCAGTTTTTGGGATGGCGCTCCACCGGTGGTTGTCTCGACAATTTGGAAGGAAAGAAATTGCACAGCTTTTGAGAATATAGAGAGGAGTGTCAATGGGTTAAAGTTCTTAATTCTTCGGACACTTTTCTTTTGGTGTGGCGAGTTGAACTCGTCGGGCGGGGACCCTTTTGTAGATTTTGTGGATAATATTTCTATTTGATAGTCATGGCGTTTTTGTATACTCCCTGTGTTTATAGGACGCGTCACTTGTTTTGACTCTCAATTATATTTTATATCTTTACTCATCAATACTCCCACCGTTCATAAATTTTTGTTATGTTTGACTTTTTTTGAGTCAAATTGACTATTTTTCAAATGCAAATTTGACCTATATTTTTTTATTTTTTCAAAATCATAAAACACGTAATTCGTAGTACTTTTCTTACATTACAAATTGCATGTTTTATGATTTTGAAAAATATTAAAAAAATATGTCAAATTTGCATTTGAAAAACAGTGTTTTTGACTCAAAAAAGTCAAAAACGACATTAATTTAGGTACAGAGGCAGTACATTACTTGCATAAAACTGAGTTTGAAATAATCACATATGTCAAATTCAATTTCAAAACTACTTTTTTATAACTGGAAGCAATGTCAGGCTGGCCCGTAGATAAGCCTTTTTAAAAAATTTTTCAGTCTTAATTTTCCAGTGTGTTACCTCCTGTTATATTTTACCTTGCGCATGTTAGATGCCATCGAACGATAACCTGTGTTACATGGACTTGGTATGATGCATGTTTGGGTGTATCTAATAAATGGTGTTGTATGATTCCCATATTTGAGGACAGTGGGAAGGCATAACACTAATTACAATGGTATTTGTTGATAGTTTGGATCAATTAGTATCCTGTGTAGTATGTAGCATGTTGCATATCCACATTTACATTGGATGCCTCAACTGTTACAAAGCAACTGTGGAAAACATACAAGGGAATTTATATACATCTTATGATCAGCTACTTTTGGACCTGCTTGCGAATTGCTTTTCTGCTGGACGTCACCGAGCTGTCTTATGTTTTCTCGAGGGTTGATTATCTGATGTGGGTACTTACTGTGCTTAGAATAGTTTATGACAGACTGCTTGATTGTAGGACGAATTGGAGCCATAGAAGTATAGAACTGTACATTGGCGTGCATCAAACGTCAAGAAAAGTATTTGGAAGACCAATCCATGCAAAAGAATGAGATAGCTTACCTGCCATTTTCACGTATACAAAAGCCCAATAAGTGGAATTTATTGTACAGAAAGCCAAAATTTTCTGCCTTACTCATTTTAGAAGTCAATGTTCATTGGACTGAAATGACATTCATTCCAGGAATTTTCTGAAATGACAAACAGTTTTATCCTTAAATAAAATTTTCGGATGTCTTCAAATATCTTTAGAGATGTTGATACCATCATACCTTGTAGTTTTAACTTTATAGCAGTTCTTATCGGCTTGTTCACCTTGCCTGTTACTTTAATGAAGGAATTTCAGTTTTTTGAGGGATGTTGGTCTTTATTGTTGCCTTTTTGGAATTAGGATTTAGGTATGTTTTGCTACGTGTTCTATTCTGAAACCCTTATATCTCTTGGGTTATATTTTAGTCTTTAGTGATGAAAACCAGAGAAATACAATGAACCAATTGTGTTTCTGTATGCTTTGTAATATGGGAATTACATAATCCCTTATAAAACTAAAGTTTGTTAGATTTATCATGTTGCTCTCTTTTGGCGAACAGTTATGCCTTTTTTGTTTGATGGAAAAAGAAGATTTTATAAATGACACCAAAAAAGGTTACATAATGACGGATGAGAATTCCATCTAAACTCCAATGTCAAAATACAAAAGGGAAAAAAAAAAAAAACTAAAAACCACTAAGAAATTGAATCAGCCCAATCCCATTGTAAGGGGCACCCCTTGAAAGGCACCGTAGCCAAAGCCCGTAGAGATGCCCTGATAACAACTCTATCCCAGAGCAGAGACCAAGAAACAGATTGATCCGTGAAAATTCTGGAATTCATCTGAGTCCATGTACACACTAAAGAACCGTGAACATGCCATTGCCACACGAAGTAGCATGTCTTTCCCTGCCAAAACCTTTCACCTACTCCCTGTATACAAAGGACGCGTCACCTGTTTTGACACTTTGTTAATACCATTCTTATTACATATCAAAAAAAAGAAAAAAAAGAAAGGTCGCAATAGATTTAGGGCTGACCCAAGCTTCACTTCATTTTTCTTCCATACGAGAACTTCTATCTTCCTGATATAGTAAGAATAAAAACTGAAGGAAGGGCTATCAACTTTCTAGATTTCCTTGTAATGCTGGTTCACCTCCACCTTTTCTTTTTCCTCGTTCAGAAAATTATCTTTTACAGACTTGGATTTTCTTGAGCTTGGAGACATGTATTTGTGACATCGTGGTTCTTAGTTGCTGCAAAAGAATAATCATTTGTTTGCTTGGGAATGGTTGTCTGATAGATTTCAACGTGGTGACTGACAATGCTACCATTTTGGAACTTTCAGCTATCCCAGCCAAATGACAGGAGCCAGTAATACCCCTACTTCCTGTTCCTATGCTAACAATATACATTTCGAACCGCACACATACATGAAGGAGAAAGCAAAAGAGCAGAAGCGCATGCTTAAGAAGTTAGTTCTCTCTCTCTCTCTCTCTCTCTCTTCTCCACGCTGCCCCCTCCCCCTAATCCAAATACACACATACTCGGGATTTTCTTTTTAAAGGTTGACACATCTTCTTCAGGGCAAAGTCGTACTTGCCTACCTCAGTTGAGCAAAAACGAAGTGCAGATGGTGGTCCTAAGAAAAGGTAAGGCTTGTCATGCCATTTTCCTTTTTCTGTCCTTCAATGGTATTATCTTTGCTTATTCTCTTAAAAGCGTTTTAGCTAATTTTGGGGGGCCTAGTTTTATGTCATGGGCCATGGGGTTTACCTCTTGTTATTATTTATATGTAGCCTCATACTTTAGGAAAATGATAGAGATACAAACATTGTGCATTTTTTTCCATACAAATCTAGGTGGCAAGCGCGTGATTGGTTAGATATCACATGACTTGTGATGGGTTAAAGGGTGATATCACATGCTAAGTCATATAATAGCTAACCAATCACACGCTTGCCACATAGATTTGTATGAAAACAAAAAATTTATGTCCCTATCACCACTCTTTTATGCTCACTGTATTTCTTCCACATTGATGACAGGGATAATGATTTACACCGATTACTTTTTATGCCGATGGGGCTTCCAGATGGGACTGATTTGGCTTATTATGCAAGAGGACAGGTTGTTTAAAAAATGTTGGCTAGCCTGTTTCTGCTCTGCGTCTTCTTTTGTTGTTTGACTTGTATGATTTTTGCAGAAAGTACTTGGTGGTTACAAGCAAGGAAATGGTATAGTCTGTAGTCACTGTGACACTGAGGTAATGTATTTCTTAACACGTATCACTTTGTGTTCAATATACTTGTTTTAGGATTGGGATCTCTCTCTCAAATCCATCAATCATTTTCTTGTTGACAGATTAGTCCTTCTCAGTTTGAAGCTCATGCTGGATGGGCTGCTAAACGTCAACCGTGAGTAGTGTATAGTGATTCAATTACTGATAAAATTGTGAAAGCTGTAATGGACACTGTATTGATCGATACTCATGTTTAATTGCAGCTATCGTCATATTTGTATTTCTAGTGGTGTGACGCTCCATGACATTGCTCTGTTGTTGGCAAGCGGTCAAAGTATAACCACCACCAACAGTGATGATATGTGTGCAGTATGTGGAGATGGAGGAAAACTGATTATCTGTGATGGATGCCCTCGTGCTTTTCATGCAGGTGGTTTTATTTTCCTTTTGGCCATTATTACTGAATTCCCAACTTATTTCATTTATATGGTGGTACCCATTGATAATTCTAGTCATTGTTGTGTTTGTTGAAACTCTTTGAGGATCTTGTTTTCCAATAAGTGGTTTTTGCTTTTATTTTTGTGTATTCAACTTTGCGCTGTTGTTTAGTCTAGCTCCTATCTACATCTAGTATGGGCCTTCGTGAAGTTTCAATGGTTCGATATTCTAGTACTCTTTTTATACAGTTAAAATGTTTGTTTATAGCATAAAACACTCGCATACTTCTTTCATTATTTTGTCTGGAGAATTAGATACCATTTGGGAATTAGCCCACTGTAGTTCTGACAGATCTACCAAACTAACTGGGCTTTTTAGAATTGGTTTAAAGTCAAGAATGATGCTGAAAAGAGCATAATCATGTCAATCCCTCCAACTCAAATGTCTATTGTCCAAGGGACTCCATAGTCGTGTCACTAGATAGAGAGAGAGAGAGAGGTCCTCCGTAATTTCGCCTCGAAATGTATAGGTCCTCCGTAATTTCGCCTCGAAATGTATATTTGTTCGTCTTGTGTGCTTGGTGGTCAGGGATGGAGGAGCAGCTCTTGTGGTCTAGAGAGAGAGAGAGAGAGAGAGAGAGAGAGAGAGAGAGAGAGAGAGAGAGAGAGAGGTCCTCCGTAATTTCGCCTCGAAATGTATATTTGTTCGTCTTGTGTGCTTGGTGGTCAGGGATGGAGGAGCAGCTCTTGTGGTCTATTGGCGTGGATACAGACATTGTTTTGGGGGCAGGGGTTTGAGAAGTGTTTTCTTGAGGCGGATTTCACAGGGATACTGCACTCCTCCACTTGTACTAAATACATCTTTTTCCTTATTTCTTCTGGTTTAGAGTGAGGAGTTCATGCATATTTGAGTTGCTATCTGATGGGAAATTGATTCTGGCATAAGTAAATGCAATTTTTTGAATTTTAGTCGTCAAGGATCCAAGTGATGATTAGTTGATTTCAACGGTGTGATGGTTTTAATTATTGGCTGGAGGTTGACAGAAGGAGATGGAATAATAGTGATTGTTATGTGGGCTGGGTTTTTGATCTGCGATAGAAGAAGGTAGTAACTGGTGGTTTGGTGGTGATAGCTGCAAGAGGGAGTGGCAAAGAAAATAGGTTTTGGTAGGGGCAGTGTGAGAGAGAATTTACTGTCGAGAGAGGGAGATGATGACAAAGAATGCTAAGAGTGGCATTTTATGAAACAGAGATTACAAAAAGGAGATTGTTTAGTGATGTCTGGTTTCTCTTGAAATACACTTGCCATCAATTTTAACCGAAAACCTAAGCATTTGACTTCATTATGAAGTACTTGGGGCTGGATTTTGCTGGGAAAAGCACAAGCGACTTTTCAAATACAGTGAACCATGTGGGGGGTGAAAAGTAGTTTCCTGATATAGGGTTTTTGACAGCAAGGGTTCTGCCTGATGCTACTTTCTCGTAACTTTTTTTCTTTTTAAATCGATGTGCCTTGTTTCTGTCTTTTGTATCTCTCTCTCTTTTTAGCTAAAAGTTGATGTTAGATTGTTAGAGACTCAGCTTCCATGACTTAAAATAATGATACTTGATTAATATATAGATATATGGCTATTGGTTGCAGATTGTTTAGGAGTAGGGTGTTTCCCTGGTGAAGATTGGCACTGTCCATATTGTCGAGACAACGTTGGTGCTGGCAGAAAAGCTGCTGGAGAATCGAGGCCTATTATTATTCGGCTGACTCGAGTTGTTAAAGCTCCAGAACCTGAAACTGGTGGTTGTGTTGTTTGCAGGTTTGTTGTCACATTAAAAATTTCTTATATATAATTAACACACACACACACACGTGTGTGTATATATATACATATATACATATATATATATATATATATATACATATATACATATATATATATACATATATACATATATATATATACATAATATATATATACATATATATATATATGTATATATGTATATATATATTATGTATAATATATATATACATATATACATATATATATATATATATGTATATATATATATATATGTATATATATATATATATATATATATATATATATATATATATAGTGATGGATGCCAGTAAATTCTATATATATATATAGTGATGGATGCCTGTGAATTCTTACTTTATTCGCCTTTGAATAGATTATTCATAATGAGTTGTCAATACATGGCCGTCTTTTCATGTGTTTATTCTGTTCTTGGTGATAAAGATGAAATTCATTTATAGAGTTTCAGCAATAGATTAAAGTCAGTTTTCAGCTAGTGGTAGCATTTGATATGCCAAGTTCCACTTCTTAAGCTAGATCATCATGTTTCGTTGAATGGCTCCGTGGTTCTAATTATAAAAAGTTTGGATGTTTTTGCTGCTCATAGTACCATTACTCTTGTCTAAACCAACATCAGCCTGAGTTGTATCATTCGTGCTTTATTGCTCAAGCCTTTCAACCTTTGAATCTACAAGCTCAATAAAAGTACACCATTTTTACTGGGACACCATTTTTGCACCATTCATCTTTATTCTTCTATTGATTGAAGAGGCAAGAATGCCCTTGTTCATTCCTACAGTATAATGACAGGTGAAATAACGAATGAAACTATGCATAATCTTCAGGGCATTTATGTTATATGGTTAAAATTGAGAGTTGTCAATAGTAATTTAATGCCAATAGGCCCATTATTTTGTAATTAGAATATTTTAGTTGTTGGAGACAAAGCACTAATTGTGGAATTTTAAAATAGTGTAGTTGTCTAGTTGAGTTGATTTACATATGCAGCACTGTAGTTTACTGATTGTTCAATTGTATTGCTCATTTGGGATCATAGTATGGTTTTTACATCTATATAAAGTTACTAAGTCAAATGAAAAAAGTAAAGGAAGCGTTCCAAGTGACTCTGTCAATTCTATATGCAGTATAAGACATGAAATACTGTAGTAGTATGAATTTTCTTGATACTACTGCTGCTGAATATGTATTTTACAAGAGCCCTCTATGTTGAATAATGTTCAGCCTACAGTACCTTTTGAAATTCTCTGTTGTATACGCGCTTACTTCTGGAGGCTGAGCCTTGGCGCGGGGGCAAGGTTCCTCCATTCTGAGTTGTGACCTGGTTGTTAGAGGTCTGCACTGCGTTTGCCTCTGTGCTTGCAGGCATCAGGGTGCATAGATTCGACCCTTCACATACCCTTCTATGGTTGAAGTCTTGTGCACTAGGCTGTTATTTTAACACATGCATACTTGTGTGCTTCTGAAACTGATTAATATATATTACCTTGTTTTCCTTGCCAGGGCCAATGATTTTAGTGTCGCTGATTTCGATGACCGAACAATTATGCTCTGTGACCAAGTATGGCTGTGTTCATTTTCCTTTTTCCGTGTGCACTATTGGTCTTATGTCTTACTCTCTATTTTTTATTTTTGTCTAGTGTGAGAAGGAGTATCATGTTGGCTGCTTAAGGGATAGCGGGCTTTGTGATTTAAAAGTATGTTACCAAGACTTCTTTATGCTTTGACCACATGATTATGTTATGGCAATTCTGGACTTGGCTGCAATGAATACCTTTTGAAACTGACACAGGAACTCCCGGATGAAAAATGGTTTTGTTGTGATCACTGCAATAGGATCCATTCAGCTATGCAGGAATTTGTTAAAAGAGGGCCGGAGGTGGTTCCAGCTTCAGTATTAAGTGCAATAAACAAAAAGTACGCAGATAAAGGATTGATTGAAGGAACTCCAAATAATATACAATGGCGAATATTAAGTGGTAAAAGTCGTTATCCTGAACACCTGCCACTGCTATCTAGAGCTGCTGCTATTTTCCGGGTAAGTTCGTCATTCTACCCTTGAAGTCTCTTCCATGTATGGTGAGAACACGTTACTATAGAATTGATAAGAGTATCTTATTTCTCTCTCCCTTTTTCTCCCTATTTCTCCTATGAAGATTTTGTTTAAACTAGAAGTTCAAAAAAGAACTTATGTAGCCAAGCCCAAGTAATTGAGAGAAAGGCTGAGTAGAGCTGAGTTGAGTTTGTCAGAGCATCCACAATCATGGTGCACTTTTGTTGAGCTTTTTTGTGGCCCCCACATGCCACACCATCTCCACCTTAACAACACAACCTCAAACCTCTATCCACTATCAAAAACCTCCCAACAACTTTTTTATGAGTCCCATTTTATCTTATACCACTTTATTTTTCAAATATATATACATAGCATTTTTTTTGATAAGTAATAAGATATATATAAACAAAGCGTCAAAACAGGTGATGCGTCCTTTGTATACTGGGAGTATACACCTACACAAAGACCTATACGACAAAGAATTATCCACAGTCATCACCAAATTGTTATCCAAAATTTCAGTCGAATCGCTACACCAAGATTTCAAAGTCTGCCACAACAACTCCTTCAGCCTAGGTATGCTCATCTCTTTGTTGTCAAAAGCTCTGTGATTTCTTTCCTTTCAAATTGTCCAACACACAACCAAAGGGGCAGTATCCCAAAAGCTGCTTATTTTCCTCCGTTTATACAAAGACCAGCATCTGAAAATCTCCAAAACAGACCTCGGCATAACCCAAGAGAGGTGAAAAAGGTTCAAAGTGTAACTCCAGAGATTCCAGGCCACAGGGCAATGAATCAACAAATGATTTACGCTCTCCGCATTGTTTCTACACATGTAACACCATTTGATATATATTTTTCCTCAAATATGCAGATTGTCCCATGTTAGGATTGCCTCTTTAGCAGCTTCCCATGCGAAAAAGGCCACTTTGGAAGGGGCCATAGATTTCCAAACGCACTTCCAAGGAAAAGAATTGTTCCTCCTCAGCACGAGTATAAAGACTTGACAGAGAATTTCCTCCTTTTTGTCCCAGTCCAATTGAATTTTCTTGGCATACAAGAGCTCGAAAAAAATGACCCAAAGAACCTATCTCCCAGTCTTGAAGATGCCTTCTAAAAATAGGATTCCACAGAACAGAATCATCGTTAATTTGAAGGACACAGCTGACCATAATGTCCTTGTTAGCTGCAATGTTGTATAAAGAGTGGAAGGCCCTTCGTAAAACTATGTCCCCACACCACTTATCCCAAAATCTGAGATGCGCCGTTTCCAATATCAAAAGCAACATTCCTCTTAGCCAGAGCTCACCGCTTCATAATACTCTTCCAAACGCCGACTCTGTGAGACGTGTTCACCTTATTAGGGAACCACACATGGTTTCCACTTCCATATTTATACTCCATTACTTTTCCCCAAAAAGCCTCCTTTTCAACCAAAAACCTCCATAACCACTTGCACATCTCAGCAGAATTGAAGGCTTTGAGATTTTTAATCCCTAAACCTCCATTTTTCAAACTACAACAAACGGTGTCCCACTTGACTAAATGATACTTCCGCTCCTCCATTGTTCCCTCCCATAAAAAATCCCTCCATTTTCTCGAGCCTCTGAGCTACGAAAGACGGAACGGAAAAGATAGACATAAAGTAGGTAGGCAAGCTTGACAAGGTGCTCTTAATCAAAGTTAACCTACCCCATTGGACAAAAGATGCCTTTACCACCCCGCCAAATGACGTTCAAATCTCTCAACCATCGGATTCCAACTAGCTAAGCTTTTGAAAGACGCACCTAGCGGGAGACCAAGGTAAGTGATGGGGAACAAGGCCACTTTACACCCAAAAAAAGAAGCCAAATCCTCAATGTCCCTCACATTCCCAACCAATAAGATCTCGCACTTGGCTATGTTAATCCTTAATCGCTTGAAAAAACAACAAAATGAGACGAAGGTAACCCAATTGTCGAGCCTCGGCCTTGCAAAAAACAAGAGCATCATCCGTAAAAAGCAAGTAAGCAAGTGATTAACCATAGTTCCAACATCCGCTCCCCTGCCTACATACAGAGATATCAAGAAGCCGACTGAGAGCCTCATAACAATAATAAACTGGAGGGGCGATACGGGGTCACCCTGTTGAAGGCCTCTCGAACTAGGGAAGAATCCAGCGGGTTCCCTATTAATCAAAACCGAAAATCTCACTGTTGATATGCAAAAAAAGATTCAATCTTTCCAGGAGTCCCGGGAACCCATCCTCGACATCATGTACATCAAAAAGTCCCAGTTGACGTGGTTATAAGCTTTCTCAATGTCTAGCTTACATAACAGCCCCCGACACTCCACTTTTGATCAAGGCTTCATTAGTGATTAAAACCACTTCTAAAATCTGTTTGTCCTTAATGAAAACATGTTGGGAATTCGAAATAACCCCCCTCAATTCTGTGTGATAGCACTTTAGCGATGATTTTATAAATCCCTCCAATGAGACTCATACGTCTGAAATCTTGAAATCTATAGCACCTTTCTTTTTTGGAATTAAAGTGATGAAAGAGGCGTTAAGGCTTTTTTCAAAGCATTTATTAGCATGAAAGTGGTGAAAAACCTCCGGTAACTTATCCTTAATGATCTCCCAACCATGTTTGAAAAATGCCATAGAAAATCCATCTGGACCCGGGGCCTTATTGCCACTCATTTCTCGAACTGCTCCCAAAACCTCCTCATCGGAAAAAGGCCTCTCAAGAAAATCCTTGTCATCTTGCTCCAGAGATTTAAATGTCACGCCATCGAGATTGGGATGCCACACATTTTTCTCAGAGTATAAATGTTGGTAGTGGTTCACCATGCCCTCCTTAATCGCTCCTTTGTCTACCAAGGAAACCCCCTCAATGCTGACCTTATAAATTTGATTGGTCACTTTGTGAGCTGTAGCCACCCGATGAAAAAACTTAGTGTCTTGTCGCCTTCCTTAAGCCATTAAACTCTCGATTATTGCCTCCAACTGATTTCTTCACAAATTAATAATCTCTTAACCCCAGCCTTTAGCATTGTTTGACGAGCAACTTCCTCATTGGTAAGGGATCCAGCACCATCTTTCGCATCTAGAATACTTATCTCGTGAAGGGAATTCTCCCGTCTCCAATAAAGCCTACCAAATGATTCCTTGTTCCAAATCTTTAAATTCTCCTTCAACATCTTAAGCTTCTTAGCTAGCCTAAAGCAAGGGTCCCCCACGACGACAATAGAGCTCCACTTGGTCTTGAACCAATTCAAAAAAACCCGAATCTTCGAGCCACATGTTCTCAAAACGGAACAGAGACTTTCCTTTGCACAAACCCCCACTCTCTAAACACAAAGGAATATGATCTTAGATAGCCCTCGGAAGACAGTTTTGAGACAACCCATTAAATACCTCTTCCTAGTCCGATGACAACACCAAAAACCTGTCTATTCTAGACCATTGTTGACGACCACCATTCCTAGACCACGTGAAATTGCCCTCTAATAAAGGAAGATCGACCAGTGCCCTGTCATTGATAAAGTCGTTAAACTCCATCATGGCTTGAGTGTATAAATGGGATCCATTACGTTCACTAGGAAAACAAACAACGTTAAAATCTCCTCCAATGCACCACGGATAAGGCCATCTAAGGTTCACTTCCTTGAGCTCGTCCCATAGCTCCCTTCACTTAGCATCCAAACAGGGGCCATAAACCCCGGAGAAACCCCAATGCGTGTCATTGTCCTTGAGCTTGAAAAGGCAAGACACTAAATGAGAACCCAACTCAGTCCCCATATTTGTGATAACCCTTCTGTCCCACATTAATAAAATACCTCATGCTGTCCCGACTGCTCCCAATCTATCCAATTATTACCTCCCACATCAGAAATCACCCTTATATGACCTTCTCCATCTTTGTTTCTTAGAAACAAATCATATGCGGTTTCCATCTACCTATCGCAGCCTTAATAACCTGCCGTTTGTTGGTATCATTCAATCCCCTCACGTTCCAAGATAAAGTTTTTAGATGCATGTTAACAACTATATCTTTTTCTCCTCCCCTGCCCATCTCCGTTATCATCCCCGTCATAATTCAGGTTGCAGATTAACTGCTTCAATTCCCTGCTGCATCTCGTCCTTCCTTTCCTTAGATTGCCGCTCTTTCCTTTCCCCGTTGATTTTCGATTTTGCTTAATATTCAGCAACAAGTCGTTGATTTTGTCCTCAAAACCGGAACACGACACTCCGAGAAACCTCCCGAAATCCTTAATTGATCCCGAAATTTCGACCTCATCTGGTCGTACCACTGCAAGAGGAGAAACTTCCAAATTTCATCTTCCACTCTCTCCGACGCTATTGCGTGCTTCATAAATCCCCTGTTGCTTTCATTGGAATGGGAACAAAAGGAGTTGTTGATTCCATATTGAACTCACTCCCCCTCCCATTCATCCTCCTGCGAACCTTCAACCTCCGAAAACAACCCCTATGTTACCATGTCTTGTTCCTTGCTACTTGACATCAATTTTCCTTTGTTAGAGGCGGCTGATTGACATTCTCCATTTCTGTTGGATTGGCCTTGCCCTGGAAATCGATTTGCCCCTTTGCGAGATCTCGAATCAGAAATATTACCTTCTATATTCACCCTTGAAGCCGTTTTCGGACTCCCTTTATCCCCAACAACTCGATTTGCAAATTTGGATGGGAGAGGTCCACTGAGATAGCCCATCCCCTTTCTTGGACTGGCGCTGCTTCTTTTCCACCAAGAATTGGGCCTTGCCTATATACATAAAAGTTTGGGTGTTAGTCTTATAGCAACTTGGGCCGAACTCGGACCCACTCTTAAAATTCTCCTTAGGTCTCCACCGAAAACCCTTAAAATCACAAGGTCTGTCTCGGTGTGAAGCGACGTCCTTGTCTTCCAAACTTATGAATTTTGAATTCTGAAAAGCCTATGTGCCCTCATTAATTCCACTACTGCAGCCTTTGACTTTTGCGTTCTTTCCTTGTGAGGCTGTCCTTCCTTGTGTGTGGTGTTCACGTGCATGCCTTGTTTGGCCCTCTTTCTGCCTAATTCTCCGCCACCACCTCCACCGTGAAAGTACACATGCTGGACGAATGCAGCCGTCTCCGCTCATATCGAACCAGATACACACGTCTCCCTACCCCAATCTTGACGTTCGCCGGCATCTCTTTTCTGTATCGGACCAGAATCCTTGCCCACCTCAAATCCCTCCTTGTCTCCGTTTCTTCATCAACCTTCATGAACCCACCGCACAACCGACCAATTTTTCTGAAAGCTTCTCTTCCCCAAAGATAAAGGGGAAGCCCTAAAACCCTAATCCACGCTTCCCGGGGCTTTATGTCTTCGCGATGGCAGCAACCCACCTCATTCCACCAGTCCAGCAACAAAGGCTCCTGGTTTACATTCCACGCCTTCTCTTGTAAAATTCGCCGAGCTTCGTCCCTGGATGGGAATTCAAACAAAAAATATTTCCCATTCATATCAACCACCCTTACTCCACCCGCCGTTTTCCACCTCAGGTTCACCCATCTCTGCAATTCTACCTTAGGCGGAATTGGGCACCCAAGATTGGCCACTCGTCCTACCAAACATCTTGCGAGAAAGTCAACAGAGGCTTTGCAGGACTTTTCCTCAATTTCAAAATCCACTTCTTCGAGCTTTGTACTCGTGCTTACCCGAAGCTCTAAATCCGGCCATTGTGGAATCTCCACTGCATCTTTGTACGACTTGTGAATCTTTTGCTTCTTTTCAGGATTTCTTTCCATCGCGAATCTTTGAATTATTCTGCCAAAAGATCCTACTTGCATTTTTCCATGATTTTGGGGAAACAAATAATCCCTGACCTTCCCTTACCCATAACTACGACTTTCAGGAAGAGGCCTGACCTATTTTCTTCGTTTACCACTACAACTTCTCTCCATTTCTCGGCCCTTTTTCTCCAGCCCCTAATTCTATTTGTTTTCTCCATCCACTCACAAACCCATAACAACTCTTGAAAGGACAAAGATGTCTTGTGGGATACGCCTTTGTGTCTTTCAACCACCAAAAATTGCAATCAACCTCCGTCTAGGCTATTGATGACGTCGAAAGTTTTCCTTTCCACTTGAAGTATGATCTTGTCCTCCTCGAACACCACCATCTCCCAACTTTGTCTTCCGAGGAAATCTTCTATGGCTAAAATGGATTAAGTCTCTTCACCCAGATTTGAAAACTTCGCACTACCAGCTTACTTGAGACAGCACACTGAGACGAGTCAGAAGCACCAAAAATTTCTACCAAATTCCGGCTGATGTGCCAGCCGGTGACCAGAGCTCCGGAGCGGTGACCTTCTCCGGCGACAGGAGAGCTACTGTCGGACTTTCCTTGAGTCGGCGAACTTACCTGGAAGGCGTGTGCCCCGAGAAGATGGCTTGAGGCTAGCAGATCTAAAAAATACTCTCTTTCTCTACACTCACTCTCTCTCTCTCTCTCACACACACACACACACACACATATATATATGAGGGTGCACAGCACATGGGAAGGGGGGGCTACTTTTTCTTCAATTTTGGGCTGCTCGGCTACACCGACCTCTTCAATAATCCCCACTATGATCAAAAACCTGCACACGCCTTTTGGGAGGAGAATAAGTGGGGGGAAAACCCCCCACTGGTGATGCTCTCAACTGTGTTTAGTGACTAGGGGTAACGGAGCTGAGTCGAGTTTGATGTGCACAAGTTTGGATAACTATTATAAATGAGCTTGAAATGAAGTTTGAACTCGGCTTTTTACTTGCCAAGCTTGTCTCAGTCTAGGGCTGAGCTCAAATAGCTAGATTTCTTATCACGTCAAACTTGAGTAATTTGATTTCTTAGCACATTAATAGATTTCTCATGAACATACTGACTGAGCTTGAGATGAGCGCAATAAATTTTGAGCTCAAAATTAAGCTCAGATTTGGTTTACTTAGCTTACCTTTGATTTGAGCTTTAACCGAGCAAGCTGGAGGCGAGCATCAAGTAGCTTGACTCAGTTTACGCCCCTAATGTTCACTTTTATGATGTGTTCGGTGTTCGAGAAAAGGCACGTTAAGTCAACGAATTTATGCTGATGCATCTAAGGACAGTAGGACACCCATGATATTTCAGGCGAAAAAACTGAAAATTGTGATGCAAGAAGTTAGGTTCATTTTTATTTCTGGCCTTGTATTTTTTCCTCGCTGCTTTTTCCAACTTAAAAGGCCAAATGCTACTCTACTCTTGAAAACAACCCTTGTAGCATGATATTTGTACACAGCATGTGGAGGAGCCATGATATCTGGAAAAGAGGGCACATATTTAACACTCACATTGTTTTTCAAAGTGCAGGCCTCAACTTGTAAAACGAGTAGGAATAATATTTCAAACTAATAGGGGCTCTTTCCGTCCCAGATAAATGTTTTTCGTCGACAAAGCACAATTAAGAAACATAATTAATGATGGGCTGTAAAATGTGTTGTGACGATAATACCCATAGCATTAATTAAGTTCCACTATTTTAAATAAGCGGGTTACTGTAGGGTGTGTCACGTTGATATTAAATAAAGCTTCAAGGGTATATCGACAAGAATGGTAGAGAATTTGTACACTAAAAGTCTTTAGGAACATTAGTTGGGACATCCAAAAATAGAAAGTAGGAACAGGACGAAGAGAGTAGTGATTTTCAGAGAAATAGGAGTAACTACCATTCTAAAGGTCAAGAGGTCGTTGCTCCCCTTGGTTTTACTGGCTTTGCACTTTTGCCAGCTTCTGGTAAAGCAAGAGTCACATTTTTGGCTTTTGCTTCTTTTGATGCTTGCATTTGACATTCTTGTAGCTCAATGCCGAAATTTGTTTCACTTAGTGAACCGACTATCTTGCCTTACTAGCAGCGTTAGTTTGAAATGAATGAAACACACGGGAGTTGAAAGTCATGCATGGGAATTATGTGGTCAAGGCTCTGGATTCAAATTCTATAATAATAGTTACAATGTTGTAACTAATTTAAGGGGTTGAAGCTGCTTGCTGTATCCAGCCTACAGTCCAGGATAATAGTTTTTGGATGGTGATTTTGATTAGTACTCCCTCCATCCCAAAATGAGTATCCATTTTTTGGTTTTTCAAGGAAATCAAGGAAGTTGACTTCAAAGGCATTTTAGTAGCAAATATACATAAGTACCCTTGTTGTCCACCTCGTAGCGTTGCGTGTGCATATTGGGACATGCTAGTTGGTAAGGTGAATTTAGTAACTTCATTCAAAAATGGACACTCATTTTGGGACGGAGGGGAGTAATATTTTGAAATGATGTCATTGGATGATAGCAAAGCAGATATTGTTTTTTAGCATTTCCAAAAATGAAATCTTCAATTTGAATCTTGAGAATGAAAATGAAAAACAGTTTTAAAAACATTTACAGGTGGGCCCTAGGATACACATGACTTGAAACTTAACGTATCCTTGTTCCTTCCAAGTGGGAGTGGCTAGATGAATCCTTTTCCCTATTCACTCTATCTTTGCTTGTTACCGCATTCCAGCATATCCTTCTGATCGCTGTCAATGTTGGTTTTGGTTTTGTCATTACTGTTAATCCTTATAGTATCCTCTTCCAACAAGGGTACTTATTGGTTTACATTGTAAATATGTTTCATAAATTTTGCAGGTGATAACTAAACGTTAAAAGTTAGATGCGATGAGACCTATGTTTTGAGGGCTCGTGCAGTCCTAAATCCTAATAATTTTCAAAGTAGGCACCCAGGCTTGTGCTTGCACTTATTGCTTTGGCATTAGGCTTATAATATGAGGTTTAACCCTTAGAATTTCTTTCTGGCCAATAGATCAGTCAAATAGCTCTGCCTACCAAGATTGGGCCTTGACGCAACAGTAATATTACTTCATTTTGACTTGAGCATAGCCTAGTAAATAGCTTCCCTGTTTCTGGGGATATGCTCTGAGTGATAGACGCTTCCTTGACCTTTGCATTACTGTTTGCTGCATTCTGCTTTTGCGTACATTAGTTCAATCATTTGACCTCATATTACTGTTGATCTAATATTAGTATTATTTCTTTTTTGTTTGGATGTCATACAATGGTTGCGTACATTACCTAGAGCAGTGCTTGCTGTATCTATTGCTTAATGGGTATATTTTTTATATCATCATTTTCTTTTCCAAGTTTTACATTGGCCATATATGTGAACCATATTAGGGGGGATGTGCTTCAACAGATAACGTTTGGCGCTTTGAGGCGAGGGCTATATTTAGGGCATATGGATGACATTACTTGTGCATGTTATGGGTGTTTGTTGCTATGTGCTTTTCTTGCAAAGTAGTGCTTTTAGCACAATGATTCATTGAGTTGAGTGAGTAAAACTTTTGCAATTGCTCCTTGCATTTTCAGGCCCTGTCTTTTCTGTGACATGTTTTATCTTCTCCAAACTCATCCGTGCTCATAGCATGATTTTGTGTGTTGAGTTATCATCTTCTAACGTAGTCTTGTGTCCTATATATCCTTTTGGCAGGAATGTTTTGATCCCATTGTCGCAAAATCTGGTCGTGATCTTATACCCGTAATGGTATATGGGTAAGTTGTCTTCTCATGCAGTCTTGGCTATATCTATTGTTTAAATGGCTACTTAAGCTGAAAGGAGGATTTGCAGAATTAAATTTGTTTTTTTTTTGACAAGTAAAGAGATGTATAACTTACAAAAAGTGCCAAATTTGGTTAGTACGCTTGGCTTAATTTTGATATGGGAAGTGGTTGAGAGGTTCCAGTCTCGACCAATCGATTGGACATGTTATTGCTGTCCTCTTTACTAGTCTGATCATGTACTGATACTTGGTTGTCCATAGATTCCTCCGGTTTTCCGTGTTTATGTGAGATAGGCTGTTGGCTGATTATCTGTGAATTCTTTGTTTGAGTTGGAGTTGGGAGTGTAACAGGTTCGGGCGGTTTCCGTCCTTCACAAACCGTTCCTGCACCGCCTACCCTTAATTCCGTCTCCGTCCCATAAACCTGGGAAGCGTACCCCAGCCCAAGTCCAAGCTCCAGAGTGGAGTCTTGAGTTTCTGTCTTCTCTGGACAGAATGAGAGGGAGCATGCTTAGTTTGGAGAGGGATGGGATTAAAGTTCGCATATATGGCATATTATACTCCCTCCATTTCTCAAAAAGAGTCCGGTAATCCTTTTCAAAACTTTCTCAAAAAAGTGTCCACTTCCAAAAGTAGAACATATTTTATGCTCCTTTTACAATTGTCCTTGGTTCAAACAACATGAAAAAGTAACATCCACGTATCACCTCAACTTTAAGGGGGAAATTGGATTTCAAAATATATGCATATCTTATATTTTAGTCAATTGGCTCTCCTTAATCTTCGTGTCAGTCAAGGGGGATGCTCCTTTGAGGATGGAGTGAGTAGTATTTAAATGAATAGATGGGTGTCTTTGTAAATAGTCATCTTTTCAGGTCAGGATCGGGACACATTAGGTAGTTTCCCATACGATACCCAAATTCATTAGGTTTTGAAAAAGAGCTCCGAAACCTGGACCAGTTGGGGCGGGTCAATCTGGTTTAGGACGTGTTCGGGTATTTTGCCATCCATATCTTTAAGAATGAAACACAAAACATTCTTGTGGAAAAGTAGATCACTTGGCTGTGATCAAGCACTGCTTTCTTCTCTTGCTCTTGTATTTATTTATAACCTACATTATCTGTTTGCCATGGCATTTAAATGCTTGTCTGGGGCTGCAGCAGTTTTCATGTTTATAAAAATACGGGACCTAGATTTAAGGGACTTAATAGACTTCTTGATTTGAATATATCTCTGGCTCCATGACAGATGGATTGTCTTGAGCGTTATACAAGATAATGTAAAATTATGAAACCTTATCACTTCACAATATTCATGTAAATGTAGTCAATTATGCATTCCTATCCTGAACGCTGATTTTTGCAATTTTGATTATGTGATATGAGGCATATCATCTTGATGAATATTACTCCATCCGTCCCAAGAAATTGTCCTAATTTGAAAGTCTAGCTCTTTAATAATGCATTTTGATTTTCGTTTATTTCCGTCAATTTGCACTAATGTCACTTCTTTTTGTGTGTGTGTGTGTGTGACTCATAAAAGCAACATCCTGTGTTTGAACAAACGAGGAAATATGGGAAACAATGAAAATTACAGCTGAATTTTGGAAATGGGACTAATTTGGGGACAAACTGAAAAGAAACTAGGACTCTTTTTGATATGGAGGTAGAAGTGTAGATTCTGGTAATTGTATAGCTCTTGAGAATAACTGTCCTCTGTACTTTTGAACCCGCTAAATAAGCTCAAAAAATCTTGCAGTGCTGAAAAGATAGAAAGGAAATCACCAGTTAACTCGTATAAACTAATAAAGTGCTTAAGCAACAATACTGTGATCCAGATATGCTGCTATTGTGGGTGCCAGCTGACTGCACATCAGAATTTCTATGAATTTTTCATGCCACGTATGTGTTTTTAATTTTGATTGATACGAGCTGTAGGGTTGTGTCACGCCCTCAAAGATCCACAACTGAGCTTTTTTCAAGCTTGGAATTCCTTCATTTAGAGGACTAGGATCTACAGGCCACTTAAACGGTATACGAACCATGTGGTTGTAATTTGTGCTTTTCTGGTCCTTTTTGTCAAGAATTACAGACCCAAAAAGAAAGAACAAAAGAATATGCTGCATAAACCATGTTCTTCACCTATTTCCTTGTCCATTTGGTTGTTAATATATTATGTTTTCTTGTTTATTTACAACACAATTTACACAAGTATTTTTGAATCTTATGCAGGAGAAATATTTCTGGACAAGAATTCGGTGGAATATACTGTGTTGTTCTAATTGTGGGGTATGGTACTCTGGAAGTTGTTTCCTGCCTCTTTTATTAATTTCTGAGCTCTTAATATTGTTAGTTTCAGGTTCCAGTTAATATTTACATTTGTCTCTTCAAATGCATGCATAGGTCTCTGGTGGTATCTGCTGGTCTCCTCAGAATTTTTGGACGGGAGGTTGCTGAGCTTCCTCTTGTAGCTACAAGTAGACAAAACCAAGGGAAGGTAAGTGTATTACACTAAGCAGTTAGTAATCTTGTTTAGCACTCTGTCCGTAAAGAAGAGAGTCTTACTTCGAAGCTGTTAAGAAATGCTTGACTCCATGTTTGCTTCTGACGTCCTCTTTTACCTAGTGTCCAATCAATGGTATCTATTCCAGTTTCTTTCTCAAAGCTAAGCAGAGTATTATAGATGAGTGGCTAAAAGAATTTCTCAAAAAGGAAAGATAACTCTTTTTTTGGAACGGCCCAAAAAGGAATATGGGACACTTTTTAAGATGGAGGGAGTGATATCTGAACTTCACTTTTCCTTCCAATTTTTTTTTGTTTTGTACACCTTTTTTTACCCCTTCTGGTCTTATCTGTGTTAATTTTTGACTTAAATAATTTTTTGGTCCTTCAATTTTAACAAATATATGCGTTTGGTTCCCCCGTTCCAAAACAATTCAATGCGTGCCTCAATTCGTATTTCTTGGTTAGATCCCCCTTCCTATCGTTACCGTTAGAAGTTTCGTAAAAAAAAATTAATACGACTAAATTACCCTTACTAAGAAGTTCCTTATGGACTGCATTTTCAAAAAGTACAAAATATAGGGGGTTAATTTGCCAATACATAAATTAGGTTGTCTTCAACCTTTAAACCCAGGTATCTCTCTTCAAATCCTCCATCTCCATCTCTCTTCAATCAATAACTAAAGAGAGAAATCTGATACTCGAGCCACGTGCTCATCCATAAAGAGAGATATCAAAATCACCCACAAGAAAAATACCCCATAAAGTACTCTTCCCTACTCTATCTTCAACTTCAGAAGTTTTGTCTTCAACCTCTGTCCAAACTCTCTGTCCTGCTTGAACCCAGATGCCACGAACATATCACCCTATTGTCAAGCCCAGATTCAGTTCTTTAACTCAAATACCAACACTCTCTCTCCAAGATGCAAAGTAGGTTTCGTTTCTCTCTCTCTCTCTCTCTCTCTCTCTCTGATCTAAGTGTTGATCTTCCCATAACGCTATCTCATGAAACCCACTACCACCATAACCTAATTTCATTCTTATGCACTCCGCCATCTTGCAACCTAAAACCATTGACACCATCAACACTGTCAATCGTTAGCTTCTCTCTTCTCTGCCATAAAACCACTGACACCATCAACACCAGCTAAATAGGACAGAAGGTACTATCTCCCCATAGATCTGATAAAATAAAATAGGATCAAATCTCCTAATTAGTCAATTTTTAGAAAAATTCCCTATTGCCCAATTAGCATCCTATTCGCTTGAGACCCATCTACTCAATGGGTTCGGGTGGGTTGATGGAGGATTGGGGTAAGGATCGGGTGGAGGAAGCCGGGGAAGGGAAAGAGGAGGCGGGGTGGGTTTGGGTGGTGGTGATACTAGGTTTGGGGGAAAATATGCAAGGACCAAGAGGAGTGAATGGCTTTTTGGTGTTTGAGACTGGAAAGATGGAGAGGGGATTTAGTTTTTTTCTTTTTTGTGACAGTGGGAGGAGGCGGGGAAGATGAAGCAGCCAAGGAAGAGTTGGTGAAGCAGACTGGAAAGATCAAGTTGGTGAAGAATGGATGGAAGGGTGCCATTGTTGAAGGCGGGGTAGTTTGGTCAATTTTTTAAAAATCAGACGGAAAGTCTAACGCTAACGGCATGAAGGTGGAATCTAACAAAAAAATACAAATTGAGGGACCACATTGAATTATTTTGTAACTGGGGGACCAAACGCATAATTGTTAAATAGGAGGGACCAAAAACTTATTTAAGTCTTAATTTTCTGATAGGCTTTGGATTTTGTAAGACGAATTTGATAAGCTTCATAACCTCCCATTTTTTTTATTTGTTTAAATGCAGGGTTACTTCCAAGTCCTGTTTTTATGTATCGAGAAGTTACTGCTTTCCTTGAATGTTGAAAACCTGGTGCTCCCTGCCGCTGAGGAAGCTGAATCTATCTGGACAAAAAAGTTGGGCTTCAGAAAGATGACTGATGAGCGGGTATGTGCTGGCCCACATGAATTGATAGATACATTTTGTTCTCTTCCCATAATCATCTTAAGCTAAGAATCTCTAAGATCTAATCCCATCGCCTATTAAAATCTTAAGGTTGGTACATAAATTTAAAAGAAGAAGCCACCTTCATCTCGTTGCTTAAATACCATTCATTTCAAAATTGGTGATATGAACAACTGTTTACTTGCTTGCATACTATAGTCTTGTGGGCATTGATCAAGATTCTAACTGGTTTAGTTTTTTATATTGGCAGTATTTAAAGTTTTCAACGGACCTCCAGCTGACTGTATTCAAGGGGACTTCAATGTTAGAGAAGGAGTTACAGCAGCATGTATCAGAGTAATCTTTCTATGCTTGGATGCGTGAACCAGCATGTATCAAATTTGTCTTTCTATGTTTGGCTCGTGAACCATACACTGAGGGAGTATAATCATCGGAGGCAGATATGCGATAGGCAACATATAGTTGTGATTGTTAAGAAAAATAAGAATCTGCAGAAAATGTAAAAAATTGGTTTTCTTACTTTCTTTCCTTGAGTTTTGAAATATGTTGGCTTGCTTGTTCTTAGCAAAAAAGAATTGAGAAGAGGGTAGGGTGGGGTGGGTAGGGGGTTCAAAAGGGCTGCACGCTGACCTTTTTATATGCATGCACGAGGCAGGTGTTTTTTTTTCCTTCGATTATAGCTTTGTTTGTACATATACAGACTCGAATCTGCTTGAGCTCATGTCAAGTAGGTAGGAATTTTGCACCTGCATCCTTTTAGCATTTCGAATAAGTTTGTTGAGGGATCATGTTCTTTAGTTGCAAATAGGAAATGTATAATCGAATTATCCACCGTTCAAGGTCTTGTATTACAATGGTTGGACTAGCTAATTTGAGAAGATGGGATTTGTTTTTTTGGTCGTGTATCGTATTGTTCTCACTTAGTTGGTTTGTTCTTGGTGGCACCTAAATCTTACTCGTAAATATTTCATTCAATTGTTAACAGAGTTATGGTACAGTGTACATTTTACACATTAAAGTATTTACTGTATGGGGAATTAGACACTTGAACCAATTGACCTGTTTTATCCCTACAGATGGGTCAAATGTGGCCCCTCGAGGAGTTTTCGCTTGGACATATAAATGAAAAAGACAAACTTAAAAAGAACGTTTTACGAGTATTTTTTTTATAAGACGAATCTTTCTATTTGACCTATTGTGTGTTGGTGGGTTTAACTGTGAGAGAGTGAAGTTACGTTTTACGAAATAGGATCTGAAAGATGCCTTACAGGAGTCCTACTGAAGAAACATCAATATACTCTTGTAAGGTCTGGATAATTCATAAAATTTTAGTTGCTATAATGTTTTACATATGTCAACTGAATATTTAAATTATCTCATTCAATATTGATGGTTTTTAGGTACTTGTGTAAGTAATTTTTTTTATAATAACATTGTATCAAAAATAAACTCATAAAGAAATTACTACTCATCTAGATAAGATTATGCGCCATTGGTAAATATACTTTCAAAACTTTGCAAGCCTTCGTACTGGTTGAGTAAATGTAAATCAAACATTATTATTAAGCTCGGGAAACTAATTGTGTGTTTATAAGTAAGATGAAGAGGGATTTATTTACTACTCATCTAGATAAGATTGCATTGTGGGTTCCAATTTGAAGGAAGGGGAGTACATATTTCGGCTCCGTTTGTTTCAAGGAAAATAACTTTCGGAAAATGATTTCTGGAAATAGCTTCTGAAAAATGAAAAGGTTTTATTTTCAGGCGTTTGGTAAATTTTTTGAAAATATGTCGGAAAATATTTTCCTGTGTTTGGCAAACATATGAAATTTTTACGGAAAACATATCATGAATACATATAAACAGTTATATTCTCTTTGTTCTAAAATTAGTGTCTCCTATTGAATATACACTTATTTTTAAATTTTTTTAACTTTAAATAATTTCTTTAGTAACCTCAAATTATCACTAGTGGTATTAAATCAATGGAGATTTATCTACTTTTCAATATCACAAATATCAATAACATAATTGATAATTGACTTGAAAACACATTTCAAAAACAAAAGAAAAAGAAAAAAAAGAGATAATTGTTGTGGGACGTCCCGAAATGAAATAATAGACACTTATTTTAGGACAAAGAGGGTATTTATTAATATTGAGTAGTACAAATGTGATATTAGGCTGCAATTCTAGCCTCAAATTAAAAATTTTATGATCTTAAACATTATACCAGAAGCTTCATGTACTCTTCAACCAAATATTTTATTCCGTGTAATAGTATCTTTAAAAATTAAAGTATTAAAAAAATAATTTAAAATTTTAAATCAACGCACTAAAGAATTTCAAACATGATATATATAACATGAACTCTATCTTAGTATTTCTAATTGAAATATTAAGTTAAAATATTTTCGAAATTCAACTACTTGAATCTATAATATTATTGTTATTTTCTCGTCTCAAAATGAATATTTACTTTTATTTATGACCGTAAATAAAAGTGAACATTTATTTTGGGACAAACATAAATATATTTTTCAATGTTATAAAAGTTTCCATAAATCTTGACAATATCAACAAATAAAAGTATATAAATAAAATTTTGTTCATAGAATCATTTCAAAATATTACGGTAAAATATTATGATTATTTTTCTTGAACGAAAAATTAGAAATGAATATAGCACATCCAAATGTGCAAATGTGATATTAGGAGAAAATTGGAATGAACAAGTTTTGAAAAATGACTTATGAAAATTGAATCCGTAAGTTATTTTCCTGAAAAGAAGGCTTCATTTTCCGTTGACTTGTAAAACATCTTACATTGACTTCATTTTCTAAATGTTAGTAAACACCGAAAAATAAAAAAATATTTTTCAAAAATCATTTTTCGTGAAACAGACGGAGCCTTCGTTTAGGGAAAGAAGATATGGCCGAAGACAGCTTCATCAATCAAGATTCAACTTCAAGGGCATACCAAATTTCATAATTGTTTGATGATTTGAACTCATTTAATGTGCTTCTTTACTGCAAATAAGTTTGAAATTTTCATGCACAAGTGAAAAGACTTCTCTAAATTATTTTTATTATTTTAACATGCCAGCTAGAGACAGAGAAAATGATGCAAATAATTTAATGAGAGTCTTTTTTGACTAAACAACCAAACAATGTGTCTTTGTGGTTCTTTTGGTGGTTAGCCTCTTTTTGTTTTTTCGTTTTCAATTATTCTCTATCTGTCTTGCTATTTTATCTCTTTCTCTTACATTTCTATCCATTTATTATTATTATTATAAAATCACAAAAAAATATCACAAATCACAAAAATGAACTTTAATTCTAAACAGGGTTTGCCTTTGCTCTTTTCATAACAAATGATTTTCGGAGAAACACAAAACTCTTAGGATGTGTTTGACATGAAGGCTTTTAAAGTTTAAAATTTTTGTTTTGTAATGATTGAAAAAAATAAGCGAGAATAGAGAGAAGCTGGTGAAGTCTAAGAAAGATAAAGTGAAAAGTCAAAAAACCTAAATCTTACACAGAGAACATATCCTTAGCCATTTGGTAGAAAGAAAATATGTCATGTTATACGCGGACCTTAATACTTCAATCTAATTTTATATTCATTGTTCTTTAGTTTTTACTATCTTTTTCTTTATTTATCTCATACCATACTATTTTCTTAGTCATTACAAAATAAGGTAATACTTCTAAATATCATAAACGCTAAATATCGCCTTTACTAAATACCGCTCTCTTTTTTATGTCAAATCCCTAGAATACACATTGCTTATTTTAATATTTTTAATAAAACTCCCAGGTAACCTAAGCTTATTCCATTTTGATCCTTGCTAGAACTCAAGTGGTTACAGGGACTCTGTGATAACAACGTCGACTTTTAAAAAATCTAATGACAACAGATTGAGTTTTTGTATAGTAACATTTGATAATCAAGGTTACAATATAAGAACACTCATCGATTAGTTGAATCTTAGTCAACTGTTGTCAACGCTTTAGCCATTTATCACGCACTAACTTGGATACATGATATTTATCCATATTAGTATCTATTCTAATTCTTCTTTATTGATACAACAAATGGGTGATTGGACCTTAGTACTTGACAATATAACCCCGGTGAAGTTTGATATCTACACCATAGCTGCAAAGGTTTCATGAATGTACTATAAGTAGCAACGAGGAAAGTTTTTGAAGACAACCTCAAGATTGACATCTTTTGCAATTAGCGCCAGATTTTTGTGTACCATAACTGGGCTTAGGGGTGGCAATAAGCACAATACGATTGCACGAACCAGCACGATACGATTATAAACACGAATTACAGACACAAGAAACACGATAAGGCACGACACGAAAGCACGAAATTATAAATTTAGTTAAAATAACGTTTATTATTATATTTATGATCAAATAAGATAGATAACACGAAAACACGATAGTGTGGCACGAACACGACACGATGACACGAATTGTCACCCCTAACTGGGCTCCTTAGTTTCAAATTTTCTTCTCAATTGTATCATATTAATGTATACTCCCTCCGTTTTATCTAAAGAGTTCACGTTTGAAAAATCTAATTATTAATGAATATATAAATGTCATTGAATTTGTCATAATTATAAAATATTTAAGCATATTCAAGATGTTTATATCAGATTTGAAGAATAGAGTCGAAAAGTCAATGAAAAGTGAAGACATAATTTTAAATAATTGACTTTTAACATAAAACATCTCAAAATAGTATAGTAAACTTTTTGCCTAGAACGAAAAGAGTTTATTATTATTATTATTTTTTAGATATAGGTACGCTGTGTCGGTTATCTTTTAAACATTTTAGGTAGTTAATATAAAATGTCTCTAGCTTTTAGGAAAAAAAAAAAAAAAAGGAAACTCTTAAATTTCGCGAACATTCCGAAACAAAAGAGCTTCGCGTCATTTTTTGGGCTCTACTAGGGTTTATGGACTATATCCGTAAACCCCACTAAGTTACAACAAACCCTCCCCAAAAGAGACCAACTTTATTCCGAAAATCCCCAAATTTGTTCCCGATATGGCATTTTCCGCTGCATTCCGCCGCATTATTGCCAGTTCGTCGTCCACTTCTTCTCTTATCGGGTCTCAGTTTGCTCCGATTCGGTTCAGTTCAACTCTTACGGCCCCAAAGCTCTTTGTCAGCGGTAAGTTAATTTGTTCTCCTACTTGATTCTTTCTACGTTTCCTGTTGATGATGAATTGTAATATGCAGAAATATTTTGGTGAATAAATTTGTTTCAGTGAAATGTCTTCCTGTATTTATATCCGCCTTCATCATATGTTATCATTTTCTCTATTATTCAATTGAAGAATCAAACGAAATTTGAACTGTCAAAGTAATTTTGTTGCTCATATTTGTTTATTTAATTTTTTTGGTGCTGGAAACATTCGCCGACGCATTAGTTAATTTCCAATGTATGATTTTCCCTCGGTCCCAAAAAATAGTCTCATTTTAAAAATAGTAATAATTTTCGTGCAATTTGAAGAAGGCACAAAAAAGTAAAGCTACAATCTTAATAAGTTTAACTTGTCAAATTACACAAAATTTTTTTTTCTGACGGAGGAAGTAGTTGTTTTCAAGACAAATCAATTCCATGTATGAATTCTTAATGGGGCACCTGTTAGCAAAAGCCTTTTGTAAAATGATTCGCAAATGAGTTATTGTCCTCAAATTCGGTCTGCTAACGGAGAAAATAATGGAAGAGGTTTTTTTTTAAAATTATTTTTTTAATGTGGGGGTGTGCATGTAGACTAAACCATGTTTATCACTACATCTGAATTTTTAATAGACTAAACCATGTTTATCTCTACATCTGAATTTTTTATAGTGCTTGCTTGGTCATTAATTTGAATATTCCCCATGGAAAAAAAATGGTCCTTAATTCTGACTTGGTTCTCATTCTCGCTCATAAAAGGGTGGTTTCTGGAATCTGTCTAGGGCTGTTTCATTAACCGAGCTTGTTCGAGCTCAGCTCAGTCTTGGCTCGTTTGAAGATCGACTCCTTGTTGGGTTCTACTCGAGCTCCAACTGGGTTTTGGGCTCAAAATGTAGAGGAGCCCTGCTGGATTCAGCCCAGCAATCAAAAAGTACTTGCTATCAAGAAAAAACGGATTCTGGAGTGGACCATTTGCCCAGTTAAAGTGGTTTTTAATAGGAATGGGAGTAGTCAGTGGCAAAGCCATGGCATGTATTAAGGGGTCAGTTGACCCAAATATGTCATTTTAGTACCATCAAAAGTAGAAAAATCAATTCCTTACAATTAAAAGTAATAAAATTTTCAATTTTGACCCCTTTGTTTTAGGAAAATATTACACTAGAATATAATTTTGACCCCCATTTAAGCAAAAATTTAGATATTACAATATAAGTTTCTTACACTAAATTTGTCTTGACCCTTTCCTTCCAAATCCTGGATTCGCCACTGGGAGTAGTAGCTATTATTATTGCAGTAAAAGATGGTCTACAGTACAGGACTGCACCCTCCCTCCCCCAGCAGTCAAAGCTGTTGTTAATAGCGAAGATGCTGCTTTTAGACCTTTCCCTGCAAGTATAGAGACCGTAGGGAAATATATTCTTGCGAAAAGACCAAGACATTTGGTGACTTTCACGGTCGCCCTCACTGAACCGACTTGAATCTGAACTACGATTCTGATTAAATCTGACTGAAATCAAATTTCTGAGACCCACAAAGCGAAGAAAGAGGGAGTAAAGGCAAAAGGCTCAGGGCATAACGATGAACCAATGTGGATGAACTAAGCTTTGTTGCCAGGCAGTGGCGAAGCCAGGAATACAGCTTTAGGGGGGCCAAGTAAAGACTTAAAAAGTGTGCAAGGGTTTCAATCAGTTGTTACTCTCGATGTACTCTAAAAGATTATTCGATATAAAATATTTTGAAATTAAAATAAAGTCGTGTTAATTATAAAATATGCTAAATTTTTTTGAATGTAAATTGTTTTACAGATTACCAACACCTCTTATTAGCATCTGCATATTGTTTTCATTTAGTACGATTATTGTTTTTGAACTCCATTTAGTATGATTATATCAAACTAAAATAATCCAATTAAATTGCGAGTTTATGTAATTTTGAGTGTCGTATTAGATTTATGTGTTGTTATTATTTTCCTTCAATTCTATAAAGATAATGACACACAAAGTGAAAAATGCTAACCTACTTTTTAAAGCCCACACATGTGGTGCAAATAGATCCAAGTATTTTTGTTAGAGAGAGAGAGAGGAGAGTGATCTCCTTGCGCCACATGTGAGGGTTTTAAAAATATGTTAGCATTTTTTACTTTGTGTATCATTATCCAAGAGCAAAGCCAATATACTTTTTCAACTTATAATTTAGTTCCCATACAGCTGTAAACATCGTCCGAATATGTCCATTTTGACATGTGTAAATTCTATACATTTAGCTTAATGAAATTTAAATATGCAATCTTTTCGTTCAAATTTTAAATATAGAAGACAACATGTAATGAGAAGAAAAGATAACACCCATTAATAAGATTTTTTTATGAAAATAAATTTTTTTAATTTGCACATGAATTATGTTTCGTTTTACAATTTATAAACAAGTTTTGAACTTAGCGGACCAAATTGATCTTGCATGCTTCTAGATAATTATTGAAACCTTTTTAAAACAAAGTCCATATAAGAAATTTTATTTATTACTCTATTGAGAAGTGAAGGGGGGCCATAATAAAAATACAAATTTGTAAAAACCTTTGAAAGGGGGTTAATTGCATAAACACAAAAGGCTAGGGGGGCCATGGCCCCTTTTGGCCATATAGTGGCTTCGCCACTGCTGCCAGGAACGATTCTCTTTGATATATAGAATGGAGGTATCCCCCATCTGTGGTAGAGCCTAGCAGGAGTCAACCATTTCGCATAGCTGGGCTCTTGCCCATTCTTTCTTTCATGGGCTTAACCCTCATAGTCGCAGTATTTCGACTACTCAAGCCGTTACAGGTTTATAGGAGGCTACAGCGGAACAGCTTTCCTATTTATCCAAATCAATGATAGATAAGAAAAACAAATATTAATAGTATTTCCCCCAACCCAAAAGAAAGGGACGTTTTGATTTATTGTGCAATTTAAGATAATGGGCGAAAATTCTTTATCTTCCTTAAATATCAATAGCTTGTGTGGCCACAATTTTTACCTTGCTTTTGTTTATTTGACTCTATTAATCTCACCCAAAGCCTAATAGGGCATTAAAGTCATTATGCGAAAAAAATACTCTCCTCTTTTTTGTGATGAACAAAAAATGAAAGCGTTTTGTCTTATTTTGGATGGAGGGAGTACTTTTTTGCTTTAGGTACGTTAAAGGCTCATTTATAGTTCAATTTGTGAAGTAATGATTCGGGCTGGAATATAGGTTTTCTGGCTTAGGTACGATTAAGGCTCATTTATAGCTTTAGTTATGAAGTGATTGAGTCGGATGGAATATAGGCTTTTCGGTGGAGTGAAACTCAAGCTTGATTGAAAATAGAAGAGCCAAGCTCTAACACTCAAAGCTCTTTGCAACGACTCGTTTTCTATTTCATATTTCCTCTTATAAAGTCAGTACCTTGGAAAAGTGTGTCAATGGTTAGTCCTTGCAAACTTATTATTGCATTATTTTCGTAGCTTTCAGTAAATTTCTTACAAACTAAACAACTGTGGCCTTGTTATTGAATCAGAAACGTACTCCCTCCGTCTAAATGAGTGTCCATTTTTAAAAATTTCTTGTCCCTAAATGAATGTCCATTTTTGTCTAAGTTTACTAATTTCCCCTTTGACACATATTATGTTTAGCATGGATTTCTAATGTTATATATAGACATTAAGGGCATTAATGTACATGTGTTACCAAAATTCTTCAAAAGTCAACTTCCTTGATTTTAGTGAAAAACTAAAAATAGACACTTATTTAGGGTTGGAGGGAGTACTATGTTTCTAAAGTGACTATCATTAGTTCTAAACTATCTATCTGGGATCTCACTACAATAGAGGATTGACTTGCATAAGATAGGACATAATGAAATAATGTTGCTGTACTAATTCATTTGGAAGAAAATGCGAATCCTCTCTGTCATTCTGTTTCTAAATAAGGATAGGATCATTGGAATATCTTAATTGCATGTGTGCTGTGTGTATTTTTGGTGAATTTCTTGTTCACAGTCTTCCCAACTGTTGTCAGTAAATGTGATTTTCATTTAGAAGTGTCTTAGCCAGTTTATGCTGTGGACTTCCTAAATTGTAGCATTTGGTGTTGTGAAGAACTCTCTTAATTTTTTTTGTTTGTTTTTGAAAATGTCCGTGGTAATATAATTTTGAAACATCAATGTCCACTGCAACATGTGGACTTTCTTAATGCTTAACTAACGGAGATGGTCTGGGATCTAAGCAAATTAACCTGAAATTTTGAACTTGGTTACAATTGTGGGTTAGATGAATATTGGATAATGATGGGTGAGTGACTGGGCCCTCTCTGAGAGTTTGTGCTGGGGTTTGTTGTCGTGAGAAATGCTGAGGTAGTAGTGCTGATTAGTTTGAAGTCAATTTTCGCCACATATTCACCTTTTTATCTTACCCATAATTCTGTCCAAGTTCATTATCATTTTCTACTGCTTTTGTTTTTTGCCATACATTTATTTCCCAGCTGACAACTGACAAGTCATCACTCCTTAACTTTATAATAATGGTAGGATCGTTTTAAGTAGTAGGATAAGAATCATATGATAGCAAACATCAGAGCAGGAGAAGAGATACGTCAGGTGTCCCCTGGAGTTCCTCCTTGCACTTCAGTTTGGTTTCTATTGAATTCCTTGCTGAAGTGTTTGGAGGAACGCTGGTTGCCACCTGATACCTGTTCACGCCTCAAGATGGATTATTTTATTAACCTCCCAGTTCCAATTTTTGTTGCTGGCAACTTCAAGCTGGCTACTTGTAGAGGCACTCTAGCAAACTTTTGGTAGTAAGATCAAAGCACATACGTACCTTGGTATGCCCTTGGATTTCTCCCAGGCCAGCACCAAGATATATGCAGAGAATCCCTATTGTAACCACTAACTATAGGACAACTAACAGTACCCATAGTTAATTGTAATGTGTTGCAACTTACAACCTGATTTTTGTACCCTTGTAACCACCCAGTCTATTCCACCTCGAAAAATTTCAGATGTAAAACAACATAAGAAGGGCGGTGAGTTATTGCCTAATCTAATGACTCTCATTATGTCTATTTGAGTAGGAAGCTTCTTGGTTTCACATACTTAAGCTCCCTTATAGTCAAGTGGGTGGCTGTGTGGTTTGCAAACCTAAGTTCCTTTTGGCTACCCAGTACTGAGTAGATACGAGTACTTTACTTGTTGGGTAGATACGAGTACTCTACATGTTTCCCTAGAAACTGCCTTCAAGCTTTTTGTTCTATGTGGTGATAAATAGTTTGTGTGGTAGCTGTCTGACTTTTTTCTACTGCATGATTATCCAGGCCTTTCTAGACTGACAACTGATGAAAAGCTTAGAGAAGCATTTGCACCATTTGGTCAGCTCGTTGAGGGTAAATACAATCCGTTACATTTTCTCTTTCTAATGATTATTTTCCGTGAATCTTAGGGAGTAGTTTAGATCAGACGATTGCCATGATGCAACTCCAAAAAACTAATATCTTGTTGATTTCGCAGCAAAAGTCATAATGGATAGAGTCACTCAAAGATCCAAGGGGTTTGCCTTTGTTACATATGAAACAATAGAAGAAGCTGAGAAGGCTCGTGAAGGAATGAATGCAAAATTCTTGGATGGATGGGTGATATTTGTTGACCCTGCCAAGCCAAGGGAGACAAGACCTCCCCCTCAACCAGAAGCGCAGCAGTCTGAAACTGGCTTCAGAACAAACAAAACTATTGGTTGGTGCGGCTGAAGAAGACATTGAGTAAATTAATTTAAAGGAATGCTCACAACTGCACAATTAAACCTAGTTAAAGTAATATGTAGACCAAATGGCAGTCTGTGAGTTATCTTTCCCATGAATCCCATTTTTGTACTGCCAATTGGGACTCAATTGTTTTCCTTATGTAGCCTTTTGCTGTATGAGGCAATTTGCAAAGAAGTTTGAGGTATGCTATATTATGTGATTGATTTGATAAGAGAAGTTGGTGTAAGCACAGCATTAGGTAATTTGCACTAGTGGACTGCACTGCACTGCACAGGCTCTTATGGTTGACTGTATGATGATAAAAGTTACAATGGTACGGTAGGAAAGACCTCTATCTATCTATCTCGATTTCAATCTCAAAATGGGCCTAAACATCATTTGCCACTCCTAATTCCCAACATTACTTGTAATTCGACTTGTAATTCCTACCTGTTCTCCCACTACCCTGGCATACCTAAAATACTGCCTTGTAATTCTTCCCGGTTCTCCCAAAAATGGTTCTGTATTGACTCCAAATTTTGACTTATTTTATCATTGTCACGTAAAGTAAATGTATCGAAAAATGCATTATTTTTGAGAGGAGATCCTACTGCCTGTTTTATTTTGGTGTCTAATTAGACGTGGCATGTTACTGTTTTTTCAATAGCAAATTTAGGTTTAGTTTTTTCAGTACAAATTTAGCATTTTGAACCAATATGAGTGAAAGTGAATTCATATTTTCAAGTAAAAAACTAATTATAAAAATATAGAAACTAAAGTACGTTGAAAAGGAATTATAAAACTATTTAGATAGTGATTGACCAAAAAAGCATTTACAAGGTTCATTTCTTGAGAATTATATGATGAGAGTTTGATTTTTTTTAATGCTCCATTTAAAAAAAAAAAAAGAAGTCATATTTAACTTGACACAAGGAAGTAAAAAAGTAAATTAATTTTATTTTAAATATCTCTATGCTTTAGACTTCTAATATTAGTCACTTGGGGGTGGAATTAATTAAAGGAAATTAAGGAACAAATAAATAAATGGTAAATTAATAAAAAAAACACTCTAAAAAAGAAGGATTGAAGTTGATACTTTTTTGAGACCCTATCAAAAAGAAATAACATACCATTTTTTAAGAAAGAACGAACTAGTATAACGGCAGCTTATCTACCTCGAGGGCAATATTAATTTTTTAATTCACTACCAATCAACTTATAACAAGTTATATTGAGGGTGGTCCATTAGAACTCATACGAAACTGAAAGATTATTTACTTCAAAAAGAATGCTTTTGGATGTTTATAATTCAAATTCAAAAGATTAGTAGCACTAAAGTCACGTTTTTCTAAAAATTTACGTTTTTAATATACGGACAAATACGAAATTACGTTACTCTTAATTCTCTTGCAAACTTTATAAAATCCTTGCTGGTCTCAGTGTTAATCAAAATTTGCTAAAACCCTAATGATTTGGCACGTGATACGTGTGTGCATTTTACAAAGTAAATACAGCTATTGTGCAAGAAAATTTTATAGATGAGAAGTTTTTATTTTTATTTTTTATGTTTCACCTAAAATATTTCATGTTTGAAAATTTTAATAATTAAGGAATGTATTATTAGATTAAAGTTGACCATCATTATAAAAATATTTGAGTATAATAAAGATGGTTATTATACTTGTAAGAGTAGGTCTCCGGTAAGACATCTTATTACCAGAAACGAATTCGTAAGATGGAACCTTAATCTTTTACAGCTCAGTCCACCAACAAACGGTAGATCCGGGAGATTCGTATTACAAAAAAAACACAGTAAGACCATTTTTTAAAATTTTTTTACCTACATGTAAAGGGTAAAATTGAAAGATTATGAAAATTGAATACAAAATTTTAAAAAAATGTACTCTTTAAATAAAAGATTCCCAAATTTTAGCTTTCCAAATCTTCCACTCGGTACAATTGGCAACCCAATTTTTAGCTTTCCAAATCACTCGCCAAATGTCGGAAGATTGAGGAGATTTTTTTGCCAATCTCTAAGATTAGTATTTTTGACCTATTTATTTGGCTCTTGAAAACTCATGGGTAATATTTTGAAATTCTACATAAACCATTCCGTAATGATTTCTTATAACCAAAATATTTCCTTATATTTTACTTTACATAGTCATATTTTATCATAAATTGAACAAAAATATAGTTTGGCCCCCATTTCACAAACCTTCCTCCCTACTTCCTTCATCGCTGCCACTATTACATAGTTCATTCTCTATAAAGTTATTTACTCCAAAAGCAATGTCTCTATGCGTTCCTCATTATGTCTCAATCCGATTTCCAGAAGTTAATTGCCACAAGGTAAGTCCTAATTTTCCCAAACAATCTCAAAAATCCTCCTTTTTTTTTTTTTTCCATGTTCTGTATGGTTGCCTAGAAGATGCTCGAGAAAATGCTAGAACTTCAGCAAGTTTCGGTAGCCCTTAGCCTGAGCTCAATGCCAATTAAACTTGGGTGAAATTATTTATTGTCCGAATGATCGAAACTAGCTCTGTAAATCAGAGATGATTGTGATTGTGGAGTGTTCTTTTAGGAGCGTAGCTGTTATTATATCTGATAAAATGCTATCAGTGTTGCCAAAGCCTTCATAGAAAGCAAAGCGAAATATTTTAGAGTATCCAGGGTTAGTCCAAGTGATAGCTAAAAAGCAGTAAAACGATTTGGAAGCCACTGAAATTTAAAATGTCAGAAGAAGTTATTGAAAGTAATCATTTTTTTGATGCTCTAGTGGTTGTCCGCCATTCCTGCGCATACTCTGAATTTAAAGAGGTCTTCCAACTCACAATACAAGGGTTGGTCTAGTCAAAGTTCATATGTTTTGGCCTACCTAGCATTACCCATAAACCATCCCCTATTCCTTGATTGGCGTTGAATCGATAGAAGAGAATGTGGAAACATTCAGGAAAGAAGGGTTGTTCTGTAATAACGTTGAGGAAGGGGGAGGGGAGATGATGCTATTTGTAGAATAAATCCAGGCTCGGTGAAGTGGAGAAGTGTGTGCACTATATATATGTTCAGCTGAACAAAAATTCTACAGGGAAGCTATTAGACCCACTTTAATTGATGGAATAGAATGTTAGGCAACTAAGAACAACATGGTTAATGAAATTTTTTTGGTTGAGATCAGAACAGTTTTGTGATGCAATTGGAAAGAATAAATTTCGGATTAAGTTCTTTCCGTAGACAGCAAAAGTAGGCTAGTAGGATATAAAGTAGAGAAAATCGCTTCAGATGGTTTGACTCAATGGAATGTGGACCATTAAGTGTACAATTTAAGGAGTGTGACGATATCAATATCAAAAACTATTTTTTCCTAGTGGGAGAAGACTAGAGTTGAAGACAGTAATTAAGATGAATACGAGTTAGTGTAGTTTGACAAATGATCTTGCCTTGGACTGAACAAAAGGATGCACAGGATTCATGTTGTTAACCCAAGTAATTGGGACAAAGGTGAGTTGAGAATTGAATAGGATGCCAGTATAAACAATGATATAATGTATGTTGGAGCAGTTGAGCTGAAATATGCTGGAGCAGGAACTATATAAGCTGATCCTTCAATATATTTTTGTGTTCTTCTGTTTCCATTTCCTTTGCTTTCTTGGATCTCAAACAGAAAGTTTGGCCTTATATCAGTTTCATGAGAAAGTATTAATGAAACCGTTTTAGTCTGCTCTGGAAAATAGCTTTCTCATGTAATAGGAACAACTGTAATAATATATTGTGGCATGAATAATAGACATAACTACATAAGGAAAAAGTAAAAGTAGATATTTTGATGTAAGATTTACCTAAAATGATATTCTAGGAAAACTGAGTATCGGTTGATGTACTGCCTTAAAGATTCTCGTCCACTGTAGTTCTTCTTTCATAGCTATGTTAAAGGGGAGCCTAGGAGCAGTTCACTGAAAAAAATAATAGTGATGAGAAAGAACAGAATATGGTGCTTCAGTTTTATGGTTCCCAATCCTTGATTTGTCACTTTCTTTGGGAAAAAGTTCCCAATTGGTTACTATCAGTCAGGCTTTTGTGTATTTTGTTGGAAAACTTTGTATCATCAGTTCACAATCTTTTTTGGTTTCCTATATATGGTTTGTTGGGATTTACTAAGAATCATTTCTATGGACTTATATTGAATTCATAGTTCTTCGATAAAGTGTTATAATTAGATGCTTCCTGCAGATTCTAGGCTTGTTTGGTTCTTCCAGAAGAAATTATACGGTGCTTGCCATGTCATCAAGCGCAACGGAGGCTTCAAATTACATACCAGTGGCTCCAATACTTTTGCCAGAGGGGCTATGGAATCAGGTAATGGCTTTAATTATGTGATGCATACATGCATGCACCTAAACTGGTGAAGAGAATCCCAATTCCAGGATTCGTTGACGGGAAAGGCGACCAGATGCAGATATGAGCTCAAGAATGATGTGTTTAGCTGTCTATGTCTTTATCTAACTGATTTCCTATATGAACAGAGTAAACTATCTTTTTTCCCTTTAAATGTCTTTTAAAAAATATTGTCAAATGAGAGGGAGGGTGGGAGAGGGAGGCCTTTTCATTAGTTGGTGTAATAAATCACGTTTGGTGTTTGCAACTTTTGCAATCTTAGTCCTTAGCAATATTCAACTTTACTAGAAAAGTTGAAGAAACCAATTCCTGAATGCCATTCTGCATGGTATTCATAAATGAATCTCACTCTAAGGTTAGGCCTTTAACTGTGTAGATTCCTGGTGGAGTTACTGCTGCAAAGGGATTCAAAGCTGCAGGTATGTACGGTGGATTGCGGGCCAAAGGAGAAAAGCCTGATCTTGCACTCATCACCTGTGAGGTGGATGCGATAGCAGCAGGTTAGATCTACTTTAATGATGCTTGTGTTATCTAGAAATGTTCTTTTTCCTTTATATATAAGTATTGGTTGTAGCATCTTAACTCATTTTTGCTTTCATGACTTGAAAGCTGCAGCATTTAGGACAATTTGTAACTCTTTTTCATGTTTATATTCAGGGGCTTTTACCAAAAATGTAGTTGCAGCTGCACCAGTAGTATATTGTAAACATGTATTAGACAATTCAACAACGGTATGTTGCTTAAAGAAGTGGATTATAATCTATAAACATGTTGTACATAAACTAAGCAGTTGTGAAGCATCAAGTATCAACCCGTAGTATGACCACTTGGTATATAGAAGTGGCATCAGCAAATGCCAATTCTTTGTCATTGCTAAGTATGAGATACTTTATGGTTTAAGGGTCGGTCTAGTGCCCTCCTATCATTTTCCCCAAAGTGGCTAGATTACAGTGTCAGTACTTCCCTTTAGCTGTCTTATGCACATTTCATCTTTGTGCTTCATCATTCTTACACATCTCAACGTTTAAGTATTGCACATGTTATTGGTAATGAATGTTCACATTTCATGACCAATAAAGCACAGCTGATAATGGATGTGTGTGCTTGTCCACATTTCTCTGTTATCTGTGAGTGAAACTATGGGGATAAGTAGCATGTGTTTCTTCTCATCTTTTCTTCTTTTCCATTGAGGTGGGGTATCTACAAGGAAGATGTTTGGATGTGAAATATACACTGCTGAAGTTTAGTTATAGATTTTGGTTTATCATATATCAGTTTCTGTCCCCCTCCCATGCTCGCAACTGCAAATAGCTTACTGTTATTTAATTCAATTTTATTATGTTCTGTGCCCTCCTATCATTTTCCCCAAAGTGGCTAGATTACAGTGTCAGTACTTCCCTTTAGCTGTCTTATGCACATTTCATCTTTGTGCTTCATCATTCTTACACATCTCAACGTTTAAGTATTGCACATGTTATTGGTAATGAATGTTCACATTTCATGACCAATAAAGCACAGCTGATAATGGATGTGTGTGCTTGTCCACATTTCTCTGTTATCTGTGAGTGAAACTATGGGGATAAGTAGCATGTGTTTCTTCTCATCTTTTCTTCTTTTCCATTGAGGTGGGGTATCTTCAAGGAAGATGTTTGGATGTGAAATATACACTGCTGAAGTTTAGTTATAGATTTTGGTTTATCATATATCAGTTTCTGTTCCCCTCTCATGCTCGCAACTGCGAATAGCTTACTGTTATTTAATTCAATTTTATTATGTTCTGCTGTTTTTTAGTATCCCTCCACAGCTACATCTCAGCTTTGTAACCTTCCAAGTCCTCGCCAAAATAGGCTTCCGCCATCGTGAAAAATAGTCCCTCTTTCCTACATGGGATTTCAGTTAAATATGGCCCTCTTTACAAACTGATCTACTAAAGTGCAATCTGTTTCAGATTTACCTTTACTACATTGAGGTGAAGAACAAGGATAAGCAAACTGCTTATACAATATGTCAAGTTAAAGGTGGTAGAACTGTAAAAACATAGAGACTTAGGTCTGTTGAAGTGATGGACTTTAAATTGGGAGCTATCTCTGTATGAAAAGCTAGAATATATATATAGGTTGTTATTATAGTTTTCCTTTTTCTTTCTACTAACTTCAACTATGGATCTGTTTTTTAGGCTCGTGCAGTATTAATAAATGCTGGTCAAGCAAATGCAGCAACGGTGAGTTGTTTCTGAAACTAGTAATAGTTGTGCATTTCACCAAGAGAAATGGTTGCCTGGGAGTGTATCATAATGTCTTTAATGGTTCATTATTCGTCAGATTAGTTTAACATAAACACATACAGTTTTTCATTTTCTTACTTTTGTATAAGTTCTTGAAGCTAAGTTAGGATTTCATTACGAAACACAGTTATGTGCCATCATTTGGTACAGAACCAAAGTGTTTTGTGGCTAAGAAACCTCGGTATCATTCCAGGGGGATGCAGGTTACCAAGATGTCATAGAGTGTTCAAACGCCATAGCTGAGGTATGAGCAATTTAGCATAATCTCCCATTTAGGGCTGTAAATACTTTAACTAATCTTCTATTTTTGACAGTTACTCCAACTGAAGCCAGAGGAAGTTTTGATAGAGTCGACTGGGGTGATTGGCCAGCGTATTAAGAAGGTAAATACAGAGAGGAAATCATTTATTATGATTGCATTCCTGAAACCAGAAAACGGTCCATAAACATTATGGAGACTCAATAGCTGGACAGCTCACTGTGTTTGTTTCTCTGAGCTTACTCTAATCTGCAATGCTGCTTGGAACTTCCCATACAATGCATTATGTTATGCTGTAATGTAATATGCAGGAGGCTCTTCTTAATTCGCTTCCGAAGCTGGTTAATTTACTGTCATCAAGTGTTGACGGGTAATTCTCCTTTCTTCATCAGTTAACTCTCTCTTTGGCAAACTGAGATGGTTCTTTGTTGAGGTTGAAACCAAGTGTTATGATTCATTATGCTCATTATGACCCTTATTTTCTTTTGTGAAAGTCTTTCAGCTTCAGAATTTACCTATAAACTACGGGCTTGTTTGTTAACCATTTCTGTTTCACATTTTTTGTTTTTGTTTCTAATTTTTGGTGAAAAATAGAAATAGAAATGCGTTTGACAATCATTTCTATTTCTGAGAAACCAAAAACGTTTCTCATTTTTCCCCAAATTCTAGAAATAAAAAAATTTTGTTTCTCGCAGAAGAGAAACATTTCTCATCCAAAATACAGAAGGGTCAAGATTAATTAGGTTGGGTCTTTGAACTTTGACACGAGAAATTCTCAACCCTAACTTTTTTCCTCCATGTGTATACACACACACACACACACACACACACACACATATATATATATATATATATATATATATATATATAGAGAGAGAGAGAGAGAGAGAGAGAGAGAGAGAGAGTTGAGTTTTCAAAAGAAAAATAAATAAAAAGTTTAATCTTGAAATTAAATAATCAAAAACTAGAAACCGTAATTGAAAGATGATGGGTACTTGAACAATAATAAAATAGAGTTGGACAAATGTATGTATGTATATATGAATATTAATTTTTATTTTTTATTCACAATTTTTTTAATAATAGATAAAATGTGAATTATTATTCTACACCTTTTAAGTTGGATATAATATATGATGAAGTTGTAATGTATTAATAGTTTTGGGAAAAGAGTTTAACTTTGTGAAAGAAAATAGAAATGTTTATCAAACACGACATGTTTCAAGAAACAGAAACAAATTGAAACAGAAACAAAGTGAAATAGAAACATGTGAAATAGAATAAAGAAACAGAAATGTTACCAAACACTACCTACAATACTTCCATTTATATCATTAGAGTTCTGACCCATTCATCTGTGGGTTTGCAGGGCAGATTCTGCTGCCGTTGCAATAACGACCACTGATCTCGTGCGCAAGAGTGTGGCGATAGAGTCCGAGGTTTGTACAAAGCTATAACTTTTTCATGTTCATGTGCTTGTAATATTATCAGCAATATTGGCAATCTCTAATGGTCAATAGCATTGATGATAATAGCCAGTGTTTGACTAGGACCAACAACAATTATGGGGCTTTATTTATGTATAACTAAGCATTAGTACAGTTGCAATGATCATCTAATTCAAAACATATGTCAATGATATATTCTTGATTTCTTATCGGATTCCTGCAGTATAATGTAGAAATACTAGTCCTTCCCACGCTCCAAGTGCATTTTATTTCTGACCCAAACCTTTTTCCTCTTTTTTTCTGTTTTTAGAAGGGTCTAAGAATTTGGGATGAGGATTTTTGGAATTGTAATTTGAGAGTCTAATGCGTTATTGAACAATTGGCTTAATTCAGATAAGACAGACTCTTATGAGCCGTTGTAGTCAATAAATTACTCCCTCTGTCCCATGTAAAGAGTCCATTTTCTATTTTGGGATTTTCCAAGTCCACTTTAAAAAATGATGCCTTCAGTCTCCATAACCTTTCATAACCAACTTAAAGTGTATAATGATATATCCCTTAATTATTAAATTTGTCAAACGTGGACTTTTTGATTGGAAGGGAGGGAGTACCAATTTAAATACGTATCTACTTTTCCCTGAATTTGTATGAACTAGGATATATGTAATATGCTGTCCTTTAAGCTATAAGTAGAGATTGTCAAAACTCGGTATCATTAGAAAGGGGAAATAACTATCAGTTGTACTTAAGTAATTTTTTCTTCCATTTCTTAGGATATAGTACAACGTTTTATAGTATCGATCATCCATAAGAGTAACTTTACTCGTGTTGTATGCGCCGAAGGAGGACCAACTAAGTGTCATACTTTCAAGTAGTTTTCCTCCATTTCTTAGGTTATAGTGTGGTGTTTCTATAGCATCGAGCATCTGTAAGAATAACTTCACTCACGTTGTGCGCAACTAAGGAAACTTCAAAGGACAACTCTTTTTTTTTTTTTGTGTTGGTGTCCAAAGGGGGCGTGGGAAGGGATCGAATCTGAGACCTCACACTTTGTGAAGCCCCAACTCTACAACTGGGCCACCCCTTAAGGACTTCAAACGAGAACTTATACATAGCATTTTATTGTAAACTAGAAGGGATGGTTTTGCTCGCTGCATAGACATCTCAAATGCTGTTTTCATAGGTGTATTTGTGTCTTGCGTGTTCGCTGGGTGCTCAATACTCTTAGATAAATCTGTTTAGTACTAGAACATTGACACTAACAATAGGGTTCAAGATTCTGTATGTTCTTTGTCGTTACGGACTTTACGCAATATGAATCCTCTAGATATGCAGCAGTTAGAACTGAAATAGGAAAAAGAGTAGTGCTGATTGTCTTTGCAGTTATCAACAACTGGAGGCTTTGTTACATGGATCCAGGTACGAGGAACAAGTGTGGATCCGGGTGTTTGAGCTGCCAAATTTATAAGATTTTACACTAAATGTCACACCACACCCATATCGCGTCGTGTCGAGTCGGGTACTTTGGCAAAATTGAAGAGTGCATGTACCATGGCTAGGTCCATTTCTCCCAAGTAATTAGTTGAATTTCACCCCCCTCCCCAAAAATAGAGAAAGGAAAAAAAAGTCATTTTTCTGTTTGACTAATTATTAATGTGTAAGGAAATTAATTCTCAAGTTCATTGCATTGATAATCTCAAGAGTTGGTTTTGCAGGTTGGAGGGACTATTATAAGAGTTGGGGGAATGGCAAAAGGTTCGGGGATGATCCACCCAAATATGGCTACAATGCTTGGTGTACGTGTCTCCTTGAAATACTATTGTGCCCCAGGAACTACATATTCTTACTCCCTTTCTTCAAATTCTAATATTCCAGGTTATAACAACTGATGCCCTGATTGCCAGTGATGTTTGGAGAAAGATGGTACGGATTGCTGTAGACCGAAGTTTCAACCAAATTACAGTAAGTAGCATCATCACTGTTCTCGTCTGTTTGTATAGGCATGGGTCCTTTCACCAGTGTGTTTCATCGCCAAATCCACTGGCCTTAAACCTTATTTGGCTGTAAATTTATGCCTTGGTTTAGGAGTAATTTAAGTGTTGATCTAACTGCCATTTTCCTCGAACAACGAATATAATGTCTGATATTTATTTTTGAGCCTTGAAGTTCATATTTTTATGTGTTTGTGTTATACTCATTATCTATTTGTCCCTGTTCTGCCTACTTGCAAACATATTTGATATATTGATATTTATATGAGAACAGTTTTACCAATTCAGAAGCCAACGTGGGAAAACGAGGCCAGTGATACCTCTTGGAACCTCATAGGAAGTCTTTCAGTGTATACAAATGTTTCCGTAGTTAACTTATCCAGAGTTATTTTGGTCAGCTGTCAATGTTGAGAGACTGAGGATTAGTTTTGAGATTGTAATTGCCATTAGTGCATCTTGAGAGACTGGAATTGGTCTTACCTGATACTTGATATTGAGGATTTTTGGTACCAATAAGTGGCTCTTTTGTTGTTTTGAAAGCTTTAGGCTGCCATCACGAGAACTTGAATATGGAACTTCAGTTATGAGTCCAGCCAAAATTGTAAAACTATGCAAAAGATAGGTATTTACATTTTACCTTGTCCAACCCCATACCGCTCTGTGCATAGGCAGGAATAAAATATTTGCGCCCCTTTTCACTGATTTTTTTGTCTCCTAAAAAATTGTTTAAGCATTTAAATGGACAGCCCTTTAAAAAGATCCGTGTTAAATTTACTACTCCGTATTATGATTTCTTCTTTGTCTGCATTTTTTGGTGCTCACAAAAAGTTTTATCTATGTCCGTGGCTTTGGTATAAACTCTAAAGCTGATTCCGATATGATTTGCTGCAGGTAGATGGAGATACAAGCACCAATGATGCTGTCATTGCTTTGGCTAGTGGACTATCTGGATCAAACAGAATTTCTTCTTTGACAAGTTCTGAGGCAAAACAACTACAAGCATGCCTTGATGCAGTATGTTTTACTGATTTTCTTACTTTCTTCCCATCCACTCTGGTAATTGTCAATTAAAGGAATCAACTTATCCATGGCGTACATTCAATTTTGTGAAGACCTGTTCTCTTTCATTCATAGTTCAAACTTATATGATTCCATCATGGCGCTACCCGCTTGAACCTACTTTAAATTCTGTTTTGCAGTGTTAATGTGCTAAACATTCAGTTCATCTTTATTGCATGTAGTTTACAAAATTCTTGTTTTCATTTACTGGTGAACGGTTTCTTATATTCAATTTTCTCAGTATGACGATCAAGGTCATTATATGGGGAGGAAAATTAGTATTTAGTATTTGGTGCTTGTAATATTTTTCCTTGCAGAAGATAGTTTTCTTTATGGCTCATTCATGCACATCTTGTGATATAAACCTTGACAAAAGGTTGAATAGCTTTCAGTGTTGCTAGCATGACACTTAACTGGTTTCGTTCAATGTGTAAAACCGCCCAAGTTTGTACTTTCAGCTTCTTCTCTTGGAGATTGTAAATTAGTGCGCATATGGTAGTTTGAAGCTAAATTTTAAAAGAAATATTCCTTTATTTTCAGGTAATGCAAGGCCTTGCAAAATCAATAGCTTGGGATGGAGAAGGAGCTACTTGCTTGATTGAGGTCTGCAGCTTTTGCTAACAGCCATTACTACTAAGTTTAACATAGACCTATTGCAATTTGTATACATTTTCCCCATATATTATGTTATGTTATCCAAAGTTGAGCCACTAATCCTCTTCTTGTACGAGTAATTACTGACATTGAGGTGGCAACTGCCAAATTGAGTCACAACATATCTCATCCTGTTTACACCTACCATGTGGCCATAAACCGAATTCTTCGATGGTGCCATGTGTCTGACATGGTTGGTTTTTTTGACCACTGCTTTGGGTGTCATGGCGCAACGAATGAAATTCCATATGTAGGAGGAACATGAAGGAACAAAAGGGCACTTCTCAATTTGGGATGAGACTTGCGGGCCTCCAAAATGAGGCTGGGTTGGCAAAATTCTAACTAAGTCATGGCTGAAATCAGTCTTGTCTTACTGGTCATCAACATGTGATGTGATTACGGAGGTTAGTTACTGTGCTGAGGGGAGGTGGGGTGGGGTGAAGATGATCAATTGGAGGCTATCTAACGCTAATAAGTCTCCTTGCACAAACAACATATGTGATATCAGTTGAAATTGATATTGATCTCTCAGTACTGCTAGATTAACCAAAATTCTGCCCAAGTGTTTCCAATAAGGAGTACAATTTATTACATAGTTAAGATTGTAGGCCCTACATGTACTTGGTGAATCAAATTCATTTGTGAAGCATTTTTGTTTCTAAAAAAGGCTAGTCGTCATTTTCTTTACTGTTTAGGATTTGATAAGTGAGCACATTCTAGAATATTCATCTGTGATCTTGTCGTTTGACTGCACAAAGTGGATGTGTGGAAGGGAGAGGACGGTGGCAATAAATCATTTGAACCTTTCTTTACAAATCAAAATGTGTAGGTCACTGTTACTGGTGCAGGCAATGAAGCTGAAGCGGCGCAGATTGCACGCTCAGTAGCATCCTCTTCACTTACCAAGGCATGATTTCATAATCATACATCTTTATGTTATCAAGTCTATTTGAATTGTCAAGTTAGCTAATGCTTTTTCGTAGTGAATTTGTCTATTAGGCTGCCATATATGGGAGAGATCCAAATTGGGGACGCATTGCTTGTGCTGCTGGCTATGCAGGAATTCCTTTTGACTTGAACTCCCTCCGGATATCACTTGGAGATATTCTGCTTATGCATGGTGGACAACCACTTCCTTTTGATAGGTACAGTTTCTCCCCCCCCTCCCCCAATAACACACAAAAAGGACACCCAAAGAGAAAAGTCACTTTTGAATCTTTACTTTGTTCATGAATGAATGTTAAGTTTAGTTTAAATAGATTAAGTGTAGCTTTCTTAAGCTCCATGGTTTTACCAGAATTCGCACTACTATGAGTCACTTCAGATTTTTATTTTTTGGCCCCAAAATGGCTCATTCTAGTTCCAGTTTATTACGGTAAATTAATTTATATTAGCAAAAGGTCATATATTAAAATTATTGGTGGTAGTAATGATTCTGTTCTATCTTTTCCTTTCCTTAATTCATAATCTTAGAATGTTGAGACTTTACAGGGCTTCAGCTAGTAATTATCTCAGAAAGGCTGGCGAGACCCATGGCACAGTTAGAATTCAAATTTCCGTTGGTAAGCTTAAGAAAACCTGCCAAGCATGCATGAACGATTTCTTCTTCCTTGTTTAAAACTGCATAAAAACTATAAATTTTTTAGTGTAGCCATCACTTAGGGTCAGTTCTCATTCACAATTTAGTGACTTGGTTTTGTTGTTTTTGACTCTCTCTCTCTTTGGTCCCACTAGCTTTCTTTGTATCTCTCTCTTACTTTTTCTTCGATGAGTACCAAAAAAAAAAATATCAAAACCCACACACCCTTAAGTTCTTCTACTTGTGATGTTGTTATTTGCAATAAAATGTAGCCATCTTTGAGTTTCTCCTGTCACTTGCTTGCTCTTACTATCTAGAATCGATAGAGCGACTCCACCTGATAGCACATGTACATAATTACCCTTAGTGTCCGACACTAGAGAATTGCTAGTGCATATTGTGCCATATGGTTGGCAAAGTCGTAAAACTTCATTAGAAACTGGACACTCATTTTGGGACGGAGCTAGTATTTATAGTATCCTGGGAGGCTGAGACAGACGGAGTAGTATTTATAGTTTCCGCAAAATTATATTTCTCGCGAAGCAACTAATTCCGCCATTTTGCACTTTCATGCAGTGTGATATATGTAGGCCACTTGCAAATTTACCCTGCAACATATGTCACACATTGCATGTTTTGGGGTGGTCACTATTCTGTAGCTGGTGAATCATAGGGTGATTCATAATTCTCCGCTGTCATAGCTAGCAACTATACTCACCACCAGGGTTAAAAGGGAAGTATGTTTCAAATCGTCTTTCTTCTGGTAGTTAGCCTGGCAAACCAGCCAAATAGCCTACTAGTAGAAGTCAGTAACTATTGGTGCCAAACACATTACTATATGCAGCCATCGATCCTTGATTATAAGCTTATCAGCTTGGTTGTCAGAGTCTTTTTCACTGTGGAGCAAAGAATTTGAGCATATATGTTAATTCTATACTTTTGTGCCATTCGTACTTCCAAGCTGATTAATTTCAATTTTTTCCATATTCATAGTTTTGTTGGTTATTTGGTTCATATATATGTAGTTTGGAACAAGGCTGATTTTGGTTGAGCTGATTCATAGTTTTGCCCTTCCTTTGATTTTCCAAACAGGTGACGGGCCAGGCGGTGGAGTAGCGTGGGGCTGTGATCTAAGTTATGATTATGTAAAGATAAATGCAGAGTACACAACATAGTAGATTTCTGATCACGTTCTTCAGCGTTCTATGGAAGATGACTCCAGATTATCAAATGGTTTCTGCCTTTTCTTGTACTTGGTGACAGATCTTTGCTTGTTTGCTACTTAGAAACTTTGTAATTCATTTTGTCGTCAATGGCAATTTTCTCTAAACCAGCCAATCTGATTTGCAGTGTAATTTGTAGACTTTGTTAAATATGCTGCGTTAGTCCTCAGTACTCTAGACTCTACTAACATGGTTTGATTCAAAAACTTGTCTTAATTAGTGTTGGTCCAAGTCAAGTCTTAATTAGATCTATATCAAGGGTTTACCTGTCCGAGCTTTTGTTGAAACTTGGGATATTTCTTTGTTTGATTGATAACAACATTATTGTGGAGAAGTTAAGAATTTAGGTTGTTAGAGCTACATCCAGTTTTGATGAACCAGCCACAAACTATGATATGAACAAATGATATGATTGGGCAATTAGCAAAAGGATAAATGCAGCAGCTTCACTAGGCCTCTTCAAGTAAATAGAGCTTTCGGCCAATAACCGTGAAAAACAAATACCAATCGTTCGGAAGTTTGGCTGGCTTTATTTACTCCCTTCGTTTTAAAACAAGTATCTCCATTTCATTTTTTGAAAATATTTTAAAAGTAAATTATCTATAATATCCTATGAATCACGAGATGAAAAGATAAGTCAGACTTATTAATTTGATACCATAGAAAAGAAAACCTATTAATTTGACTTCATAAAAATTTATTTTGAGGACATTACAGAAAATGTTTATAAAATTAAAGCAGAGGGAGTAGTTAAGAAAAAGTGGAGATGCAGGGGATCGAACCCTGTACCTCTCGCATGCAAAGCGAGCGCTCTACCATTTGAGCTACATCCCCATTTAATGGTGCGTTGGGGTTAATTATAATTATAATAGAATGGAACCAACCACAAAATACTAACAATTTTCATGGTATATTCCCTCTGAATTAAATTATCGTTCTATTTAATTTTTTGGTCAAACATGATATTTTTCAAATGCAAAGTTAACATATATATTTTTTTCAAAATTATAAAATACGTAATTCGTAATAATTTTAAAATACTAAGAATGTCGTGTTTTATGATTTTGAAAAATATAAAATAATATACGTCAAATTTGCATTTGAAAAACATCATGTTTGACAAAATAAAGTCAAACAAGATGATAATTTAGGAACGAATGGAGCATTTATTCGATTGTCAACTTACTAATTCCTTTTAAGCAATAGAAACACACCAAGTGTTCTAAAAAAAATAGACACTATTTCCTCTTTGGTTTGTTCTAAAAAAATAGTCAAATTTCTAAAAATAGTACTCCATCCGTCCTTAAATAATTGTCTTGCTTTCTTTTTTTGTCCCTAAATAATTGTCTTGTTTAAAATTTTCTTTTTAGGACATCATTTTACCCTTATTTTGTCTCCCTACTTTAATTATGGGCCACATAAACATGGATATTAAAGAAAACTACACACTATACTAATATTAATAATCAAGTCAATTGTTTTTTCTTAATCCGTGTGCCGGGTTAAACAAGATAATAATTTAGGAATGGAGGGAGTAATAGTTTTTGTTTAATTTGAGTAAGTTACAAGTGAGTAAAAACTATAATTTTAAAACATTTGTCTTGTCGGAATGAGACTTTTTATGGGATGGAGAGAGTATGCTCCTATATTTTTTGGAAAATGTAATTTGGGCAATTAATCAGATCAATCACTCCATCCACTCAATCGTTTTGAAGAGTTATACTGTACAACCCTTTAGAACAGTTCGATAAATGGGACGGTTGATCAAGTCGGTAGGTGTTGCATCACTCATATTCTTTTATAACCATGTAGTATCATATTAGCATCCTGTAAATGTGTGGGTGGGTGGGTGTGCGTGCTTCTTAGATATGACACGTACCCTCCCATGTTTTCATTTCAACTAGAGTAACTACATAACCTGTCACATCACAATTCGATAATCCCTTCTTCCTAGAAAGACGACTAGTGTGTGTTTGTGTTGGGCACAAAAAAGGCATATTTCTTATACTACTTTCCTCCCAAAATTTCAATTATTATTTTGCCTCTATTTTTTTTTTGTTTTAATTATGGGTTACATGCAAATAAGCATTAAAGAAAACTACACGCTATATCAATATTAATAATCGAGTAAATTAATTTTTTTTAATCAGTGTGAGGAACGAAGGGAACAGTAGATTGTAGATTGAGGAGGGAGAATTGAGAATGTATATTTGTTGAGATTGGAGGACCAACCAAAGCTAGCTAGGAAAGGGAATTATACAAACTATCCTAATTCGCTAGGAAAAACACACCAGCCCCACTTCATTTGCCATTCGATTTTTAATCCAAATCGAAACATGAATATCATAATTAATGCCAACAACAGTCATTTTATTTTCTAAGTTCTAACTTGATAATCCAATAGGTAAACAAAATGCCGTTCATCTCTTATGAAATCATGCGGCAATTACATCAGATGGAAAATAGTCAAGTAGTCTTAAGTTTTATGAAATAGCATCTTAATTAATATTATATTCTCAAGAAATAGTTATATGTAGATTGTAAAGAGATGATTAATTACCCAATTAAAAATCATTCCTTCTTGTTGCAGACTGCAGTAGCAGTACCTTTTCTCATGCGAATTCGTAAGTTCTTTGCCATAGCTCCCACTTTGGTCCTGGACGTCGTCCAGTTGCATTCCTTCCACATAGACCGGTATGAGTATGTAGTCAGAGCGCGAGGTCCTCTTGCGTTCAAGGATGATGACACAATTGGCAAAAGCTTTCCTACTTTCATTGTCCGTGGGAGTCATGATTCTACCCAAATTAAGAAGAAAGAACGACGGCCAGGGGAATACCCAGCTTTGTCAGGGAAGTGTAAGACAGTAACATGAAAATGAAACATGATTGTTGAAAGCTTTACGCATCAGTAAGAAGTACTGCCAACTAGGTTTGAGCATTTCCACCGTCTAGCTGGCAGTGTCACCAAAAGGCATTCAAAAGAGACAATCTTAAAAAATAAAAAATTGGAGATGCAGGGGATCGAACCCTGTACCTCTCGCATGCAAAGCGAGCGCTCTACCATTTGAGCTACATCCCCTTTGATGGGAATTGTGAGCATTACAAATATTTATATATATATTATAGTATTAAAAAAATAACTGCGAAGAGTGAATTGTGCAAAGAGATTGACACTCGCAGGCTTGCTTCTTCTTTCTAAAGTAATTTTCTCGCTTTTATTCCAACAAAAGAGAACAATGAACATATATCCTCGAATTTCCAATTTTTATAGTTTTCCATATGGTTTTGTTATGTGGAGGGATCGAGATGAATTTACGTTAAACTTTTAATTGTTCTTCATTTTGTAATAAGATCTAGTACCATTATATGCATAAGCAAGATCAGGGATATATATATATATATATATATATATAGTTAAGTTATGAATTTTATTTTTGCCACATGTGGAAGAAAGACTCCTCCTCTTTAGTTAGCCAGGATCCTTAATTAATTTGTACAAAGAAAGAAAAGAAAGAAGTATCGGATAGTAAACCGACAGTAGGGAGGGGAACGTGGACGGACTGCCAAAATTTTATCATATTACATACAATTTACAAATGCCAACTTTTTCTTTTATTGAAGTCGTTAAAAGTCCATCCTCCAACTTTTTCTTTCGTTCTCAACCAGCCCAGCAACTGCGTGCATTATTAGTTTAAAAAATAAAAATGAAAATTGTGTCTTTTTTAATTTCTTGGTAACAATGGAAAAGGAAAAACAACTGACCAATATGCCAGTACGTACCCCAGCGGCGTACCAAACTATAGAATTCGTACTAGTTTGGTAGATGCATGCATGCTCTAGTCTAGACTAGTATTATGCTGCCTGCAGATCGATGCTTTCTGCAGAAATTTCCTTGCATTTTACTCCATTTTGCTCGAGACGTGTCTTTATATCTTCCACTATAGAGCATCGGGGTGATTTACATCTCTCCAAAAAGATTGTCTCAATGATGACTGCTCTCCGTTATTTCTGCATTTGAATGATTTCTAGTCTCATGGAATATATATAGGTGTGGATTTCGGCTTCTAACCTGCAGCCTCAATATTTTCGTACTCTTCCATACATCATTCTCCTAGCCACTGTTCCTCCTTAATTTGATTGGAAAGAAAAAAGAAAGAGGGGAAATTAAAAACTATTAGACCTCGAAGACTAGCTTTGATATAGTGTAGTTTTGATCTCTTTGACTGGAAAAATGGAAGAGAACTAATAGAAGTGAGCAGCTTATATATATTTCGAGGAGCAAAGATCAAAACTGAAAGCCAGGCTAATTAAGTAAAAGATAACATAAGAGTGGTAGCTAGCATATATATTTTGGAGTGATCGAAGACGAAGACAATAACGAAGGAATATGAAGAGAGAAAATCAAACATCAAAGAAGGAGAATCCAAGGCAATCTTTCTATGCAGATCCTTGATTAACTAGGTATCGCCTTCTCTCCTTAATTAGATTTTCTCTCATTCATGATGACTCTCGCCAATAAGTTGGTACGTTGGACAGAATCAAGCATAACAAAAGATGAATTGAGGTAGATTAGCGCATGCATCTCCTTTTGTAATATTTGTTCAATATACAAGTTCTTTTGACAATTTGAGAAACTGATCAACATTTGATTAAGTCTCCTAGCCATCAAATTCAAAAACTTTAGATGCATGGAATTGAGTAAGGGTTTGCAGGGGAATATTATAATTCACAAGAACATACCCATGCATGCTCTAGCTAATTAGCTATCTAGCAGCGGTGTTTCTTTATCTCCATCTACGGGCTGGCCGGGAGAATTGCATGGTGGGATTTGCATGTCTTGATGATCAAGAAGGAATTAATGAACCGATCGATTAGATAAATATATTCTAAGCACTACTAAAAACACGGATATTAGCGATGAAAATTTTCGTCGCTAAATTTATGTTTCTGTCGCTAATATCTATTAAGCGACAAAAATCCGTCGAAAAAAAATCGAGGCTGATTGAGACGAAGGCATTACCGTTGAAGTTAGCGACGAAAATCGTTTAGTCGCTAAATTACCAACGGACATAATCGTTGCTAATTTTGTTTTGTCACTAAATACCAACTCCGTCACTAATTAGTGACGGAAGACTCCGTCTCTAATATTTGTTGATATTTAACGACGAAAATTTTTGCTGTTAAATTAGCGACGAAAAATTAAAAAAAATTAAAAATATATTTTTTAGATTTTTTTTGGTACCTGATTTATCAATGAATAACATAATAAATAACCAAACATAAAAACACTCTAAAAATCAAAACATACTACAATTCTATACAAATTTATTACATAAAAATTCAAGTTGTACAAACTAATTGTCACTAAATAAATTACGGGAACGGGAATGATCGGGAGATGGGGGTCGATACAGACGGGCATAGTTCTGCACCACCTGCTTTAGGGTGGCTTGTATCTGTGACAAGGACTGTCGGGTTTCAGCGAGCTCGGTCTCCAACCTCGAAATGACGTGCTCTTGGTCAAGGATCGACTAGGTCAGTGATTGTGTTGTTGACTGAGAAGCACGCGAAGATGTGGTTGGCACGTGCGAGGATCACCCATGCACGCCCATCCCGTAGATCCTATCTCCCCTCTTCGCTCGTCCTATCGAGGTGATCTGCTCCCATAACTCTTGGCTCCATTCATTCCCGTTAGGATCTGTCCTTTCCAACCGACTCTTAGTCAACTACTCCTTGATAGTTCTTTCCTATCGCTAAATTTGGAACGTGTTTCCCAGGCTTTTAGCAACAGAAATTAAAGAATATTTTTTGAATATTCATTTTTTAGTGATGAAAATTAGCAACAGAACTATTTCCGTCACTAATTTGAAAGGCTGCTAATTATTCAACGACGAAACCATCGCTATTTGATAATTTCCGTGGATAATTAGCTACGAAAATTTCCATCACTAATTCGTTTGTTGATAAATCCCGTTTTTCAAGTAGTGAAAGGATTAGTTAGCCCAGTACGTGGTAAGATTTGAGCTTTGCTCGTGAGGTCTTATATTTTTCCTTGCAAAAAAGGAAAATGTGAACTGATGAGAAAACAATGAACCGTGTTAGGAAAATGGTACAAGATTAGTTGGAATTTGGGAATAAAATTTAAAAAAATTATATTTATTCGATGACCTACTGAAAGATTTGCATCTAGGAATTAATGCTCAATGTTTTCAATTAAAAATATTAATGTGGTCCAAGATGTGTATATTTGCCAATATGGCAAAATTGTCACTAGTAAACAATTGTAGTTTCAATACAATGAATAAAAACCTAATAACTAGTGAAAAAATGACAAAAAAACTCTCTATAAAGTATATTTATGACTTTTAACTCGATTCTTTCAACATTAGAAGTATATGACTCAATCCTGTAAACTAAAAGAACAACGGATGAAAAGAAAAAACTCAAAGCAAAAGACTTTTCTAAGGATGTGATATTCCTGGATGTGATGACACCTAGAAAGAGAATAGACGTCCATGATCACCAAGATCGATACAAAGAATATTATTAGATAAAATCAATCACCAAGTTCTAATTTTATCAATACCAAAAATACTATCTAGATCCTAAAATTAGCTAATCTAATCAGACTAATTACCAAACTGAGAAAAAATTAAGTAGTATTAGTTTCCTAATCAAACTAAAATACAACAATTTTTCCTAATATACTATATCAATCACATGGATTTAATTATACAATCAATCAAAAATAATTATCAATCAATTTATCAAAACTCAAGAAAGGCAAAAATACAATAATTCAATTAAAAAAAAAAAACCAAAGGAAAAATTGATCAGATCACTTGATCCAGCACCTACTCTATTGAATATTGAGAAAATTAAAGGAATCTAAAAACAAGAGCGAAATACAATACTTTAATATGTTTGTTGAATGATAGTGACCTGCCTAGCTAATTGTATATAATACCCTTTTATTAATGTTACATTAATTAATGGTTGAAATCTCATTCTAACTTAAACAATACAATAGGTTAAAATTTTTTTTTTTCTTTCTGTATAGCACAACAAATTAAATGGGGATTCTTCTTAATTTTATCCTAGTTTAGTAAAATCGTGCAGCAACTAAGTCAGATTGAAAATATATACTGTAGTAATCTTAGATTCAAATCATATATTAATTCTCATCAAGCCATCAATTAGATACTGTAAGTAAGAAAGAAAGAAACAATAACCCGGTCGTTAAAATCCTTCCATTAACTCCTCGATCCACTTTGTTTTTCCTGAATCAAATAACCGGGGGGTTTTATTTTCTCGCCAATTTGTTTGGGTTTCATTCCCTTCTAGTACGGTGTGTGTTAGGCTTTGGCTGGATTTTAATTCGTCAGGGACCTTCCCTTATTCTAGCTATGACTGATTTCTTCGATCGGTGCAATATTGCTCATATATATATACTCACTCATACTACCTGTGATGGATGATTCCAGGCTGGCATCATCATCTGGGGATCAGAATGAGCATTTTGATTCCTCCTCCTACTCATGGCCGGGGATGCTTACGTGCGACTTTGATTTTCGCACTCCTCAATGCCACAGGCTATATATGGCTAGATCCTGATCGATCCTTTCCACAGGCTAGCCAATTAAGGATGGATAGCTTCTGTGTTTCGCTTGTACTAGCAACGAGAGTGATTTATTTTGGCGGCGTTGTAGTGGCTATGACGTACTGATTTCTATACAGCATGCACTTCACTCATCATTTTACCTATGATGGTTAGGGCCAGCATTAAACCCAGAAATTTATTCATTTGTTCCATCCTCTCTCTCCTCCTCCTTCTGATCCTTTCATTATGTATGTCCTGGAGGATCCTGTTTTCATTCCAACGGCTAAAAAGCATCATCAAGACTATACAAATAGCAGCCTGCTCCCAATTATCCAACGAATCCCATAGGTTGCCAGCTGATCCCTTCTCAGGCTCCACATTCTTCTTATATTTCTGCACAGGCTGATGGTACTGTTGCTGGATGGAGCTCGGTTTAACAACCTTCAACTGCTCGTCATTCTGACGACTGATAAAATTACCAATGGCCCCGAATTTTTCCAAATATTTATAGAAAGTACGCAAGCCGTCTGCAGGATCCTCTCGGCTGGGTTCTGGCCGTGGATTCACTGTAATGCCCAGGAGACTGAATTCTTGTCGAATCTCTTCAACAATTTCATCGATAGACCTGTCCGACTTCCTGCCAATTCATTTGTTATCCAAATCAAAACAATAATTAATATCAACAATTAATACAGTCATTTTATTTTCTAACCTGATCATAACCTTACCAAAACAAATGGCATTAATCTCTTTCCTTGTTTAATAAATCATGCCACAACTAAATCAAATTAGAAATAGTAATCTTAAATCTTTATATATTCTCAGGAATTAATTAGATACTCCTTCCGTTCCGGGCAAAGAGTCTACTTTCTTTTTTTAGCCAACATGTGACTAAATCAAATCAAAATTTGACATACTTTACTTATATTTTAAGAAATGCAATTTATTAATTAAAAATTATCTTAAGAATACTATAAATTACAAGTTTTATAACTTTGTAAAAATCACTAAATTTATATTAATTATCGGTCAAACTCTAACTAAGTTGACCAAAAAAAGTCAAAAGTGGACTCTATGTTTGGAATGGAGGGAGTAGTAGACAAGAAGATTACTCGTACATCGTACAATAAAAGTTAAAATAAGTAATTCTTCGTCTCAAAAAAGTAATTATATACTTCTCTTTTGTTTGTTCCAAAATAAATAGTCCCTTTTCATAAATAATTTTTTTTTCTTTCATTTGAAAAAAACATGATAGTTTATCTAACAAGTCATGCAAAAAACTCTATAACATTATTACAAGTTAAGGAAAAAAAAAAACATAGTGAAGTAAGAATACAATAAATTATACTACTAAAATGGTAAGTTTAAATAAATGAAAGTATTTTTTGCAAGACAATATTCAAATTAAAAATTAATGGAATCAAATAGGAAAGATAGTAATTGATTTGGAACCAATAAAAATTGTTCAATAGTAATATGAGAAATTATAGTAATTATCATAAATTAAGAAAATCAGAAGAAATACTACTGTATTAGTGAATTTGAAAAGAGATTTATTACCCGGACAATATCTTTCCTTTATTCCCTCCAACTTGTCTGAGGGCGTCTCGCCACAATTTCACCTTGTTGCTCCAAAACCAGTACGTCTTCTTGTGCTGGGCAAGTGCTTTGCCATAGCTTCCTCCTTGTTCCCCGATATCATCCGGTTGTACACCGTCCACATAGATGGGTTCGAGTACGTAGTTGGGGCGCTGTTTCCTTTGTTCATTGATGAGCACAAGCTCATCGAGGCACCATTCCGATGACGCATAATCTCTAGAGAAAACTATTACCGCTCCCATCGATCTTTTGATTGCCTCTTTTATGCTTGTGTCAATATCTTTGCCGATGCGGATACTTTTTTCATCCATGAAGACATTGAATCCTGCACGAAACAAACTAATGTATAGGAGGTAGGCGAAATAATTCTCCCGTGTGTCGGCTCCCCTAAAGCTTAAGAAAATGTGGATCGTGGAGTCCGGAGTTTTGTGCGTAGACGACAAAACCTCGATCTGAGAGAGTAGTAAGATCAGAATCAAGGCGCTCCATTTGATGGAATATGCCATCATCCTGTTCGTAAAGTATGATAAATTTAAGAAATTGAGCAAAATTGATTTAAGTCTTTGGAGAAAGTGGAAATACTTGTTTGAGGCTTTTAACAAGATGTGGTAGTAGATAAACTTGATGATGTTTTTAACTTGTTTATATATATTTTTTTTGTAGAGCATTTGCTGACTTGCTGCCTACATCTATTATAAAGAGGAAAATGAAAGCTTCATTTCTTTTTTTGTTCAAGTTAATACCCACTCTCATACGAATACTTTTTTGGCAGTCTTGTTAAAAGACAAGCGAACATAGCTGACTCAAGGCTGTCACCCATGTTAAAGCCCTAATTTATCGTTTTGCTTACATCAAGAAAGTATTACTTTTGACAATTTAAATTACAATGATACCCTTTAATTTGTATTAGTATATATTAAAATTATTTTCATTTGGTTAAATTAAGTAACAAAGTTAGCCATCTTTATCCATGTTGGAGTATATATAGTCTTAGTACTTCCCTTTAGATATCTCTTTGCATTTTTCATCTTAGTACATACTTCATGATATCAACTCTTATTTATTGCATGCCATGCCATTGTTCATGGTTTCCTTTTCACATCCATTTCATAACCTATGAAACACAACTCATGATGGATGTACGTGTGACTGATGGATGAATAGTTAAATCTTCCGAGGGCACGAATCAATTTTAGTAGAGTTGCGCTAATTATACAAGGTCGATCACAGAGACTTGTGCATTGATTCAATTTAATCTAACTAATATTCTAGCAAAACAATAAATTATAGGTTTGATTTTGAAGTAATTAAATTAAACTAAATAAATAAGAACAAGAAATTAAACTAAGTAAATAATTGCAGTTGATTGGCAAAAAGTCAAGGTTTGGAAGACCTAGGAATTGAGATTAACCAATTATCATAATTTATGTCTTGGCTTAAATAGCAAATTGGTCTCCCTACTTTAAACTTTTATCTATTGATCATTTGGGTCATTCTACTATAATTTTAATCAATTTCATCACTATACTTCAATTTTGCAGTCACGTTAGTCACTTAATATACTTTTGTTAAGAATTTTGGATAAAAAAATGTTAAAAAAGTAACTGAAAACTCAAAATTATCGTTATATAATTTTTTGATATATATTAATTATATGTACACGTATGATAAAGTTAATATAACACTTTGTTGTATGTATTTGTTGAAATATGTATAAAATGACTAATTAACATATAATATATAGTACTAAAAGATTTATGTAAACTTTTGAATTGACATACAAACGAAAAGAATAATTAAGAAAGCTAGTGATCAAAATCCTAAATAACAGTAACTCCAAATTATCTATGGTTATATTTTTTTTTAACCCAAAAATTGTGTGTGTGTGTGTGTGAGAGAGAGAGAGAGAGAGAGAGAGAGAGAGAGAGAGAGAGAGAGAGAGAGAGAGAGAGAGAGAGAGAGAGAGAGAGACTTTTCTTAAAAATATTTTTTTTGAATGTTGTCATGTTTTAGCCTTTTTTTATTTTTTGCTTTTCCAATCTTTTAAATATTTTCATTGAGAGAAAAAGAAAACTTGCAAACAAATAACATTTAGACAAAACAAATATTAAAAGAGATAAAGTAAAAAGTGTAAACAATGACAACGTGAAAAAATATGGGAAAAGTTATTTTTTTCTTTGGATTTATTCTTAATTTACTTAAATTTGGGTTAGTAAAATAAACTGGTTTGGAGATGATTTTAATAAATAATTGTTTGATATATTTGTCTATGTCTTCTTTATATATTCTATTTATTTGTGTTGATTAAAAAGTTTTCATAAATTCTAATTTTGTTGTTAGATGTTAATTAGTTTATTTTTGTACGATTTTCTTAACAATTATTTATGATTAAAAATAATATTATCTTTCAAATTTTCATTTGATTATTTAGTTGCTAACTAAGTTAAATATTCATAGTAACATTTTCCATCCAAAATCCTGCACGGAAGTGGATGAAGTGAATAACGTGACTCCAAAGTTGAAGTATAAAGATGAAATTGACGAAAAAAATAGTAATGAGATCTTAATGAATAACGGCTCAAAGTTCGATGATTGATATTTAAGCCTTATGTCTCTTTGCCCAAAAAAAATCCATTCAATTCATTCAAGGATTCTTCGACGAGGGGTAAAAATTTGAAGCTTGAGTCACTATTTCCAATCTTAGTACTTTTAATTAAGAATGATTTGGACCAACATGGTGGACGTAGCTAGGCAACATAACCCGCTCTCCAATAGTCTCATACAGTACCACCGTAACAGAATATTTGAAGATAGAACATGTAGGTTAATAAGAGTCCGTTTGGTACAACGTTTATAAAACGCAGTGTTTTAAAAACGCAGCGTTTTAAAAAACGCAGCGTTTTAAAAACGGAGGTATTTCCTTATAAATACGTTTGGGATATCACTTCAATACGCAGTTTTTTTCCTAGGAGCGTTTTAAAACCCGCGTTTTGGGAATTCCAATTGCTTTAAAACGCAGTGCGTTTTGAAAACGCTGCGTTTTTGCCGCAGATTGAAACACATTTTTTGCAAATAAGCTGCGTTTTATCCCTGCGTTTTGGCCAAAACGCTCGACCAAACGGGCTCTAAGTGGCAATTAGCAGCAAAAGTTTCCACGTACGGCAACAAAGCATGTTTGGAGTTTCTCTATTAGACATCTTTTTCTCTAGCCAAGACCACATGTGAGACAAAGCCTAATTAATGTGAGATATATATATCTACATTCAATAGACTATTGAATGTCGTAGGATTCATGATGTCTTATTACATTATCCCAATTATAATCAAACACTAACTCTGTGCTCACTAATTAGCCAACCCCCCCCCCCCCCTAAAAGATATATATGTAAAATGTAAAATCATTGAAGGAGCTTGGTGGGGCATCATATTCATCATTGTTGTTGGTGCCTAATCTCACGTGACGATATTTGATACGAGATGCAGAAGAACGATGTACGTACGGTAGTCCCTCTAAAGTTACGAGAGAGCGAATATGGATGGTGAGGAACTGAGATTTGGGTTTGAGAGAGATCAATTGTAAACCCAAATTTGATGTTGAAATCCGGTGAGGACGTAGGCTGTTTTTGGCCAAACCTTGATAAATCCTTTAATGTGTGTGTTTGATTTCTGTTTTTTTTCCTTCTTTGTTATTAATACTGCTATAAACATAACAAAGCCGAGCTTAATTGACTTCTTTTTATTAATTCTCCTTGCAGCAACGGGCCATGACGTATTGCGTCTTAGTATATTCTTGAGTTGGCTGTTTTCGCGCAAATTTTCAAACCATGAGCTTTGTTAACCATGCATGTTAAGTAACCAACTCAGCTAAAAGCTTCACTTAGGCTTTGCTGGAAATTTGTGCTCTGTGCTATGCTCGTACTCGCTGGGACTGACTTCTTTGGCGCCCTGCGTGTAGTAGCTATGACTGATTTTGGCATGCATGGGAGGCCATCTTCAATCGCTGCTTTTTCTTTTTTCCTTTGCGAACAGAAAAAACAAATTCATCAGGTATAAATGTATAATACAGCGCTGCACAACCCCAATTGCCGGTCAAACCCCATATCCTTGATCCCTTCTTAAGTTCCAGATGATTCTTATTATATATTACTCCCTTTCGCCCCAAGAAAATAGTCTCATTTCTAAAAATCGTAGTAATTTTAGTGTAATTTGAAGAAGATACAAGTAAAGCTAAGATCTTAAAAAAAAAAGTTTGATTTGTCAAATGAGACTATTTTTTTGGGACTGAGGGAGTATTAGATACAGATGGCTGCACGACTGATGGCGTTGCTGTTGGATGGAGGAGCTAGGCATAACGACATCCAACAGCCACTGATTCTGATCGATAAGGTTACTAATGATCCCCCCAATTCTCGAGAATTTTATAGAAAGTACACAAGCCAGCTGCAGGATCCATTAGCTATAATCCCCAGGACACAAAATTCCTCTCAAATCTCTTCAACAATTTGATTGATGAAGCTGTCCGACTTCCTGCCAATTGATTTTTAATCCAAATCGAACCATGAATATCATAATTAATGACAACAACAGTCATTTTATTTTCTAAGTTCTAACTTGATAATCCAGTAGGCAGTAGTTAAACAAAATGCCGTCATCTCTTATAGTTAAATAAAATCATGCACCAATACGTCAGACTGAAAATAGTTAAGTAGTCTTAAATTCTTAAGAAATAGCATCTTAATATTACCAATCAAAATCCTTCCTTGTTGCAGTAGCAGTACCTCTTCTCCTGCTCCGCAAGTTCTTTGCCATAGCTTCCACTTTGGTCCTGGACGTCGCCTGGTTGCACTCCTTCCACATAGACCGGTATGAGTATGTAGTCAAAGCTCGTGGTCCTCTTGCGTTCAAGGATGATTTCACAATTGGCAAAAGCTTCCTACTTTCAATGTCCGCGGGAGTTGGGATACTACCCAAAGAAGAAAGAATGACGGCCAGGGGAATACCCGGCTTTGTCAGGGAAGAGTAAGACAGTAACATGAAAATGAAACGCGCTTGTTGGAAGTTTAGCATCAGTAAGAAGTACTGCCAACTAGGTTTGAGCATTTCCACCGTCTGGTTGGCAATGTTTCCAAAGGGCATTCAAAAGAGACGATCTTAAAAAACAAAAACATTGGAGATGCAGGGGATCGAACCCTGTACCTCTCGCATGCAAAGCGAGCGCTCTACCATTTGAGCTACATCCCCTTTCGATAAGATCTGAGATCACTACAAATATAGAAATTTACCAGCTTGCTTCTTCTTTCTAAGGTAATTTTCTCACTTTTATTTCAACAAAAGAACAATGAACATATATCCTCGATTTCTTTTAGCATCCAATTTCCAATTTTTAGTTTTCATATGGTTTTTTTATGTCGTGGGATCGAGATAAATTTACATTAAAGTTTTAATTGTTTTTCTTTTTGAAATTTATATACATAATTAAGCAAGAGGGAAAAATAGTTAAGGTATGTAATTTTTTTTTATGTCACATCATGAATGACATTTTGGAAGAAAGACTCCTCTTTAGGCAGGTTCCTTTTACAAAGAAGTATGGTAGTATTAAAATGTGGGAATTGTAGTATGCAAAAGATCCTCCAAATTCCAACCACCAGCAGCGAAGCCACTAATCTATAGGGCCAAAGGGGCCATGGCCCCCTAGCCTTTTGTGTTTATGCAATTAACCCCCTTTCAATGGTTTTTACAAATTTGTATTTTTATTATGGCCCCCCTTCACTTCTCAATAGAGTAATAAATAAAATTTCTTATATGGACTTTGTTTTAAAAAGGTTTCAATTAATAATTATCTAGAAGCAAGATCAATTTGGTCCGCTAAGTTCAAAACTCGTTTATACATTATAAAACGAAAAATACGTTACTTCATAATTCATGTGCAAATTAAAAAAGTTTATTTTCATAAAAAAATCTTATTAATGGGTGTTATCTTTTCTTCTCATTACATGTTGTCTTCTATATTTTAAATTTGAACGAAATGATTGCATATTTAAATTTCATTAAGCTAAATGTATGGAATTTACACATATCAAAATGGACATATTCGGACGATGTTTACGGCTGTATGAGAACTAAATTGTAAGGTGAAAAAGTATATTGACTTTGCTCTTGGATAATGATACACAAAATAAAAAATGCTAACATATTTTTAAAACCCACACACGTGGCACAAGGAGATCCTCTCCTCTCTCTCTCTAACAAAAATACTTGGATCTATTTGCGCCACATGTGTGGGCTTTAAAAAGTAGGTTAGCATTTTTCATTTTGTGTATCATTATCTTTATAGAATTCAAGGAAAATAATAACAACACATAAATCTAATACGACACTCAAAATTACATAAACTCGCAATTTAATTGGATTATTTTAGTTTGATATAATCATACTAAATGGAGTTCAAAAACAATAATCGTACTAAATGAAAACAATATGCAGATGCTAATAAGAGGTGTTGGTAATCTGTAAAACAATTTACATTCAAAAAGATTTAGCATATTTTATAATTAACACGACTTTATTTTAATTTCAAAATATTTTATATCGAATAATCTTTTAGAGTACATCGAGAGTAACAACTGATTGAAACCCTTGCACACTTTTTAAGTCTTTACTTGGCCCCCCTAAAGCTGTATTCCTGGCTGCCAACCACGGTTGGTAAATATGTGAAATCGACAGTAGGGAGGGGATGGGAGTGTGGACTGCATGCCCAATTTTATCATATTTATAAAACCCAACTTTTTCTTTTATTGAAGCCGTTGAAGTCCCATACAGTAGTATCGTTTAGAAGAGTGGATATATCATTCTCGTCCTCAAAACACCAATGACCAAAGTCTACTTTAATTACATATATAATACATGCTTAAAACTCTGACGTATGGTTGCTATAACAAAGTTTCATTTGGCATATATACATATATATAAAGTACTGCTACAACAACAAAATTCGACCTAGTTGTACTATACAATACATTGAAGTCTGTTGTAAACCAAATCTGTAAACGGATTCTGTTCATCTATCATTTTCCATATATAAATATATAGGTTTGCTCAACTTCTAATGAGGCTTGTATTACAACTTTTCTATTATTTGATTTCCATCTTTTTCTCTAAGGGCATAGCATATATGTAAAGTTTGAGAGTGATTTTGTTTGTGTTTGTGTTTTTGTTTTTGATTTGTTTTTTTGTTTTTTTTTTTTGGGGTGCCAAGCATCCCCAAAGGGTAGAAATGTTTTGTTCCAGTGTGTATTTTATTGTTTTGCATACTAAGGCCGGCACTGCTTAGTTATGTATTAAATATCCAACAGTAGATAAGTTCCTTAGAGCTTCATTTAATTTGTGGTGTTCCAATTCATGATTACAAAAGAGATTGAAGATTATGGGTCAATGAAGAATGTGAAGCAAAGGAGACATGATCACAGGTACGTAGGATAGCCTGTTCAATTGGCAGCTAAAATATTACAAGGCATGGTAATTTCCACGAATTAAGAATGATTTGGACCACCATGGTCAACGTAGCTAGGCAACTAACATAACCCCCGCATGTCGAATTCTTTACAATAGTCTCAGACACGAAAACTATCTCGTAACAAAATATTTGAAGATAGAACTTGTAATCAGACATGTAATTAGCAGTAAAAATTTTGACGGGTCTAACGGGTGAGTGTCCAGCATACAAAGATAGATAGATGTAAGGAGTTTGGATATTAGACTTTTAATTTCTCTAGCCAAGACAAGACCACATGTGAGACAAAGGCTAATTAATGTGAAAATATCAAAATCAAGGTGTTTCCGTACGTTTAGCAAGGAAGATGCCATCAAGTTGTTTTGACAATTTGAGAAACTGAACATTTGATTAAGTCTTTCCAGCCATCAAATTCAAAAACTCAAGGGTTTGCAGGCGAATTTTATAACTCCGCTAGCTAGCTAGCTAGCTAGCAGCGGTACAGTTTCTTCATCTCTATCTCCATCTCCATCTACGGGGAGAATTGCATGGTGGGATCAACAAGGAATTAATGAAGAGATTGCCGGGTGATCAAGTGTGAACCGATTAGACAAATGTGAACTAACTGATGAGAAGACAATGAAGGAAAAGGGTACCAGATGAGTTGGAATTCTGGTCGGGAAGAAATATTAAAAAAATTAATTATATATGTTCATTCGATCACCTACATACTCTATTGAATATATTGAGAAAAGGAATCTGAAATTAAAACAAAATTAATCAAAATACAATAATATGTTTGTTAAGACTTACAATAATCTGTTTGTTGAATGATAGTGAATACTAGTAAACTAATGGAATTTATAGCTTCAGTTTTAGAAATACAACTATTATCTTATCTTGTGACAAACTAAAAAGAAAAGTATGAGTGTATGACTATTAATTTCTTGACAAGGATGCATGGAGTATTGGTTGTTATGTTGCCCAATTTTTTCATTTTTATTTTATTTTTTTAAAGTAAAAGCAAAAGACAAAGAAAAAGAATATCCAAAATAGAAATTAATGAAGAGAGGCTAAGCCAATCGCGAGATCCAAATTAGTACAAGAATGATGTAATTTAATATACTCCTTCCGTCCCTAAAAAATAGTCATACTTTGACAAAAATAAAATAAAATAAAAATTTTGTTCTCCTTATGAAGTTATAAAAATTGTTATACATACATACATACATATATATATATATATATGTATATATATATATATATATATATATATAGTACTCCTTCCGTTCCAAGCAAAAAGTTTATTTTTGATTTTTTTGGGTCAGTTTAATCAATGTTTGACCAATAATTGACATAAATTTATTTGTTTTTACAAAATAATGAAACTTGTAATTCATAGTATTCTTAATGTAGTTTTTAATTAATGAAATTTTATTTCATTCAACATAAGTAAAATATGTAAATTTTTAATTTAATTTAGTCACATGTTGACTTTTAATAAATGTATGTTAAATAATAAATTTGATATCACACTAGGTTGACTTTCAAAAAAGCAATGAGACTATTTTTTTTTTTTTTTTGGGGGTATGGAGGGCGTGGGGAGTATTAGAAATACTAGAGCCATTCTAACTTAAACAATCCAATAGGTTTGATTTTTTTTTTTAAAGTATAGCACAACAAATGGGCATTCTTCTTTTTTCCTTGTTTAGTAAAATCGTACAGCAACCAAGTCAGATTGAAAGAAGTAATCTTAAATTCACAATCATATATTCTCAAGCGATCAATTAGATACCGTAAGTATGTAAGAAACAATAACCCGGTTATTAAAATCCTTACATTACAGCCTCCAACTTCTGTAAGCATAGCTTTCGACACCTCACTTTGTTTTTCCTGAATCAAATAACGGGGTGTTTAAAGGGTTTTGTTTTCTTACCAATTAGTTTGGGTTTCATATCCTTCTAGTACGGTGCGGTGAGGTAGAGACTAGTCATATAATTTGGCATGAACAAACGAGCACTTGCGTCTAATCACCCAGGTTTGGAGAAGCGGACACAGCGTTGTCAGACTTAGAAACTTACAACAAACCTCTTTAGTGAATAATGCTTAAGTCACAAAAATGATGTTCAGAGTGTTTGGAAACAAGCATTTTTATGGGTTTAGCATTACTCCCTTTTTATTCTTACCTATGATATATATATATATATATATATAGGGGTAGCCTTCCCGTTTTCTAAATCCTTCTATCTCTCCCATTATATTCGTACCAGCAATCACACGCAGGTGGCTCGAACTCAATCCTATCATAAATTCATCTTCTAGGAGTTACAAAATGGATGAACATATTTTGTCTAGTAGGTGAAGAATAGAAAAAGAAGAACACTAATGACAGCCAAAAATGGTGATGATCCCTCAGGATCAACCTTACTGCTTCAGCCCCCTTGCGCTTGGTGGACACCACCCCTCCCCCTACCCACAAAAAAAAAAAAAAAAATGTAGAACACTATCATTCGGACATCATCCTTGGTTGAGACAAAGGAATAAGTCTTCTCTGTCTTTCGTCCCCCTTTAGTAGCGGCTGATGACAAGCTGCGCCTGAGTAGATTTTTCTGTGCAACTTTTGAATTGGTAGGATGTTCGGGAGTTGGCCATTGTCCCGCAAATTTCTCAACTCTTTCACTCCTCCTATGTCCCTTCCCATCACAAACAACCTCGGATAACTCAATTTACCCCCCATTAAATTTTGCAACTCTGTTTTGAACTTCGAGTTTTGGGAACTATCCCGTTCCTCAAACTCCACACCGTTGTCTACAAGGATATCCTTCACTTCATTGCAGTCAAATCTTGTCCGATATATGGGGCCAAATGATGTATAGAGAACCACCTTGCCTTCTCCGCCCGGAGGGTATTTCGTGTTAATGATATTCTGCGGGTTAGGCTTTGGCTGGATTTTCGTCGGTGCTTCACTTGTACTAGCTATGACTGATTTCTTCGGTGTATTGCTAATACTACCTGTGATGGATGATTCCAGTATAGCATCAACAGGGGAGAAAGAGCATTTTGATTCCTCCTCATCATGTCCTTTTAAGGGGGATGCTGACTTGCGACTTAAATTTTGGCACTCCTGAATGCCACATAAAGGGTCAGGCTTTGGCAGGATCCTGGTCGATCCTTTCCATGGGCTAACCAAGGTTAACTTCTGTGTTTCGCTTGTACCAGCAACGAGAGATTTCTTTGGCGCTTTGCTTGTACTGCCTATGACTGATTTCTTCAGCGCTTCACTCATACTATCTATGATGATTGATTCCAGGCCAGCATCATCTGTAGAGAATGAGTGATTAGATTCCTCCTCCTTGCTTTCCAAGGGAGGTGCTGATGGTTGACCTTGATTTTTGCATTCCTGAATGCCACTCAGAGGGTCAGGCTTTCGCTGGATCCTGGTCGGTGCTTTGTTCTGGCTAGCCATGGAAGAGTTCAGTACTTCACTTGTACCAACTACGAGTGATTCCTCCGGCGCTTCGCTTGCACCAGCTACGAGTGATTTCTTTGGTGCTTCGCTCGTATGATCTATGATGGATGATTCCGGGCCAGCATCATCTGGGGAGAACAAGTAATTTGATTCTTCCTCCTCCTCCTCCTTTTCTTCCAACAGGGGTGTTGACGGGTGCCATTGATTTTCGCAGCACTCAAAGCGACTCAGAAGATCAGGGTCTGGTGTTGGTGAATTCCTTGGGCTAGCCATTGCTGACCTCTGTTGTTCACTTGTAGTAAGTCTGACTTTTTCTGTCATGCGTGGAGAATCAAGATCTTCATTTGATTCTTTTTCTTGTTTACTTCTTTTCCAACACCCAAAAAAAATCATCAAGCTTAAACAAATAGTAAATGCAGCTGTAAACCCCCAAATACCGAACCAAATAGTGTCTGTAGGATCCATTCCGCTGGGTTCTGGCCGTGGAATCACTGTAATGCCCAGGAGACTGAATTCTTGTCGAATCTCTTCAACAATTTCATTGATAAACGTGTCCCACCTCTCCATAACAATTTTATTGATACATTTGTCCCACTTCCTGCCAATTCATTTGTTATCCAAAGCAAAACAAGAATGGGATAAGTAATGCGAACAGTACAGTCATTTTATTTTTTAACCTGATCAAAACCTTACCAAAACAAATGGCATTCATCTCTTTCCTTGTTTAATAAAGTCATGCCACAACTAAATCAAATTAGAAATAGTAATCTTAAATTTTTAGGAATACTTTATAATCCTATATTCTCAAGAAATAATTATATAGTTGACAAGAAGAAAACTAATACGATAGTTTATCTAACATGTCATGCAAAAAACTCTACAACATTATTACAATTTAAAGAAAAACATAGAGAAGCAAAAGTACAATAAATTATACTAAAAATGTAAGTTTAAATAAATCAAAGTATTATTTCCGAGACAATATTCAAATTAAAAAGATTAATGGAATCAAGTAGGAAAGATATTAATTGATTTGGAACCAATAAAAATTGTTCAATAGTAATATGAGTAATTATAGGAATTGTCATAAATTAAGAAAATCAGAAGAAAGGAAATATAGGAGTATTAGTGAATTTGAAAAGAAATTAATTACCCGGACAATATCTTTCCTTTATACCCTCCAACTTGTCTGAGGGCGTCTCGCCACAATTTCACCTTTTTGCACCATAACCAGCATCTCTTCTTGTGCTCGGCAAGTGCTTCGCCATAGCTTCCTCCTTGCTCTCCGATATCATCCGGTTGTACACCATCCACATAGAGGGGTACCAGTATGTAGTCGGAGCGCAGTTCCCGTTGTCCAATGATGAGAACAAGCTCATTGAGGCACCAATCCGATGACGCATAATTGCTCGAGAAAACCATAACAGCTCCCATCGATCTTTTGATTGCCTCATTTATGCTTGGATCAATAGCTTTGCCTATGCGTATACTTTTTTCATCCATGAAGACATTGAATCCTGCACGAAACAAACCATCGTATAGTAGGGGAGCGAATTTATCCCGTGCGTCGGCTCCCCTAAAGTTTAAGAAAATGTGGATCGTGGAGTCTGGAGTTTTGCCCGTAGACGACAAAACCCCAATCTGAGAGAGTAATAAGATCAGAATCAAGGCGCTCCATTTGATGGAATATGCCATCATGTTGTTCTTAAAAGTATGATAATTTAAGAAATTGAGCAGAATTGATTTAAGTCTTTCGAGAAAGTGGAAATTGGAAGAACAAGGGTTTGAGGCTTTTAACAAGACGAGGAGGGGGAGAGATGTGTATATTTTGGACCCTCAAAACACTTTCTCTCTTTGACCACTGGAGGGTTTTGGCAGAACCCTTCATGCCCCCACCTCCCCACGGTGGTTTTTTTTTAGTAGATACAAGATGAAGAGGGGGAGAGATGAGTGAGTGTGGCAGGTGAATTTGATGATCTTTTTGCTTGGTTCTTTTTTATTTTGGTAGAGCATTTGCTGACTTGCTGCCTACATCCAATATAAATAGGACAACTAAGGCTTGTTTTTGTTGATTTTTTCAAGTCAAAACCACTCTCAAAGAATATTTTGGCAGTCTTGTTAAAAGTCAAGCGAACGAACACGGCTATCGCCCATGTGAAAGCCCTAATTTATTCTCGTGTTTACATCAAAAATTAAGCATGTTTTGGCAGCTTAAATTACAATGATAGCCTTTAATTTGTATTATTAAAATTATTGGTTAATTAATTTACAGTGAAGAGTACTCTCCAGCCGCTGCAATAAATTAACGGCCACGGACCTTATGAAAAAGAGTGTGGCAATATGTGTAAGAATCAACTTTCAAAAATTATGATTAAAATTTTCATAACATTTTATCTTTATCCTCCACTTGTATTGCAAGCATCTTGATTATGCTTAAGTATTTTTGTAATTATTTCTAACTCGAATGACACTAATTTAATTATCTCTTAATTATTAAACTTTTTAAATGTAGACTTTTTGAGTGGAACGAAGGGAGTATAACTTATTCATGTTCATGTGGAGGTAATAGTTTAGATATATAACATCATACTGCAATTAAGGAACCAACAATAAATACTGTGCTAGATTTGTGTATTAATTTGTATGCAATAGTACTACTGCAACAAGGAATATTTGAATGATAATTTTCTTTTTGGATTCCCGCAGTCATATGTAGAAAATTCTGTTTGATTCCAGGCCGATGCCTTTTATCGAGAATATGCCCTCTCTTTTTTCTTCTGTTATTGCAAGGATTTAACACATTACGGTAAGTAGTAATTTATAGATTTTGAGATCAAACCATCAACAATTGCAAAAACATTCACTTTCTTCTGAAGCGTCCTAGCTATTTTGGGATGGCTAATTTTTTTTTAAACAGTTAAAAAAGGAAAATATATAGACCAATATAAATGAGACAGAGGATTAATTATCAATGTATTGACTTTGTTTGTCACTCAACTAACAAAGGAATTGAATTTTAATTGTTTCGTTTAGCAATCAAAGAATATTTTTAGGTTAAACATTAAAATTATGTTTTACAGAAAAATATTAAGATGATACGTGGGATGTTCATTGTTTTTAGTGCTATGTTATTAAAATATTACTCCCTCCGTCCCGGATAAATGTTCCTAGTGGATAAAACACGGGAATTAAGAAACATAATTAATGGTGTGCTGTAAAATGTGTTCTGACCATAAGATATTTTAAATAATTGAGTTTGTTTAAGATGTGTTATATTAAATGAAGTTTTAAGGGTATATTAGGAAGAATGATAGAGAATAGGTAGATCAAAAGTCTTTAGGAACATTAGTTGGGACATCCCAAAATAGAAAGTAGGAACATTTATTCGGGACAGAGGGAGTATCATGTTTGATTGAGTACACAGATAAAGAAAACTTAATTGGTTCTATTATACTTCCTCTGTTCCAAACAAAGAGTTTACTTTTCATTTTTAAAGATTAACATGTGATTAAATCAAAAATAAATTTTTTACATAGTTTACTTATGTTTTAGAAAATAAAATTTCATTAGTTAAAAACTATATTAAGAATATTATATATCACAGCTTTCATAACTTTGTAAAAATAAATAAATCTGTGTAAATTATTGGTCAAACTTTAATTAAGTTGACTCAAAAAAAAGTCAAAAGTAAACTCTTCGCCTAGAACGGAGGGAGTAAATATTAAGCCCATGAACATGCGGATCATCATTAACGTAGAAAGAAAAAATAAGGGTAAAATGATACCTCTCCGTTCCAGGCAAAGAGTACATTATACTATTTCAGGATGTTTCACTTATAATAGAGTACACTTTCAAAAAATTATGCTTATAATTTTCATAATATTTCATCTTTACTCTCTGCTTGTGTTGTTAATTATCTTGGTTATGATTAAATATTTTTAAAATTATAACCAACTCTAATGCCACTAATATACTCCTTAATAATTAAACTTTTCAAACGTTGGCATTTAGGGTAAATTTAGGATATCAAAAAAATAATAATAATAATTTTTTGGACGCAAATTACCCATCTGGGGCACAAATAGGACGCTTCAGAAGAAATTCAATGTTTTTGCAATTGTTGTCTGTTTGCCTTTTCTGTTAATTACTTATTGATGTGAATGTTCAAATAAAAATGAGAATTAACTAAAACTCCCACCGTCCTGGACAAATGTATAGAGAATAATAATTCTTATGAATAATGACATATTCTTTCCATTGATTGGAGTACATATTTATAGGGTTACAATACTTGGGTTACAAGTTAACCTAATACAATAAGAATTAGGACAAAGAGTTACAATACAATAGTAATCAGAGTCCTAACTAACAGGGAGAATATACCAAATATAATCACACTTGAATACAAGTACATGGAGGAGATTATTCTCTTATAAAATGTTCCCAGTAGATAAAATACATGAATTAAGAAACATAATTAATGATGTGCTGTAAAATGTGTTCTTACGATAATACCCATTAACATTAATTGAGTTCAACTATTCTAAATAATTGGGTGTCTTTAGGATGTGTTGTATTAAATGAAACTTTAAGGGTATATTAGGAAGAATGATAGAAAATATGTAGATCAAAAGTCTTTAGGAACACTAATTGAGACATCTCAAAATAAAAAGTAGGAACATTTGTCCGGTATTATATTAAATGAAACTTTAAGGGTATATTAAGAAGAATGATAGAAAATACAAAATAGGTAGATCAAAAATCTTTAGGAGCACTAGTTAGGACGTCTCAAAATAAAAAGTAGGAACATTTATTCGGAACGGAGGGAGTAATAATTATTTAAAGGAGTCTCGCAGAGAAATCCCAAGTTTACACATTGGCCTTGCTCTAAACATTATTACCATAACTTGACGGAGTTCATTTGAGGCTGTTTTCAACAAGCCATAATCCTTAGAAAGAGAGATAAATCTCGAGTTTGTTTACATAAAGTTCCTCAAATTATATTTCTTAGAGGAACTAAGCCGAATCGTCGTGGTTTATTTCAGTTCGGTTTAAGACTTTGAATGGTTCAGTTCGTTTTGATATTTTACGAACCAATGACTTGTAATTCAGATTATATTTTGTCCCAAACCAAATTAAGCTGAATTATTTACACCCCTATTGTTTTCAACAATAACCTTCGCCAATTACTATTTTCCTCTTCAAACTTGCAAATAAAAAAGCCTTGTGAAAAAGTGTTAATGACTTTTTAATGTTCGTTTGAGCAAGGTATTCAGGTGACAACCAAATGATCAGGTTGGGGACTTAAGGGATTACTCACATTGTAAGCCATATTTATTCGAATGCAAGGCTCCGAGTACGTTTGCCTTCGTAATTAAATAGCTTGATTTTAGACTTTTGAGTTTTATTTTTATAACGATTGAAAAGAAAGTAAGAGAGAGATAAAAAGAAAGTTGCGAGATTAAAGAGAGAGAGTTAAAAACCACCAAAATCAAACCTTCTAGAAACGATTATATATTTCATTTTGCGGGGGGTGGGTAACTCACTAGAATATAATTTTCATTAACAAACAAACTACTCGTATAAGAGAAAATGTACATGATCGAACACCCACCCCCAATAATAAGTAAAAAAAAGTAAAAAAAATTGAACATCACAGGAACTCAGTCCGTGATCATATATATCCGTGGTCATCATCGAGGAAACCGTTGTAAATATATAGGCTTCCCCGTATGTTCATCTCCCTTTCACTATAAAATATTTCATATTCGTGGTAAATGCACTGGTCAGCTTATCGAATGATCCCTTCCGTGAGTTGCTTGTACTATTAGTAGTTATGACTGATTTATTTGATGCATCGCTTGTACTATCTATGACTATTTCTGGAGTGCGTAGGCCAAGCATCTCCAATTGCTGCTGCTGCTGCTGCTTCTTATTCCTTCCTACTTGTTTCAAAACAACCAAAGATAATACTAATATCGAACAGAGAAATAATGCAGCTGGGCATCCCCAATAACTACAGAGTCCACCCCACACGCCCGATCCATTCTCGAATTTCGCAGTCGTCTTGTTAATATTAGGAGGTGTTGATAGCTGCACGAACTGATCGTGTGGTTGCTTTTGGATGAAATATTGGCTAAGCATAAAGACGGCTAACAACCTCCCAATGGGATTGATCAAGTTACCAACAATTGCCAAGATAGTACGAAAGCCGTATGCACGATCCATTCCGGTGGGATTTGAGCGGCGTGGGGTCACTGTAATCCCCAGGATAATAAATTCTTGTCGGATCTCTTCAACAATTTCATTGATAAAATTGGCCCACTTCCTGCAAATTAAATGAGTTCATATCACTTGTGTCACTTTGTTTGTGTTACAGGTGTGCAACTAGACTAAAATCATCACATAGGTCTTTGAGTTCAAATTAAATTATTGCATGTTAATGTTTAATCCAAATCATCTTATTTTTCTGATGAGTAACATGATAATTCAACTTTATTTTCCGTTGTTTATCAAAATCATGGCACAGATCAAAAATAAATTTCTTCTATGATTAGATACTTAATATGTAATCCTAGCTAATTTAATTATACATATTTCTCAAGAGACAAGGAAAATAATATGGATTCATATAAAATTTTATCAAATTTCTCATCCATTCCAATCTACTTAGGCCTCGATTGGTACACGGAAATAGAATCAATTCTGCGAAATCGATTACTAGCAATGAGATTCCACAGAAATAGATTGGAAGATGATTCCTAAAAAGTGTTTGGTAGTATAAGGAATGTGATTACTAATGTAGTATAAATTTCTATTAAACTGTTTGGTAAGAAACAAAACATCTTGGAATGCAAAAATAAAGTTGAGACAACTGACAACATTACCCCAATGTAGACACATACTTGTTAATGACTTTCATGATAAAAATTAGACATTAACGTTATTACTGCTCTACAAAATAACAAGTTCTTCATTCTCTTTCAATTTTGGTGAAAATTTTAAATTATCCAACATCAATAAAGCAAGAAAAATTAATTAAATTAAAAAAAATAATGTTATAATGAAACTAGTTCAAATAAAAATAGTTTAAACATTTGAAACAATTCGAGAAAAGTACGTGTAATTACTTATTTAAAATAATTATTATTTTATTTTTCTATATAGTTTCAAGCAGATAATCACCCACTCTTCCTTTTCATTATAGTCGATTGTGAAAATTAATATAACAATCATAAATTATAAACTATTATTAATAAATTAAATCAAATGAGAAGAGTTAGAAAAACCTTATGAAGAGCTGAAGAACAACGACGACGAGGAGGTGTAAAAAGGAACGTTCGTAAAATTGTTGAAACCAAATAAATTATAAATATAAAGCAAATACTTAACCTAATAGAGGGATATTATTATCCTTTTACATGGATTCTAACTATTAGGAATCTAAATACCACCTCCTCCATCAGGATTGTGATTCCTTAAATTTTAGTAATACATTCCTATTCCAAATATAATTCTTGCACCACCAAACATTATTATCAATTTCATGGAATCGATTTCGTGGAATTGATTCCAATTCCGTGTACTAATCGAGGCCTTAGTAGGGAGCATGTTAATGATAGATCGATTTTGAGATAAGGAATTTTGACAAAAATTTCGAATACTAATATTATACCTAGATAATTAATTAATTAAAGGTTGAGATTTAATGTATTAAATGACTCACCTACTTGCATTAATTGTATTTTCCAACTAACCATTAAATCTCAACCTTTAATTTTCCAATAGTTGAAAATGAGAATAACTATTAATGATTAAATAAAAAAATAACCATTAAATATTCCTCATATATATATATATATATATATATATATATATATATATATATATATATATATATATGAGGATCGAAACTTGTATAATTCGTCTAAGAAAGATAGAGTAGGTAAAGTGGAGTAATAGTAAAATGTGAAGAAATTAATTACCCGCTTAAAATTCTTCCTCTATAACCAGCAACTTCTTTAAGGGCGGATCTCCAAGCTTTGACCTTGTTCCTCCATTCCCAGTTCCAGAACCAGCACTTGTTCTTATGCTTTGTAAGTGCTTTGTCATAGCTTCCTCTTTGATCCAGGAGATCTTCCGGTAGTACATCCACATATACGGGTTCGAATACGTAGTCGGAGCCCGATTCCCTCTTGCGCCCGAGGATGAGGATGAGCTCATCGAGGCACCATTCGGAAGACGCAAAATTTTTGGAGAAAATGATTACCGCGCCCATTGAATTGTTGATCGCCTCTCGTATTATCAAATCAATGTCTTGGCCCGCCCGTATACTCTCATCATCCATGAAGACGTTGAATCCTTCACGAAATAATGCATCGTATATGAGGGAAGCGAAATTCTCCCTCGTGTCTGCCCCCCTGAAGCTCAAGAAAATGTGGATAGGGAAGCTGGTTGACTTTTGGCCGTGGCCAAAACAATCTGAGATACTAACAACAAGACGAATATCCAGACGACCGTCTTTTTTTCTAGTACTAGTATTGAATAACCCATGTAGCTTCTAAATTTTGGTCCAATTGATGATAAACTGGAACCGGAAGACGGCGGTGTTGTAGCAAAAGAAGAGAGAGAGAGAGAGAGAGAGAGAGAGAGAGAGAGAGAGAGAGAGAGAGAGAGAGTGAGATTGGGAAACTAAGCTTGAATTATGATGGCAAAAGTCTTTTTCCGGAACTTTGGAAGAAGTCAAATTTGTGTGTGACCAGCCTGGGGGTGAGTTGTTTCAGTTTCCATTGAATATTGTCAAAGATTTGTTTATTTTGGTGCGTCCATCTTGGCTGGAAACCGCGAAGGTCTCGGCTTCCAATGAATATTGTCGAAATAAAATAATGGACAAATTCCACCATCGATCCCTGTACTTTTATTCCTTTTTAAAATTGGTCCCTCCATACAAATGTCAGGGTGGAAGGGTTGCTGGGGCGGGGTGGTGGGGTTAGGGAATTCCAAAAATCTGAATAGGAGGGATGGGTTGGTGAGGCGGGGCGATGGGGTTCGAAAAGATAAAGAACTAAAGGTTAAGTGCACTAGTGATTCCTGTATTATCAAAAAAAAAAAAAATTGAATTTAGTCCTTGTACAACGTAAATGCGCGTCAACGATCAAATTTGGTTGTTTTTGCACGTCTATGGTACTTGAACTGGATGTCGTTAGAATCTGATCTGTTAAATGAGAATAGATGAATGAAATAAGTATAACGTATTAATTGAAAGTTTAAGACATTTAAAAATAATTTTTTACAAAAACACCCATGATTTTCACACACACAAAAACAAACAATTTAGAATTCAATAATTTAAAAAATAAATAATTTTTTAATTACTAATTTCTAAAACAAAATTCGGTATAAATCATGAGTGTTATTCTAAAAATATTTATTTTAAATACCTTAAAAGTCAAATTGTGACTAAATCAAATCAAAACTTTACGTACTTACTTATATTTTAGAAAATAAAATTTCATTAATTAAAAATTATATTAAGAATACTATGGATTACAATTTTTATAACTTTGTAAAAATAAATAAATCTATGTTAATTATCAGTCAAATTTTAATTAAGTTGACCCAAGGCCGGCTCAACACTTATGGAAGCCTAAAGTGAATTTTAAAGTAACGCCTTCTTAAAGTAAATAAATTTTTTTTATTAAAAATACTGCTCCCCCAGTCCTAAATTATTGTCTTTCTTTTCTTTTTTGTCCGTCACAAAATAATTATCTTATTTGAAAGTATCTTTTTTAGAACAATATTTTTATCATTTTACCCTTACTTTTTCTTCATACTTTAATTATGAGTCACATGCACATGGACATTAAAAGAAACTACACACTATATCAATATTAATAATCAAGTAAATTGTTTTTTCTTAATCCTTGTGCCGGTTCAAACAATACAATAATTTAAGGACGGAGGGAGTATATTTTTATTTAAATTTTATCTTTCATGTTTTTTGGAATGCAAAATTATTTATCAAATTATTGTAATCGATTTCATCTAACAATTCTTTTTCAATCGATAATAAAGCTAGGCCACTTAATCTTTATTGAAACATTTTCGATCTTAGATAAGATTTTATTAATTTTAGTTTTAAAAACTTTTTTCTGCCGAAGCAACAGTTACGGGAATTGTTAATAGTATTCAATTAGTGATATACGCATTTAGAAAAGAATCAAGCCATATTATATAGTTAAGTATGTCAATTGGTGTATCGTTTTTCACTTCTATAATTTCTATTAGAACTTTTAGTTTTGTAAATAAATCTTATCCATCAATATTAGAGTTGTCATTATGTTTTAATAAACATTCAAGGTTAAGACAATTTTGTTTTAAATTGTCATTATCTAATAACCTTAATTTCTCAAAATTCACAAAAATTAAATAATTAACGACTATAAATCAAGACACAAATGACCGGACTAAAGAAAAAAGTTAGAACAATGAAACCTGATCTGATTGTCAAGAACAAGAAGATTCTTTGTTGGGCCAAATGCAACACAAACAACTACAAGATTTCTACAATAATTTGAGAAAATAAATAAATAAATAATTGTTATAGCGAAAAAAAAATGATCGAATAAATTACAAACATCACGGTGTTAATGTTGTTTGTACCTAGTCGACGCGCAACGGTGGTGGTACTATTCCTAGGCGACGGCTACGCAGAGAACAGATATGAATACTCGATTGAGAGGAGAATTAGAGGAAATTGGAAAGAGAAAGAAATTAGGAAATATATTATAAAATATTTATTATTATTATTATTATTATTATATTATATTAAAAGAATAAGATTAGTGAGTCAACGTTAATTAAAATCACTATTAATGATTGATTGCAGAAATCAAGAGTGTCTTAAAAAAAAAATTCGGAAACCTTGGTATTCTTGGCTTGAGAAGTTGATTGTTGACCTATCTATATTACAATAATGCTCACTTCACACGCTTGCAATTGATAAAAGCTAACTACCGGCTCAGATTTACTGAGTTACTAAAATCTAACGGATGTAATTTACTCGAATTTTCACACGCGTGACTGACGGTTTCGGAAATCATACGGGTTCGACGTCTGACTCTTTCTCTTTCCCGATAGCTTCTGACTCTCTCCTTCTCTCTCTCTTTCCTTCCACCATGAAAGGATTCCTATTACGACTTTATAAAGGATTCCTGTTACAAAACCAACAAAAAAATCTCTCTCTTCACTCATGACTTTTGTTACAAAACCCACAAAAAAATCTCTCATCACTCAATTACAAAACCCATCAATCGGAGAAAGCAAGAGGCGAAAACCGGTAAACCAGTAGCAGATTGTCGTGGAGGCCGCCGGAAAATCATTAACTGCCGGAAAATCGTTAACTATTCTTTTAGGTATTCTCCTCCCTCCCTCCCTCCCTCCCTCCCTTTATCGCTGTGTCAAATCAGTACGGCAGTGGTACACATACCCACACACACACACAATATTCTTTAAATTTTTAAATTGGTTTCTGTGATTGTATATTATTTAAATTTTCAATTTTCAATTAGAAACTGTTGGGCATCAATTTACATTCTTATATGTATCGATGTATTTTTGTCTGTGTTTTCTCTCAATTTTTTTGTAAATTTGTGTTGTACTTGGTATGAATTTGTCTTCTACTTCGTATGTTGAGAGGCTTATCAGAATTTCACTTCATTTCGGTTCGTTTCTGTTCAGTTCTACTGAGTTCCATCTAGAACCTCATCTGTTATTTATTTCCATATACTATGTATGTTTGTTCAGGTGAATTCTGTTCATATTGCATTGTAGTTGGTCTATTACTATGTCTTATCTTGATAAAAAAAAATTCCCCTCACTTGATTATGTACTGACTTTCTGTCCTGCAGTTATTTTGTTTTTTGATTGTTGTATATAAGCTCATTAATTCAGGCCAATATTTGATATATACAATCCCATTAATATAGATTGTTGTATATAAGCTCATTAATTCAGGCCAATGTTTGATATATACAATCCCATTAATTCAACAGAGCCTCGGTAGTTCTAAGTAGCAAGTCAGGCCAAGTGTTTGATATTGCACCCCTAAGTAAGAGTTCCCGAATTATTCTTATTGGGAAAAAGTTACAATGAATCTTATATTTTATTCACACCAAAAGTCACCCCCTCTTGATCCAACTTCAGCAACCTCATGCCGCTGTGTTACGAGAGTCAATTCTTACCCGATCGATTTCAACACAATATGGGATCCGAGTTGGATCGACATTCTGCATTGGACACCCCAACTCACTAGAGATTTGAAGAGAAAGAAGGCAAAAGAACATAAGATAACTGAAGTTCAGGCCAAGTTCAATGTTCAGTATATCCCAGTAAAACCCCAATTCCTTTAGTCAAAAGCGATACTATCATCGTTCGTTTTTTACCAAGCTTTCACCCGTCTTTGTCCTTATTTAGCTCCCGCTGTATAGTTTACTAAGTGAAACAAATTAATGATATAGATATAGAAACTTAATTCTGGTCGCTTGTGCTTATGGGAAGGCCAATGATTGTAATATAGTAAATCTGAGGAACGATTTGGGGACTATAGAGAAAGGAAAGACAAAAGTTAACATTGGTTGAGACTTAAGATTTTGCTATGTTGCAGAATGAAATGGAGGGATATGCTTTTAAGAAAGATATGCGTACACCTCTTCACCACAGTGAAGTGGTTAGTAAAACTTCTATGGTTGAGTTTAATGCTCCTCTTGGATTTTTTTTTAGTGCTATTCCTCACCCCATTCAAGACTTTTCCAGTCTTGAGGAAATTCAAAGCTGCCCAAGTGAGATCATTGAGATCCTAATCTCCATTTCTATTTCTTATTGTGGAGCAGGTACTGCATAGATTTATAGTGAAAGATGAAGGTCGAAATCTGATAAAAGGGGTTTAAGTGGGTGTTAGTTTGCAGATGATACTTCTCCTTTCAGCAAAGTCAGTAAGGAGAAGGTCAAGTAGATGTTTACTCACGTAATAAATCAAGTAATGGAGCGAGGTCGACAAGAGCGACTTGTCCGATCAAGTAGGCATGTTACTCTACGATATACAAGTCAAGCATGAATTAATCATGTCAAGAATTCCCACGAACTAATTTACAATTTTTTACAATTTAATTGAACTCTAAACGTCGTAGGGATTTATTTGTAGAGTCGGTATTGTTCAATGACTCTCTAAAGCAACTCCGTTGAGTTAATACTAAAATATTCCTAAGTAGCGAATGAGTGCTATATGCAATTCATGGCTCTTTTCTATGTTCTCGATTCATATATAATTAGACTATTAAGTCATTCATGACTTTTAGTCCATCAAGATGCAAGTTCCCAATTGTGAACCTTAACATGTTCATCACTTTTGAAGTTGTGAATTTACAACAAGTCCAAGAACAAAAGTCATTCCAAGTTCATCCTAGAACATTATTCATACTTGACCCAAGTCCAAATTATCAATTATGAGTCATTAACCCAAAATTTACAGAAATTTAACTTAAGGAATTTCAAGTTATTAACATGATGCATGTCTTCTTAAGCATGTAAACTAAGACTATCATGAAGGGAGCATACTTGATATTGAGCATACAAAACAAGGGATTGGGTACTTACCTCAAACACACAATCAAACCAACAAAAGGAGAATCAAAGCCTTCCAAGTTGTTTCTCTAGTCTCAAGCAACACAAATCTGGCTTTGCATGCAATTTTGAGGGGTTGGATATGGAGGAGATGAAAACACACAGTGATCTCACCTTGAAACACACACAGTCTCTCTCTCTCTCTCAATTGTTCTTAGAAGGTTTTAAGTGAAGTGGGTGTAATGGAGGATCATTTCCAGGTGTTGTGGCAGTAGGGGAGGTGTGAGTGAGCTGGTCTCTCACTTAGGGACGTGTCTCAACTCAAACAAACAGCCCACAAGTCAACAATTATTAAAATAAAGCTTCAGCGCAACAGGGCGATCGCCCTCCACGAAACATTCTGCCAACAAAGCGATCGCTTTGTACCCAGTTTCTCGATAGTACATTCTGTCTACAAAGCGATCGCTTTGTCCAAAAACAAGGCGATCGCTTTGTACCCAGTATGCACCTCACTGAGTACAAAGTCATTTTAGTCACCAAAAATCATACCAAATCATCTTTGTATGAACAACACAAGTAAACAACGCTAAAACAAGCAGTAGTTACCAAATTACAATTCATTATACTAACATGACATTTCTATTCATGCTAACAATATATATATATCATGCAAATAATGCAATTAAGAGAACTAGGGTGTCACATTATTACCTAATATTATGAAACAATTTGTATTTATATCTTTAATTCTTGCATATTTTGTATTTAAAATTCTCATTTTGATTTAATAGAAAGCTAAACAATATTTAATATCAATAAAGACATTGTTTTATATTTCATTTTAACACACTTCAGAAAATAAAATATGATTTAGTTATATGTAGTCATTTGACAGTTTAACATGCATGCAAGTCAACTTAAATATTAATGTATTTTGGTCATTTTATTATGAATCAGCTATTTTTAGTTTTTTTAACAAATAGCCACAAGTAGCTTATAGTTGCTTCTGATCAGCTGCAACAAACAGTCTTTGAGTCAATCACCTATATGCCAATCAGCCACCAACCTAAGTCATCAGTCATAAACCATCGGCCATCAGCTACTACAAACGAGGCTTTACGGACCATCACCTCAGTAAGTCATTTTCCAATGCACATGTGATATCCCACACTATTGTGTGCCTTATAAAGTGGCCACACACTACTACTAGGCACTAACTTTCCATGGACTTTTGGGTGGGCTTATGGTACGCCCTAGTTGACCTAGGCGCTTAGAGCACCTCCAACACGAGGTTTATAAAAATTTATAAATCTTTATCAACTTGTTTATACCAACATGAAGAGCTTGTTACTGACTAGGATTGAAAGACTTCACAAATACTAACCGGTTTAAAGGTTGGGGTGTCAGGGCTTATTCATTAACAAAAAAAAATTGTTTTACTTTTCAATTCTTTCCAAATATATATTGTAAAATAATGAATTATTTAGTAGTGGGTCCAGGCTATAAAGTTTTTTATAAGTTTATGCATAGTGGAGAATAGGTTTATAGAGAAAGATTTTATAAGAAGATGATGTGGCATAATGGATAAACGTTTTGAAAGGTTTATAATTGTGGATGCTCTTAGTGGGTCAGTGTGTGGGTCATGCATGGCGGACCGGGTTTCGAGCTCAAATTGTTACAAATGGTATTAAAGCAGGTCCTGACCAGAAATGTGTTGGAACACATCACCCGGGGTGTTGATCCTTTGGGTCTTGACGAGGGGAAGATTGTGATATCCCACATTGGGTAGATGTAGGACTTGTTTGTACCTTATAAGTGGTCACCCACTACCATTAGGCATCAACCTTCCATGGACTTTTGGGTGGGCTTGTGATAGGCTAGGTGCTTAGTGGGCCAGTGCGTCGGCTATGCGTGGCGGACGAGGCTTTAGGCTCAGGTCGTTACAAATGGTATCAGAGTGGGTCCCGACCGAAAATGTGTTCAACACATTGCCAGGGGTATCGATCCTTTGGACTTTGGACCTTGACGAAGACGTCAAGGATTCAAGTGGGGGAGATTATGATATCCCACATCGAGTAGATGTGAGACTTGTGTGTGCCTTATAAAGTGGTCACATACTACCACTAGGCATCAACCTTCCATGGACTTTTGGGTGAGCTTGTGATAGACCCTGCTAGTTGACCTAGGTGCTTAATGGGTCAGTGTGTAAACCATGCGTGACGGATCAGGCTTCGGCCTCGAATTGTTACAAATGGTATCTAAGCAGATCCTGGCCAAAAATGTGTTGGAAGACATCGCTCAGGGTCCCGATCTTTTGAGCCTCATTTGAGTCTTGACGAGGACGTCAATGATTCAAGTGGGGGAGATTAATTGTGATATCCCACCTCTGTAAGTCATGCACGCGATAGACGTTGTCGGCTCTCTCTCTCTCTCTCTCTCTCTCTCTCTCTCTCTCTCTCTCTCTCTCTCTCTCTCTCTCTCCCAGGTACACTCTCTCTTTTTCTTTTTTTCTTTTTGAGCAAACTTATTACCTAGATTATTGAGGATGAAGGAAGGCATGATTGGGTTTAATGATGTAGTCCACTCAATTGCTCGATGAAAACTGTCAAGGTAGGATTTGATGATGGTGGTTGCAGCGGCAAAGTTGACGTCGTCGGTGGATACGTCGAGAGGGAGCTTGGCGAAGAGGAATCTCCCTCGAATAGGAAGCAATGGGTGATTTTACTTCTATTGTTCATGATACATTATTGTGTGGTAACCCATTTGGAAAGTATTTTATATACTCCCTCCGTCCCTAAATTATTGTCTTGTTTGATCCGGCACACAAATTAAGAAATATCAATTGACTTGATTATTAATATTGGTAAGTGTGTTGTAAGTTTCCTTTAATATCAATTTTTCAACCTCAGCAACCTCGTGGTCCTCTTGCGTTCAAGGATGATTTCACAATTGGCAAAAGCTTCCTACTTTCATTGTCCATTGGAGTTGGGATACTACGCAAAGAAGAAAGAACGACGGCCAGGGTAATACCCGGCTTTGTCAGGGAACAGTAACATGAAAATGAAACACGCTTGTTGGATGTTTAGCATCAGTAAGAAGTACTGCCAACTAGGTTTGAGCATTTACACCGTCTGGTTGGCAATGTTTCCAAAGGGCATTCAAAAGAGAGGATCTTAAAAAACAAAAACATTGGAGATGCAGGGGATCGAACCCTGTACCTCTCGCATGCAAAGCAAGCGCTCTACCATTTGAGCTACATCCCCTTTTGATGAAATCTGAGATCTCTACAAATATAAAAATGCACCAGCTTGCTTCTTCTTTCTAAGGTAATTTTCTCGCTTTTATTTCAACAAAAGAACAATGAACATATATCCTCGATTTCTTTTAGCATCCAATTTCCAATTTTTAGTTTTCATATGGTTTTTTTATGTCATGGGATCGAGATGAATTTACATTAAAGTTTTAATTGTTTTTCTTTTGAAAATTTATATACATAATTAAGCAAGAGGGAAAAATAGTTAAGGTATATATGTAATTTTTTTTTTTTATGTCACATCATGAATGACATTTTGGAAGAAAGACTCCTCTTTAGGCAGGTTCCTTTGTACAAAGAAGTATGGTAGTATTAAAATGTGGGAATTGTAGTATGCAAAAGATCCTCCAAATTCCAACCACGGTTGGTAAATATGTGAAATCGACAGTAGGGAGGGGATGGGAGTGTGGACTGCATGCCCAATTTTATCATATTTATAAATCCCAACTTTTTCTTTTATTGAAGCCGTTGAAGTCCCATACAGTAGTATCGTTTAGAAGAGTGGATATATCATTCTCGTCCTCAAAACGCCAATGACCAAAATCTATCTTAATTACATATATAATACATGCTTAAAACTCTGACGTATGGCTGCTATAACAAAGTTTCATTTGGCATATATATATATAAAGTACTGCTACAACAACAAAATTCGACCTAGTTGTACTATACAATACATTGAAGTCTGTTGTAAACCAAATCTGTAAACGGATTCTGTTGATCTATCATTTTCCATATATAAATATATAGGTTTGCTCAACTTCTAATGAGGCTTGTATTACAACTTTTCTATTATTTGATTTCCATCTTTTTCTCCAAGGGCATAGCATAAATGTAAAGTTTGAGAGTGATTTTGTTTTTGTTTTTGATTTTTTTTTTTGTTTTTGGGGTGCCAAGCATCCCCAAAGGGTAGAAATGTTTTGTTCCAGTGTGTATTTTATTGTTTTGCATACTAAGGCCGGCACTGCTTAGTTATGTATTAAATATCCAACAGTAGATGAGTTCCTTAGAGCTTCATTTAATTTGTGGTGTTCCAATTCATGATTACAAAAGAGACTGAAGATCATGAAGAATGTGAAGCAATGGAGACATGATCACAGGTACGTAGGATAGCCTGTTCAATTGGCAGCTAAAATATTACGAGCCATGGTAATTTCCACGAATTAAGAATGATTTGGACCAACATGGTCGATCGACGTAGCTAGGCAACAAACATTACCCCCCGCATGTCAAATTCTTTCCAATAGTCTCAGACAGGAAAACTATCTAGCTGGTAACAAAATATTTGAAGATAGAACTTGTAATCGGACATGTAATTAGCAGCAAAAAATTTGACGGGTCTAACGGGTGAGGGTCCAGCATACAAAGATAGATGTTAGGAGTTTGGATATTAGACTTTTAATTTCTCTAGCCAAGACTAGACCACATGTGAGACAAAGGCTAATTAATGTGAAAATCAAAATCAAGGTGTTTCCGTACGTATAGTAAGGAAGATGCTATCAAGTTTTTTTGACAATTTGAGAAACTGAACATTTGATTAAGGTCCCGTTTGGTACAGCGTTTACAAAACGCAGTGTTTCAAAAACGCAGCGTTTTAAAAAACGCAGTGTTTTAAAAACGGAGGTCTTTCCTTATAAATACGTTTGGGATATCACTTCAATACGTAGCTTTTTTTTCCTAGGAGCGTTTTAAAACCTGCGTTTTGGGAAAAAGCTGGGAATTCCAGCGTTTTAAAACGCAGCTGCATTTTGAAAACGCTGCGTTTTCTGCCGCAGTATTGAAACACTTTTTTTACAAATAAGCTGCGTTTTATCCCTGCGTTTTGGCCAAAACGCTCGACCAAACGGGCTCTAAGTCTTTCCAGCCATCAAATTCAAAAGCTCAAGGGTTTGCAGGCGAATTTTATAACTCCGCTAGCTAGCTAGCAGCGGTACAGTTTCTTCATCTCTATCTCCATCTCCATCTACGGGGAGAATTGCATGGTGGGATCAACAAGGAATTAATGAAGAGATTGCCGGGTGATCAAGTGTAAACCGATTAGAGAAATGTGAACTGAAGGACCCAAAAATATACTCCCCAAAAGTATACTCCCAAATATCACGAAATATGTCCGAAACAGACCCACACACGCGAAGTGTGTCCAAGAAGCTTCGCCGCCCTATAAATAGGGGGCTCCCCCTTCATAAAAGAGGACTGGACCCTTAAAGCTTCCTTCCTTCTCTCTCTCCACACATATAGTAAATCCACTTTTATTATCTCTTTATATATATCATGTCTATATATTCTGAGACACTGATTCTTACACCGGAGAGTTTTGGCGGGGAAAATTCCCTGCCTTCTCACGGTTGTTTACTCTCGCAGATATCCTACCACGTCGACGACAACGGACACGTGCATACCACAACACTTTCGGCACCCCCAGTATGGTGATTATTTTGGCATCATCAGTTGGTTCCGTTGCCGGGAACGACAGCTTCCGTCGACCACGGCGAAGCTCTGTTCAAAGGGTGCCGGAACACCCTCAAATCAAAGCCACAGACTGTCCACACGGATTAGACGAAGCAAACGAGATCGGAGCAGAAAATTGAGACCACCAACAGAAGCGCCTTGTCCAGACGAAGCCAACCACGAAAAAATCACGGCCATCGGAGAAGAAACGCGCCCGCACGCGCCATCCAAAGACCGCCGGAGGCGGTAAACGCCGGCGGAGCTCCGGCGAAGCAGATCCATACTATTTTGGCGTCCAAACAGAGATCAAACAGCACCCATGGCTGCGTCTCTCCAAGACGAGCACGGCGGCACGAAAATCACGATGAACGAAGTCCTCACGCGCCGCCCATAGCTGCTGAGGTGTCACCGCTTCCCCACGCGCATACTCTAGATGAGTTGGAATTCTGGTCGGGAAGAAATATTAAAAAAATTAATTATATTCATTCCATCACCTACATACTCTATTGAATATATATATATATATTGAGAAAAGGAATCTGAAATTAAAACAAAATTAAGCAAAATACAATAATATGTTTGTTAAGACTTACAATAATCTGTTTGTTGAATGATAGTGAATACTAACTAGTAAACTAATGGAATTTATAGCTTCAGTTTTAGAAATACAACTATTATCTTATCTTGTGACAATCTAAAAAGAAAAGTATGAGTGTATGACTATTAATTTCTTGACAAGGATGCATGGAGTATTGGTCGTTATGTTGCCCAATTTTTTCATTTTTATTTTATTTTTTTAAAGTCAAAGCAAAAGACAAAGAAAAAGAATATCCAAAATAGAAATTAATGAAGTAGAGGCTAAGCCAATCGCGAGATCCAAATTAGTACAAGAATGATGTAATTTAATATACTCCTTCTGTCCCTAAAAAATAGTCATACTTTGACAAGAATAAAATAAAATAAAAATTTTGTTCTCCTTATGAAGTTATAAAAATTGTTATACATACATACATACATACATACATACATACATACATACATATATATATATATATATGTGTGTGTGTGTGTGTGTGTGTGTGTATATATATATAGTACTCCTTCCGTTCCAAGCAAAAAGTTTATTTTTGATTTTTTTGGGTCAGTTTAATCAAAGTTTGACCAATAATTGACATAAATTTATTTGTTTTTACAAAATAATGAAGCTTGTAATCCATAGTATTCTTAATGTAGTTTTTAATTAATGAAATTTTATTTCATTCAACATAAGTAAAATATGTAAAATTTTAATTTAATTTAGTCACATGTTAACTTTTAATAAATGTATGTTAAATAATAAATTTGATATCACACTAGGTTGACTTTCAAAAAAGAAATGAGCCTATTTTTTTTTTTGGGGGAGGGGGGGGAGTATTAGAAATACTAACTTAAACAATCCAATAGGTTTGATTTTTTTTTTTTTTAAGTATAGCACAACAAATGGGCATTCTTCTTTTTTCCTTGTTTAGTAAAATCGTACAGCAACCAAGTCAGATTGAAAGAAGTATACTTAAATTCACAATCATATATTCTCAAGCGATCAATTAGATACCGTAAGTATGTAAGAAACAATAACCCGGTTATTAAAATCCTTACATTACAGCCTCCAACTTCTGTAAGCATAGCTTTCGACACCTCACTTTGTTTTTCCTGAATCAAATAACGGGGTGTTTAAAGGGTTTTTTTTTCTCGCCAATTAGTTTGGGTTTCATATCCTTCTAGTACGGTGCGGTGAGGTAGAGACTAGTCATCATATAATTTGGCATGAACAAACGAGCACTTGCGTCTAATCACCCAGGTTTGGAGAAGCGGACACAGCGTTGTCAGACTTAGAAACTTACAACAAACCTCTTTAGTGAATAATGCTTAAGTCACAAAAATGATGTTCAGAGTGTTTGGAAACAAGCATTTTTATGGGTTTAGCATTACTCCCTTTTTATTCTTACCTATGATATATATATATATATATATATATATATATATATATATATACGGGTAGCCTTCCCGTTTTCTAAATCCTTCTATCTCTCCCATTATATTCGTACCAGCAATCACACGCAGGTGGCTCGAACTCAATCCTATCATAAATTCATCTTCTAGGAGTTACAAAATGGATGAACATATTTTGTCTAGTAGGTGGAAGAATAGAAAAAGAAGAACACTAATGACAGCCAAAAATGGTGATGATCCCTTAGGATCAACCTTACTGCTTCAGCCCCCTTGCGCTTGGTGGACTGACAGTGGCGGATCTAGGAATTTTTTTCAGTGGGGTCACAAATTTTATCGTTAACTATTACATAAAAAAAAACTTAAAAATCATAATTGTCCTCTACGCATTTTCATACTATGAAAACGTTTAATTACATCATCATTTGTAATGCTTCTAAATAACTCCCTCAATATAACATACAAGAGAGGAATATAACTATTAATTTGAGTAAATTACGATAATCTCTTGAAGGGCTGTTTACCTTAAAAACATCGTAGAAAATGGTTCTATTCTTAGATAAAAAAATCACAGCACAATCAAAAAATTCGGTGGGTCACAATGTAAAATTCGTGGAGTCACAATGTAAAATGGCCGTTTTACAAAGTAAAAAAAAAAAAAAATTTATTTCAGTGGGGTCACTTACCCCCACACCCTAAAGGGTGGATCCGCCATTGGGTGGACACCACCCCTCCCCCTACCCACAAAAAATAAAAAAAATATGTAGAACACTATCATTCGGACATCATCCTTGGTTGAGACAAAGGAATAAGTCTTCTCTGTCTTTCGTCCCCCTTTAGTAGCGGCTGATGACAAGCTACGCCTGAGTAGATTTTTCTGTGCAACTTTTGAATTGGTAGGATGTTTGGGAGTTGGCCATTGTCCCACAAATTTCTCAACTCTTTCACTCCTCCTATGTCCCTTCCCATCACAAACAACCTCGGATAACTCAATTTACCCCCCATTAAATTTTGCAACTCTGTACTGAACTTCGAGTTTTGGGAACTATCCCGTTCCTCAAACTCCACACCGTTGTCTACAAGGATATCCTTCACTTCCTTGCAGTCAAATCTTGTCTGATATATGGGGCCAAATGATGTATAGAGAACCACCTTGGCTTCTCCGCCCGGAGGGTATTTCGTGTTATTGCTATTCTGTGGGTTAGGCTTTGGCTGGATTTTCGTCGGTGCTTCCCTTGTACTAGCTATGACAGATTTCTTCGGTGCATTGCTCATACTATCTATGATGGTTGATTCCAGGCCAGCATCATCAGGAGAGAATGAGTGATTAGATTCCTCCTCCTTTCTTTCCAAGGGAGGTGCTGATGGTTGACCTTGATTTTTGCATTCCTGAATGCCACTCAGAGGGTCAGGCTTTCGCTCGATCCTGGTCTGTGCTTTGTTCTGGCTAGCCATGGATGAGTTCAGTACTTCACTTATGCCACCTATCAGTGATTCCTCCGGCGCTTCGCTTGCACCAGCTATTGGTGAATTGCTTGGGCTAGCCATTGCTGACCTCTGTTGTTCACTTGTGAGTATGACATTTTCTGTCATGCATGGAGAATCAAGATCTTCATTTGATTCTTTTTCTTGTTTACTTCTTTTCCAACAGCCAAAAAAAATCATCAACCTTGAACAAATAGTAAATGCAGCTGTAAACCCCAAAATACCTAACCAACCCCATATGCTGTCTGATCCCTTCTCAAGCTCCACATTCTTCTTATTCTGCACAGACTGATGGTGTTGCTGGATGGAGCTCGGTGGTGTAAGGACCTTCAACAGCCTCTGATTCTGATGCTGAAGGATAAGGTTACCAATGTTCCCCAAATGTTCGAAAAATTTAAAGAAAGCAGGCAAGCCGTCTGCAGGATCCATTCCGCTGGGTTCTGGCCGTGGAATCACAGTAATGCCCAGGAGACTGAATTCTTGTCGAATCTCTTCAACAATTTCATTGATAAACGTGTCCCACTTCCTGCCAATTCATTTGTTATCCAAAGCAAAACAAGAATGGGATAAGTAATGCAAACAGTACAATCATTTTATTTTCTAACCTGATCAGAACTTTCTTGTTTCATAAGGTCATGCCACAACTAAATCAAATTAGAAACAGTAATCTTAAATTTTTAATTAGGAATACTTTATAATCTATATTCTCAAGAAATAATCATATATATAGTAGACAAGAAGAATACTAGTACAATGTCCGGAAAAATTTAAAATAATACTTTCTTCGTTCCCAAAAAGTAATCCTATACGTCTTTTGTTCGTCCCAAAATTAATAGTCTCTTTTCATAAATTTAAGCTACAAATCTCTATTTTGTTTCATTCATTTGTAAACATGATAGTTTATCTAACATGTCATGCAAAACACTCTATAACATTATGTAAGAAATGTACTCTGTGCCATTCTCATTAATCTTTTAGCAATATATACAAGAGATTCCTACCTCATTTACGGGATACATTACTAAGATGGTGGGATATACATCAATTATCTCCCCTAATTATCTCTATACAAATATACTACCTAATAATAAAATATACCTTACCAAAGATACAAATATGCTTATTCTAACACATTATTACAATTTAAAGACAAACATAGAGAAGTAAAAGTACGATAAATTATACTAATTAAAAAAGGTAAGTTCAAATAAATCGAAGTATTATTTGCAAGAAAATATTCAAATTAAAAAGATTAATGGAATCAAATAGGAAAGATATTAATTGATTCGGAACCCATAAAAATTGTTCAATGAGTAATATAGTAATTGTCATGAATTAAAAAAATCAGAAGAAAGGAAATATAGGAGTATTAGTGAATTTGAAAAGAGATTTATTACCCGGACAATATCTTTCCTTTATACCCTCCAACTTGTCTGAGGGCGTCTCGCCACAATTTCACCTTGTTGCTCCAAAACCAGTATCTCTTCTTGTGCTCGGCAAGTGCTTTGTCATAGCTTCCTCCTTTCTCCCCCATATCATCTGGCTGTACACCATCCACATAGATGGGTTCAAGTATGTAGTCGGAGCGCAGTTTTCGTTGTCCAATGATGAGCACAAGCTCATTGAGGCACCATTCCGATGATGCATAATCTCTCGAGAAAACGATAACAGCTCCCATCGATCTTTTGATTGCCTCATTTATGCTTGGATCAATATCTTTGCCTGTGCGTATACTTTTTTCATCCATGAAGACATTGAATCCTGCACGAAACAAACCATTGTATAGGAGGGGAGTGAAATTATCCCGTGTGTCGGCTCCCCTAAAGCTTAAGAAAATGTGGATAGTGGAGTCTGGAGTTTTGTCCGTAGACAACAAAACCCCGATCTGAGAGAGTAATAAGATCAGAATCAAGGCGCCCCATTTGATGGAATATGACATCATGTTAGTCTTAAAGTATGATAATTTAAGAAATTGATCAGCGGAATTGATTTAAGTCTTTCGAGAAAGTGGAAATACTTAAATTGGAAGAACAAGGGTTTGAGGCTTTTAACAAGATAAAGAGGGGGAGTAATTTGAATTTGATTCGGATAGAGACGAGTGAGTGTGGCAGGTGAGTTTGGTGTCATAGATGCTAAACAACACCCTCCAAAAATGTTAAATCACACACTCCCCCAACCAAAGTGACCCTTTTACCCGCCCCTTTCCCTCAAACCGGTCCCCCCTTTCCCCTACAGCACACCGACAACCCCCCCTCTAAATTATTAATATATTATATTATTTCATATTATTTAATTTTAGTTTAGAATTTAATTTTAATTTTAGCTTAGAAATTATATATTTATTAAACAATTTTAAATTTTAAAAATTATAAATTTAATTTTAGTTTATAAATTATTAATATATAGTTTCATATAATTTAATTGTAATTTATAATTTTAGTTTATAATTTAAAATCATTTAATAAATATATAATTTCAAATTATTTAATTTAATTTTATAATTTTAGTTTTTAATTAATATTATTTTTATTTAATTAGTAATATATTTATAAATAAAATTTTCAAAAATTAATATATAATTTTAGTTTATAAATTATTAATATATTATATTATTTCATTTTATTTAATTTTAATTTAGAATTTAATTTTAATTTTAGCTTAGAAATTATATATTTATTAAACAATTTTAAATTTTAAAAATTATAAATTTAATTTAATTTTATAAATTATTAATATATAATTTCATATAATTTAATTGTAATTTATAATTTATATAATTTCAAATTATTTATTAAATATATAATTTCAAATGATGTAATTTTATCTTATAATTTTAATTTTGAAATTAATAATATTGTTGATTTAATTAGTAATATATTTATAAACTTAAATTTGCACAAATTAATATTTAATTTTAGTTTAATATATAATTTTACATAGTTTAATTTTAGTTTATAAATTATTAATATATAATTTCATATTATTTAATTTAAGTTTTTATTTAATATATTTGTTTATTTAATATAAATAAGATTATATAATTTAATTGTAATTTATCATTTTATTTTATATGCAATAAAAATATATAATTTTAGTTTTGAAATTAATATAATTGTTGATTTAATTAGTAATAAGATTATTAAATTGTATTTGCATAAATTACATGTATTTATGGATATTTTAATATAATTATTATATATTAATTACACAATTTAAAAATTTATTAGCATAAATAATTAGATATTACTTTAATATTTTTAATTTTAGTGTATAATTTCATATAAATTAATTTAATTTAATGTGATGTTTTACATAATTTAGTTTAACTATGTAAATTAAAATTAAATTAAATAATTTGAAATTAGATATTTATTAAATTATTTTAAATTATAAACTAAAATTAAATTATATGACAAAATATATTAATAATTATATAAAATTAAATATTAATAATTATTTAAAATATATATTAATAATTATATAAAATTATATATTACTAATTATATAAAATTATATATTGATAATTATATAAAATTATATTTTAATAATTATATAAAATAAACTAAAAAAATTTTTAAACCCCTAGGGGGGCGGTCTTAATGCATTAGACCCCCAGGGGGAGGCGGTGTTAATGTATTAGACCCCGGGCGGTGTTAATGTATTAGACCCCCGGGGGAGGTGGTGTTAATGTATTAGACCCCCAGGGGGCGGCGGTGTTAATGTATTAGACCCCAAGGGGGGGCGGTCCTCCATATTCCGTTAAAAACTTAATGGATCCGTTAAATTTTTAACGAAATTGTGAATTTAAGAGGCTAAATTAAAAAAAAATATTTTTTTTTAACGGAATCGTCTAAAAAGAGAAGGGGGGCCTGGTGTGTGGAGGATGGAGGATGAGGGGGGCCTGGTGTGGAGGATGGAGGATGGGGTGTTTCAAGGGCAAATGTGTAACTTCCATGGGGGGGTGTGATTTAGCATGTTAGGGGGGGTGTTATTTAGCATCACTCTTTTGCTTGGTTTGAGGCTTATTTTTGTTGATTTTTTCAAGTCAAAACCACTCTCAAAGGCTATTTTAACAGTTTAAATTACAATGCTATCCTTTAACACAAAAGATACTTGGACCGGACTTGACAAAATTTCATACTCCTTCGGTACCTAAATTATTGTCTGGTTTAACCCGGTACATCGATTAAGAAAACACATTTTACTTAATTATTAATATTAGTATTTGTTTGATTTTTCACTTTTGCACATATTTGAAATGAGTAAGATGTCAAATTTTTCCTCCTAAATTTTGAATATTTGTAAACTTTTGAATGTAAATTCCCTCCAATCCATGCAGTGGGTCCCATAAATTAAAAAGTAATAATTAAAAGGGCAAAATGGTAAAAATATTTTCTAAAAAAAAAGTTTCAAGACAATTTTTTTTGAACGGACGAAAAAGGAAAAAACAACAATAATTTAGGGACGGAGGGAGTATTACGGTAAGTAGTAATTTTCTTCTGTTATTATTGCAAGGTTTTAACACACTACGGTAAGTAGTAATTGATGTTGAGATCAAACCATCAACTTCCGAACGAACAACAAAAGATACTTGGACCGGACTTGACAAAATTTCATACTATATATTGACTACCCAGTATAGTTGGCTTATGCCGATTTGACCATATAATTGTGTCATACTCCTCTCATCCATTAAGTTCTTATGACTATAAGGTTGCGTGACACTCACTCTGTTTCATGCAAAGTATTTACTATTTTATTTATGTCAGTAATTTTCATAAGCTTTCAATTTTAACTTCCAAATATGATATAAGCAATTGCTTAAGCTTTAAATAATTATTGTCTTGTTTCACTCGGCACACGAATTAAGAAAAAATAATTAACTTGATTATTAATATTGGTATAATGTGTCATTTTTTTTAATGCACATTTGTATGTAGTCCATAATTAAAGTAGGAAAAAAAGTAAAGGTAAAATGAAAAAAGTAATGTACTAAAAAGGAAAATTTTCAAACAAGACAATTATTCTGAGACGGACAAAAAAAAAAAGGAAGACAACAATTTAAGTACGGAGGGAGTATATTTTTGTAAAGTAGTTTCGGTTTCAACTTGTAAGTACTCCTCTTCCGTTTAATGATTGGGAGCCATTCTTTGAAATTTGGTTTAATGATTTTTTTTTTTACTTTATTTATTTAATTACTCCCTCCGTTCCTAAATTATTATCTGGGTTGACCCGGCATACGGATTAAAAAAACTCAATTGACTTGATTATTAATATTGGAATAGTATTGAAATAGTGTGTTGTTTCCTTTAATGCCCATGTGTATGTGGTCCATAATTAAAGTATGAAGAAAAAGTAAGGGTAAAATAGCAAAAGTGATGTTCTAAAAAGGAAAGTTTCAAACAAAACAATTATTTAGAGACGAACGAAAAAGAAAAGGAAGACTATAATTTAGGGACGGAGGGAGTAGATTTTTTTATTTTATTAATGTTTTGTAAGGATGTCAATTCGAGCCGAGCCGAGTTGAGTTCACCAAATGGTTTGGTTTAGTTTTGTAGCTTATATGCTTCGCTTCGATTTGAGTTTTTGACAAATCGAACGGTTCGATTTGGTACGTGGTTTGACCTATCAAACCGTCGAGCCGAACCATTGAATCATATTTATATCTAACCAGTGAAATTATATCATCAGTTGTATTAGAGTATATAAATGATCTCATATCTCAACACAAGCGATAGAAAAGTAGGAACCCGCGGCGCCGTCGACTTCTTCATCTTCAAGCTATCACTCCCCATCGACTCCTTCCGGTGACTCCCATCAACACCTTCACTGGTCAACTCTTCTTCAAGTGTCCCCTATTGTGAATATACACTGATTTTAAGAAAGTGTTTGATTTTAAATAATTTTTCTTTAGTAACCCCAATTTATTACTAGTGGTGTCATATCAATAAGATCGATTTACTTTTCAATCTCACAAATAAGAATGACATAATCGGTAATTGACTTGAAAAACATTTCAAAAAATAAAAATTTATCAACCGGTTTATACCATTGGAGTGAAGAGCTTGTTGCTAACTAGGATTGAAAGACTTCACAAATACCAACCGGTTTAAAGGTTGGGGTGTCACGCACTCACGCTGATTCATAAAAAAAAAAAAATTTAAATTTGTTTTACTATTCAATTCTTTTCAAATATATATTGTAAAAGAATAAATTATTTAGTAGTGGGTCCATGCTATAAAGTTTTTATACGTTCATGTGTAGTGAAAAATATGTTTATAGAAAAAGGGTTTATAAGCCGATGATGTGGCATTATGGATAAACTTTTGAAAGGTTTATGATTATGGATGCTCTTAGTGGGTCAGTGTGTGGGTCATGTGTGGTGAATCGGGCTTCGAGCTCGGATTGTTACAAATGGTATCAGAGCGGGTCCCGACCAGAAATGTGTTGGAACACATTCTGGGGTGCCGATTATTTGGGCCTCCTTTAGGTCTTGACGAGGACGTCAAGGATTCAAGTGGGAGAGATTGTGATATCCCACATCGGGTAAATGTGAGACTTGTTTGTGCCTTATAAATAGCCACCCACTACCACTAAGCACCAACCTTCCATGGACTTTTGGGTGTGGTAGCGCTAACTGACCCAGGTGCTTAGTGAGCCAGTGCGTGTGATATGGGCGAACCGGGCTTGGGCCTCAATAAGTCATTTTTCAACGCCAACAATAGACGTTGTCGGCTCTCTCTCCCTCTCCAGGTACACTCTCTCTTTTTCTTTTTTTCTTTTTGAGCAAACTTATTACGTAGATTATTGAGGGTGAAGGAAGACATGATTGGGTTTAATGATTTAATCACAAACTGTCCACTCAATTGCTCGATGAAAACTGCCAAGGTAGGATTTGATGATGGTGGCTGCAGCGGCAAAGTTGACGCCGTCGATGGATATGTTGAGAGGGAGCTTGGCGAAGAGGAATCTCCCTCGGATGGGAAGCAGGACAGAGGGTGATTCTACTTCTATTGTTCATTATACATTATTGTGTGGTAACCCATTCGGAAAGTATTTTATATATTATTTTTGTCTTGGTATTTGAGATTTTTTTATGGTGGTTATGACTTGTGAGATGGGGAACATGAAGGAAATCTGAGTTGAAGTTTTCTCAAGTCTATGTTCAACTATTTGAACAGCCAATGCTAGCTTTGCTTTAGCACTAGCATTAGCTCTCCGTTTACATTCTTTTTCCAATATGTTTTACCAAGCACCGGAAAATAGGAACATTTTCCCTGAAAATGATCTTCATAAAAATGTTTTTCGAATTTATTTTCTGGAAGTCATTTTTCGTAAATCAAACGGAGTCCTAGTACAGAGGATTAGGATTATAGGTGCCAATAAGTTATTAGACTCCATGATTTTACACAAGCTAGACTCGCTCTACCTCCAAATCAAAATCTATCGCATTTGAGCTTTTATTTTGTCCCAAAATCAATTTTTATTCAAATTTACCAATGCAATTTTTTGTATTGTGATGCCGAAAATTTATTTATTAAAACTTAATTAGGAGGTAGTAACGAACTAACGACTCTTTGTTCCGTTTCCTTCTTCATAGACTAAAAATTTTGATAATTTTCACAGCTTCAATGTGTCATCATCTTGGAAAGGCTAGCCATGAGAACCTGTGAAGAATGCACAAGCAATTGCTTGTTTTCCCTCTTCTATTGCTTAATAAAATTCAATAACTTAGGCGCATAGCTATCAGTTAATTTCTTGACTTATGGTGTTAATTTTTCCTATCTAGCTAGGATCAACAAATTGAATCCACCTTATAGCATATCAGATAACCAGATCTGAATATTTGAACGCTCACACACGCCTGCATGCCATTTAGAGCTTGGTTCTTTCAAATTGTAGAAAAACTATACTGCAGTTTGAGCTCCAAGCTTTTGAATAAACGCAGTCTAGCTTTACAGATCTAACGAAGTAATTACTTTTGCTAGTCATCACTTCCCAGTAGTGTGATATATGTAGGTTCAGTTTACATGCGAATTTAATTCCCCTGCAAAACATATTACAATATGGTTGATTTTTTGGTGCGATCACTATTAATTCTGTAACTCCTGAACTATATATAGGGTAGTTCATATGCATCCATGGTCAGGACTCAGGAGTTAGTAATTACTACTAGTATAAGCATGCACACCTATTGTTCTAACGGAAATACTACAGATCAAACTGTCCTTATGGTAGATAGATAGCCTGATCATAAGCCATCCGAAACTTCAAACAGTTTACGAGCAGAAGTCAGTGAACTGTTTGCCAAACACGTTATAATTACAACATGCGACCATATATCCACCTTAATTTGTTTGTCGGAGGAGCGATATCGGTTAAACTCCTTACACCATACTAGTTGTCCTTTTTTACCGTAGATCAAAATTAAGATTTTCAGCACCAAGTTAATAATACATTTAAGATATATGTAGCATACCATGTCATTGACTAACGTGATTACGCTGAAATCAAATAATGTATAGTGCTATGCTTTTATGCATTCATTACGAGATTTCAATATTCCTATATTGCAACTCATATTTGGGTCACCCAATTATCTACAAAGTTACAATCCAGTCACCACAACTTCAAAAATGTTATTTGGGCCACTAAACTATCGTTTTCTTGCAAACGAGCTCATTTTTTGGACGGACGTTAGTTCAGCCGTTAAATTTACATGAAAAACTCATTTTACCTATGTCTACATTTTCATCTTCCCCAATTAACCAATTAAATCCCTAATTGAATAAAATTGAGGAGGTATTCAATTATGTGTACTGGTTTTGAAATGGGAGAGGTTGCTGGAAGATCTTGACGAAGAGGGCGACGAGAGAGAGAGGAGGGAGAGAAAGAGAGGGATAAATCTCAAGTTCGAATTTCTAAGACACACCCAGATGTCAATTTGACAAGGTCGATTTGACTTGCACCTCTCTCTCTTTCTCTCTCTCTCTCTCTCTCTCTCTCTCTCTTTCTCTCTCTGCAACTCCTTAGCAGCAAAGGGCTTTGACAGCCATGGCATCTTCGTTATCAGACAACGCCGTCTCCATCTCTGGCTTGTTTCCTTCATCATTGCCCTCTCCGTCTTCGGCGAAGAAGAACTTCATCATTCCAGCTCCGTCATCATTCCAGCTCCGTCTGCAGTCTTATTAACATGAAGATTCAGGCCTACTTTGGGATAGTGTTGCTGGGATTAAATCCCAAGTTCGTTGGGCTTTTTATTTATTGGCAAATTGGGTGAAGATAAATCCGTTTGTTAGCAACAACGACACGAGTCTTACCCAAGGTTGCATCGTCGGCCATTGATTGTTGTGTTAGGGTTAAGGTTTGTTTTTTTCTTAATTGGGGAAGATGAAGAGAAGAAGAATTTGTAATCGTGACAAGGCCTTGTTTGTTGAGCCGATTTCTAGCTAGGGGCCTGGCACTGGAATAGCATGGGGCTGTGATCGAAGTTATGATTATGTAACAATAAATGCAGAGCTAGAACATAACATAGACGATTCCTTATCGTGTTTTATTCTTCAGCGTTCCATATATGATGTTGCCAGATTATGAAACTTTCCTTTGTTGCTCACACTTGATGTTATCTCTTTGTTTCAAATAGGGTAGTTATAATCAAACTAATCTAAGGCATTGGGTGTATGATATTAAAACTTACTACTTTCTTCGTGTTTCTACTCTTTTTGTGTATTTTCGGGTTCTATCGAGCTTATGAGCAAAATATTCTAATTCTTTCAAATTCAGAACTCTTGTTGAATGGATACACAAGGATAGATGATGATTGGAGATTGGAGTAGTTTGCACAAAATGTGAAAAACGGTAATTTGGACATTTTCAAAAGAAATTGACTGAAAACCAATAATAACTAATTAAAATCAAAATAATTTTGTGGATTACCTAATTTCCAATTATTTTAGTTTACACTGACTAATAACAAATAAACCCTTTTATTTGATTGAACAGAAAAAGAAAAAACTAAAAGGTGCACTTTGATCAATTTTTGAATCAACGTTTAACGGGATTTAATTATTAATTTTTAATTTATAAAATAAGTGAATTATACTCCCTCCATCCCAAATCGAGTGTCCTTTTCTCGAAAATTACACATACTATGGACATGATGATAAACTATGAGAAAGGGATTTGTGTGTGTGTGTATGTGTGCGCGTGCGCGTGTTTGCCACCAGGCAAGAGCATTTTCTTTTTCATACTTTTTGGTCAGTATAGAGTTGAATAATCTTCTGCTTAATGAATAATCTCGTGGCTTGGACTTTCTCTTTCGTACTCTTTGGTCAGTGTGGAGTTGAATAATCTTCTGCTTAATGAATAATCTTATGGCGTTGATAATGATGGACACTGCTTCAATTCTCATGTACTCTCAAAGGATCTCCAGTAATTAACCGAATTAGAACGTTTGCCCAAAGCATAAATCATCTGATCTATCTGGGGCCAAACTGTAGATCAAAAAATTTATATATATATATGTGAATTGAAATTACCTTTGAAGCTGATTTTGCCATTCCAAGATCAACAGCATAGTTTGAGTAGCCAAGCAACCTCGCAGATCTATGCCGCAACTGAACCTAAACTGTACAAAAATAAGATTAAATGTAGCTGGGGATCAAGAATTAGCACACAAGATTGTAAAGGTTAGAAACTGTGAGAACAGAATAGGATCGTTTATAAAGACAGTTAACCATGACCTAGTGATAAACCCATAAAGCAGTTTCTGTGCTAAACAATAATTATTATACCATATGATTTTAGTTATCTAGTATACTAAGCTTGCAAAATAATACGTACAATTCAACAACTTAAAGTTTTAGTTTTGTCTCTCAATGCACTAATTAATCAGCAGATGATAAAGTTCACTGCCTGACTTCCCAGAATTGCTCAAAAAGATAATAAGCTAGGAAAAGAAAAAAATAAAGATAGACAATGAGAAATTGAAAGGATGGATGGGATGGATGGATGGGATGGATGATATGGATAAAACATTTAAAAGACGCATGTATGTACGCAGGGCCGGTTCTGAGCATGATTCAGTGGATCGACCGCATAGGGCCCAAAAATTTTAGGGGCCTAATTTTTAAGTCCATGTAATAAAATATATATATATATAATTTAATCTTTATTGCTTCACTAACTAATAGATTTGAACAATATAAAAAATATGAAAATATTTTTGGTTTCTTATTTACTTCTGACAAGTTGGATTCATTGGATGATATGAGTTTAAAGTCTTGTTGTAATCGTTTTTAAGCTGCACTTAAAAAAGGTGAACAATCTAACATTGATGGAAATGAATTATACGTGGAATTAAAGTTACTCCAAGAATTCTTGCCCAAGGAAAAGATAAACCTGTTGATATTTAAAAAATTTTGAAACATGTAGATTGTTTTCCTAATACAATTATTGCATATAGAATTTTGTTGATTCTTCCTGTGACAGTTGCATCTGCAAAAAGAAGTTTTTCTAAATTGAAGTTATTAAAGTCCTACTTGCGTTCTACAATGACACAAGAAAGACTTAATGGATTAGCTTTCATAGCGATTGAGAATGATTACTTGGATAAAATTGATTATGAAGACCTAATTGAAGATTTTGCTTCAAAGAATGTCAGAAGGATGATACTTTTCAAATAAAAAGTTTGATAGTAGTTTGGAGATTTAGTTATATTGGTACTTCATTTGTAAGAAAATAATTTTAAAATTATAATGTTATAAACTATGGAATTTATTTTCATCTTTTGTTAAATATATTTTATCAATTTTGAGGCCTAATTTTAAATTTTAGACAGGGCCTTCAAAATGTCAGAACCGGCCCTGATTATGTACGTAGAATGATAATATGAAAGAAAAATATCAAATATAGAAGCAGAGATTCAGCCAAAGACCACTGTATCAATATACAGATGAAGTCCTTAATAAGGAATGCTTCAACGACCACTGATTATCATAACTGTAAAATACAGATAACATGTATGGTAAAGAAACTACATATTTTGCATTCAGCCAAAGAAGCTCTCGTATCTTCTATCCCCCGTCAAAGCATGCATTTCTTGCTTCAACTTGATATCCTAGAGCACCACAATATACATGCGTAAATATATATATGGCATAACATGTTGACTAGTTATCAATCAACAAATTGTCCTATAAGTATATATTAGCTGGTATTAAGCAAACTTATAGCTTATGTGATGGAACGTAAGTGAAACTAGTCAACAAATACTATTTATCATAAGATAATTAACTTTTCCATCAAAATCACATCTGCAGTCCATGTTCTGGCCGCTTTATTTATTTATTTTCATGCAGTACAAACCATGTTCCTCCCTAGCCTACGCATTTTAATGTTAGAAATTATGGATCGAAGGTCGTCTTTGGTAGGACTTTTGTACTTAGGTTCAGATTTTAATGATGACAACCCTTGTAGTTTACTGCAAGTAGTGTAATTTTGTTAATGTAAGAACGATCAATGTTAAAGCACCCCTCAAGTAGCTTACTTGGTGAACGATCTCAGCCTTCAGTTGGACACGTGGTAGACATCGCGACCTCATAGCCTCCAGCTGGACAAGCGCCGAAGAGACATACACCCACATCGATATGACGACCTAGAAATCACATTGCGACAGGTCGCCTACCTCACCAGTATACTCTTCCAGCACGCTGACACGAGGACCTACAGTGCGACCTGGGGACATCCCAGGTCGACCACATCAGTATCAAGCGACCTGGACATATATATACCAGGTGACCTTGACTACATTAACATCGAGCGACCTGGGTACATACCAAGCCGACCTCGACGTAACCCCTCTCAGCTCGGCAAAACAGAGTCCTCTACGGAATCACCTCTCAACTGGGAAGAGTCCTGCTACAACTCTATATACATCAGTCCTAAGCATACAAGGAAACGTAATTCGAAAGACATGGGAATCGATCATATCTCCCATTCCGAATCCAACTAGGATTATGACTTATCTCCTTATAAATAAGCACCCTCACAGGCCTCATAAGGTAAATGCAAATTACTTGCTTATTACATACCCTCTTAGCTTTACCTCTCCGTCGAAATATTGCTAATTCTCACACCTGAGGGTTATCGCTGGGACAACCCAGCCCCCCTTACGGTGTTCTTTGTTGATCACAGGTTTTAAGCTACCTACGCTTCAAGGGCAATCCCTGCAACATAAGCCGGAATCCTACTAAACTACACACGTAGATCAGACGCAGTTACATACAACATTTTTTGCGTGATCACTTGGGTCATTTTGTTTCCTCTTAGTTTTGTATATCTTTTTACAGAATCACCTATCTATTAGGCAGTCCTACTGTGTTACGCAAGAACAAGACCACAGTTAGTTGTAAAATTTCAAGACCATAGTTACTCGTCCTTTCTTGAACAGCTGAAGGTTGTTACAGGGAGTCGGAAACACACTGCAGAGCAGCATATCAAGCACTCAGCCAAAGGCCTAGCGGATCCAGAAAAATATTTTAGTGGGGTCACAAATTTTAAATATTCCATAAAAAGCTTAGAAATTACAATTGTCCTCTACCCATTTTCATACTTTGAAAACATTTAATCACATCATCCATCATTTGTAATTCTCCTAAACAACTATTTTTCAATAAAACATATAAGAGAGTCCTTTAAAATTGATCACACATTCAATTTTGAGTAGGGTCACTGTCCAAAACTAAACCATTATTACAAGGTAAAAAATAATTTTTTTAAAAAAAAAATCTGTGGGGTCACATGCCCACCTCATAACATAGATCCACCCCTGATCTTGAGGCTGCGATTCTCAGTTTATACAAAGGTGCCTCAAATCCCAGCTCTTTATAAGACAACCCAAATGACCATCTCACCCCCAAGGCCCTTTGGTCTACTAGTGAGCCTCTTAACAAGAGGCTCCACACGTAACAATCTAGGGTGAATTACAGGACGATTATGCCATTAATGAAAGAAAAACATGCGCGTCTCAGTAACCAAGGCATCGCGATGCCCAATTTAAGTATTTATTTTTGTGTATCGCGATGCACAACTTTTGCATCGCGATACACCGCGTTGTGCATCGCGAATCCAATTTTAGGGGGCAAAACAAAAAATTTAGGCTGTCGTACCTTGCTAAGGCGAGCACCGCCGCACCTGTTTTCATTCCTCACCTTCTCTTCCTTAAGCTGGTTTGCACTTTAGCCACAATCCCCTTTCCTGAACCAGAACAGAGGAAGGGCTCGAAAAGGGATCATCCAAAAAGAATTTCCTATTTTCGCGGAAGAAAAAACCTAGCCTTTTGTTTGTCAAACCTTTTCATTCATTTCTTTCTTTGATCCCGGAAAGAAATCGAAGATCAAGGGCCCCTGGAAGAAAATGATGGATCTGGAAAGATGGAAAGCAAGCGAAGGACCAAAGGAAAGGCTAAAGGCAGTAATGGCTTAAGGTAATGGATCTTCTCTCATTATGAGCCTAGGTGAATGATCTTAACTCGCATTTACAAATCTCGATAGAAAAATGAGTCAGCTTGATCAATCATGGCAGAGGAGGGCGCAAGGATTCCTTCTCTTGAGATGAATGGGGCTCGTTAATCCTTCTCAGCTTATGCCCATGAGTCCTCTAAGAAAGACACCTTGAAAAACTTCATATCATGTCCAAGCCTTGATTTTGATTAAAGGAAGTTGACGTCTAAGATCATTTCCAATCTCTCGGTCTAATTTGTATTGGGAATCTCTGAAATCAATTGCTTTGTCCTCCGGTACTTGACAAAAAGCGATGCTCCACTTTGTGCACGCGATGCTCCAATTTGTGCACGCGATGCTCCAGTCTATGCATCGCGATGCTCCATTTTGTGCATCGCCCAATTTAAGGAAGCCCGATGCCCAATTTAAGGCATCCCGATGACCAATTTAATATAATATCAAAATCGATCAAAATGGTTTTTTGTTGGGAAATTTACATACAAACATGGTATTGACTTCCTATAACAGTATGGTATTGATATTATACAAAATTTAAACTCAAATCATTGATTAAAGTCCCAAAATCAGTCCAAGAACATCTCCCTTTGTTTTCGAACGGCACACTGTCAAGCTCGATTTGGATCTCGAAAATAGTGTTTTTTGGTAGAAAAATTGTGCACAAATGTAGTACTAAGTTAGGATAACAATAAGGAATTGATTTTAAACAAATTCGAAGCTTAAAATATAAATTAAAGTGGCTAAAACAGCCCAAGAACAAGAAAAACAGGATGAACTCAGAAAATTCGAATTTAATCAAATTCGTGTTCTATGCATGGAAATTGATCCCCAAACATGAGGGAAGACTATATTAACAACATGAAATTATTTATACATCAATTTGAACCTCAAATCTAAAGCAACGATGTTGTTGAGGGCATTTTAGAAAGAAAATTATCAAAGTGCCTTTTTTCGGTTACAAAAAATAAGGGTGGACTGGAAGGGTTAAAAAGTTTTGAAAGTGAACTGGCCAGCAATTTTTCGAACAATCTAACCATATAATTTAGAAAAACAACTAATAAAATTAATCACACACTCATTTACTAAAAGAAAATAAGATCCACAAGTCTAGCCCATAAAAATCATGTAAAATCAATAACATGTCACACTGAGTAACGATAATCGTAAATAGCCCACTGAGCAACATTGTTTGTATCTTGCCTTACACAAATAGCTTATATAAACCACATAGAACTCTAGACATGCCCATCCGGTTACGGTTCAAACGGTTCGAACCGTGAACCGTTTGAACCTTGAACCGCCACGTCACCAAACCGTTAATTCTGAACCGTTTATGAACCGTAACCGGCGGTTCAACGGTTCAGTTCCGGTTCAGACAAACCTGAACCTTTGAACCTCCAGTTTGAACCGTGAACCGCGAACCGTTGAACCATTACACCGTTGAACCGCCGGTTCAAACGGTCAAAATTCAAAAAAAACAAACGGTAAGATGATCTTGGCAGCAGGCAGCTGGCAGCTTGGCTTAAAAAAATACCCGTTGATGCAACGGTCATTGGGCCAATTGGCTTAAAAAAATCAAAAAAAAAATTTCATCTTTTCTCAACCTATAAATACCCACTTCATCTCTTCAATTTTTTCTACTCCATCTCTCTAATTCTCTCAAGTTCTATAATCTATACTCTCAAGTCTCAAATTTCTTCATCTCTCAAATCTCAATTCTCTCAACTCTCAAGTGATCAAAAGCTTCCAATTTCCAATTTTACAAGTAAGTATTTATTAATTATTATTAAATACAGTACATTTTTATTTTTTAATAATATTATTTACTCCTCGATTTTTTATTAAACACGTTTTTTTATTTATTTTTCTATACTAATTCTCTCAATTCTATAAATTATTTTATATTTTCTATACTTACTATAAAATTATTTTATACTTACTATAAAATTATTTTTACATTATATAAATTATTAATTACTTCCATACTTACTACAAAATTATTTTATACTTACTATAAAATTATTTTTACATTCTATAAATTATTAATTACTTCCATACTTACTATAAAATTATTTTTACATTCTATTAATTATTAATTACTTCTATACTTACATTCTATTAATAATTAATTTTTATATTCTATAAATTATTTTTACATTCTATAAATTATTAATTACTTCTATACTTACTATACAGTTATTTTTACATTCTATAAATTATTTATAATTATATTACAAAAAAATGTCTTCTTCTCGATCCGCCGCAAAGGGCAAGGGCAAGGCAACTATGCAACCAACTATGCAATTACCGTTCGAGGAGTTGAGCGATGACGAATATGATGTAAACAATCCAATGGGTTTGGGGGAGCGAATTCCTTCCGAAGCGAATCCTCGTACTCAAGAGAGTCAAACTCAAAGTGAAGTTAGAAGAGGTCAAAGTGGTGGTCGTCGAGCTAGGTCGAACAACTGGAAGATCCGATGTCATGACCGTGCACTTCACAAAGACACATATTGAAGGTCAAAATTTTAAAGTCAAATGCAACTATTGCACAAGCGAATACCATTTTAAAACTGGAAATGGATACGGGACGTATAGTCGACATCCAAACTAAGCATCCCGAGAAGCTTGGAATCGATCAAGGTCAAACAGAACTCCAAACGGGATCATCACAAGGACCATAAGGTACGTCTTCTAACCTATTTAAATTTAGTGATGTTGTGTATAGAAAAGAAATGGCTTATTTTGTGAGTTCTACGGGACAACCTTTTAATTTTGCAAATAATGCAAGTTGGGAGCGACTTGCACAATTGTCTTTGAACCCCGCCGCTAGACAAATTCATAGAAATATGATTACTCGTGACATAAAAGCTAGAGTTTTTGAAGGTAAACAAATCTTAATTAATACGTTTTTAGATTTACCAAATAAAGTTTCAATATGTGCCGATATTTGGAGTGATCATTGGCAAATGCATAGTTATATAGGAATTACATGTCATTGGATTGATAATTCATGGACGATTCAAAAAAGATTAATTGCATTTAGAGAGTTTGATACTGTACATAAATATTTCTATTAAAATTTTAACAATTTTACAAGAATATTGTTTACATTCTAAAATATTTTCAATTGGATTTGACAATGCTACAAATAATACTGCTAGTTTACCATCTCTCATTGAAGTTTGTAAACCATCAATTGGTAGTAAATTTTTTCATGTTAGATGTATATGTCACATTTTAAATTTGTGTGTGCAAGATGGTTTAAATATATTACGTGATGAAGTACGTCCAATTAGGAAAATTATTTCTTATTTGAAGAGACATCCAAATATTACAAAAAAAATGGGCTAAATTTTGTAGAACGAATAAGGTTGAACCTAAATGATTTTCCGTGGATGTTCCAAACCGATGGAATTCTACCTATAAAATGTTAAATGAATCTTATGAATGGCGGGAACTATTGTGTGCGTTTTTTCAACAAATAGAATACCCTCTCACTTTATTTCCTCATCAATGGGATGCTTGTGAAAATTTAAAGCTAATTTTGAAAGTTTTTAACGATGCTACCTCTCAATTATCCGATTCTTATTGTCTTACTTCCGTATTAGTTTTAGAAAATTGTGCTAAAATTAGTTATATATTCAAGCATTTTAAAGATTGTCCAGTTTTAGGTGAATGTATTGGTCGTATGAGAGAAAAATGGCTAAAGTATTTTTTGAACATTCCACAATTATTTTTAGTAGCTAAACTATTAGATCCTAGGATAAGACAAGATGGTTTAGAAGACATAGTTACGTATTATTATCAAAATTTATTCCCCGATGGCATTGACTTATTTTTAACCGAACATATCCCAAAAGCAAGTGACGTTGTAAATGAAGCTAAAAATTGTTTATATGATATTTTTAAGGAATATAACACAATTTATGGTCCAAATAATGATAATGTAGGTACTAGTAGTACTAGTCAAATGAGTGATGACTCATTTAATTGGGTAGATAATTATGTAAATTCAAAAACTCAAAAACGTGCACGAGACGATTCTAATACTATTGAACTTAATATATATTTAACAACAACTTTTGGGCCTATAGATAATTTTGACATTTTAAAGTGGTGGGCACGAATGGCCCAAAATTATCCTATTGTATCGTTGATTGCAAAGGAGGTTCTAGCTTCTCCCGCCTCAACCGTCGCCGTAGAACACGCATTTAGCGTGGGAGGGTATGTTTTGGATGAAAGAAGATCAAGGTTGAACGTTGTTAATTTAGAAAATCAACTTTTATTAGGCGATTGGGTTAAGGCACAAGATCGATTACAATATAAGTTAAGTAGTTCCTAGGAGGATGATGGCTTTGATGAAAATACATCGACCGAGGGCAATTGAACTACGTCGGTAATGCCGCTCTATGAAGTAAGTTAATTGTAATTTTTAGATTAGAATTTTTTATTTATAGATTAGATTTTTTATTTATTGAATAAATTGTAAATTAGAGGTAAGGCTCCTTTGGCAAAGTTCATTGGTTGTCCCCCTGCTTGTAATTTTTTATTATGATTAATAAAATTGGCCAGGGTACCGTCCCTGTTTTTTTTTTTAAATACTTTTGGTTATTTACAATTATAAAGTTTAACTTTAAATATTAAAAAAATATTTTTGGTAACTTAAAAAAAATTTTAAAAATTAATATGAAGTTTACGAAGGTTTAAACTTTAAATACGGTATTTAAAAAAAATAATTGAAAATTACGATTTGAACCGTGAACCATGAACCGTGAAATTTGAACCGTGAACCGTACGGTTTCGATGCGGTTCAGGTTCAATATTTTGACATTTTGTAAACCGGCGGTTCGAACCGTGTGTGCATCTATGTAGAACTCATAGAACTAATTAATTTCAACAAGATTACCAAAGAGACTTTAATCACCACAAATAAATAAAATGAAAGTCATGGGTCGGGAAAAACAAACACAATTATGTAATTTTTAACACTTGACTGTTTAATTGAATAATTAGATCTAGAGAGATTAGTAGCTATAGAACAAGAACATACCTGATTCAGTTTATGTCAAAGAGTGTGATTTTGACAGATTCAGTAAAATCACAAAAATATAATTTTAAAAAAATTTTGTATTTTTTTCTATTATGTAAAAATCAAACAATAGAATTTGAGCCCTAACTTTGTTCAAATTGCAAGTTCAAATACCGAACCCCAAGAGAAATTTAGACTCTAATCACCCATATTAGGCCAATCAATTCCTTTAGAATATTGTATGTAATCAAACAACTACTATATTGTGATGGTAAAAATCCATCAACCCCATGGGCGGATCTAAAGGGTGTTCGAGGGGGGCTCAAGCTTACCTCAAAATTTGCAAAAATATGTAAATAAATAAATAAATAAATATATATATATATATATATGTATATATATAACTCAAACTCACACACTAACTCCACTCTCCACCCACCTTCTCTCTATCAATTATCAAGTCTTCAAAAAATCCTGCAGTACTACTCATCCAAAATCCTCCTCTCCCTCGGTGCTATCTTTGATCTCCCACCAAATTACCAAAAGAGACAACAAACATTTACATCCCCAATCTCTCCTTCACTCGGTATACTTTCTAACTCTTGTAGTTTAACTCTTTAAATTTTTAGGCTTTGATAGTTTGATTATATGAAAAAATGTGATATATTTGCATGCTAAATTTGTAGCAACTATTTTTAGATCTTTATTTTTTGTACACATTTTCGTCCCAAAATGTTGACATTTAATTTAACTCTTTAATCGTTATATTTACAATATTTCAAAATGTAGTTTTTTTTTTTTTTAATGGATAAGGCTCATTAAGTCACCAACTATATGTAACTTCTTTTTTTGATAAATGAAGTTATTTTATACGGTTATTACTCTTTATAATATTTCTTAAATTTCAAGCCCACGTGGTACTAAAATTCTGGATCCGCCCCTGATCAATCCCTTAAGAAACTTACCCGAAAACTCCTAACTTTTGTCTGATAGATTACAGTATTACCTTCGAGTTCGATCCTCGAACTCGAGTTACTGAAACTTCAATTCAAGGAAGACGATTATTTTCTTGGTCTAGCTCTAGAGAGCACAATGGGTATAGAGAAAGGGATGAGCAAGAGAAATTTGGGAGTAGAATAGATGCGGGGTAATTCCTACAGAGTATATTTTTGCGGGAAGAAATTTTTGAAAAAAAAAAAAAAAACCGTGGTTCGTGAATTATTCAGGCGGGCGGGAACAAAATGAGACGGGTTTTATGCGTTACTTATTTTCTAATGGGTTGATTATCAACTGCCTCAATATGATAATTAAATAATTAATTAAATAACACTTACAAATATCCTAATAGATGGCTTTATGGGGCCTTCAAAAATAATAATACTATTCTATTTTACAAATGACACTTATGAAAGCTTAATAAATGGCTTTATGAGATTGATTGCTCTTTGGATATCAAACAAAAAAAATAAATGGCTTTATGGAGCCTTTTTTTAATGAATACTGCGTCTTTTACTTCTCCAAGTACATATCGTGAGAAATAATGCACCCGCACATCTCCAATAACTACAGAGTCCACCCCACACGCCCGATCCCTTCTTGAATTTCACAGTCGTCGTCGTCGTGTTAATATTAGAAGATGCGTGTAGCTGCACAAACTGATCATGTGGTTGCTGCTGCTGCTGCTGCTGCACCAACTTTTTGATAGATTCATGGGGATTACAAAAGCAGCATGCGTGATGATCAATTTCGGTGGGATTTGGGCGGCGTGGGTTCATTGTAATCCCCATGATACTAAATTCTTGTCTAATCTCTTCAACAATTTCATTGATAAAAATATTCCACTTCCTGCCGATTAAATTATTGCATGCATGTTAATTTCTAATCTAAATCAAGCAATCAATGTAGGTCATCTTATTTTCCTTTCTGAGTAACATGATAATTCAACTTTATTTTCCTTTGTCTATCACAATCATGCCTAGCTTAGATTAAAAACAAATTAATTTCTTCTACGATTAGATACTTAATTTGTAATCTTAATTAATTTATACTCACTCCGTTCCTATAAATGAGATTGCCATGTTTGATCCGACACACAGATTAAGAAAAGATAATTGATTTTATTATAAATAATTAATTGATTAAGAAATTTGGAAAATAATATGGATCCAAATAAAATTTTATCAAATTTCTCATTGATTCCAATCTAATTAGTGGGAAGCATGTTAATGGTAGATTGATTTTGGGATAAGAAATTTTGACAAAAAGTTTGGATATCTTAATATACGTACATAATTAATTAATACTCCTTCGGTCTCTGTTAGCATTTTTCTAAAATTTAGAAGTAAGTAATGATTTAATTTGTTTGTAAAATTATATTCAATCATCGATCGATCCTTAATTATGTTATGTAAGAGTATATATATATATATATGAGGACCGAAACTTATGTAATTAGTCTGTCTAATTGAGTAGGTAAAGTAGTACTAGTAAAATGTAAAGAAATTAATTACCCGCTTAAAATCTTTCCTCTAAGACCTGTAACTTGTTCGAGGGCAGCTCTCCACGCTTTGACCTTGTTGTTCCATTCCCAGTTCCAGAACCAGAACCAGTACTTGTTCTCATGCTTTGCAAGTGCTTTGCCATAGCTTCCTCTTTGATCCAGGAGATCTTCCGGTTGTACACCATTCACATATACAGGTTCGAGTACGTAGCCGGAGCCCAATTCGCTCTTGCGTCCAAGGATGAGGACGAGCTCATCGAGGCACCATTCCGAAGATGCAAAATTATTCGAGAAAATGATTGCCGCCCCCATTGAGTTGTTGATTGCCTTTTGTATTTCCAAATCAATGACTTGACCCGTCCGTATACACTCATCATCCATGAAGACGTTGAATCCTTCACGAAACAATGCATCGTATAGGAGGCAAGCAAAATTATCCCTCACGTCTGCCCCTCTGAAGCTCAAGAAAATGTGAATAGGGGAGGCTAGTTGACTTTTGGCTGTCGCAACCCCAATCTGAGATACTAACAACAAGAGTACCAAGACGACCATCTTTTTAATTTTTCCAGTACAGTATTATCTATCAAACTTAATTTCTAGCTGGATCTGGAAGATGACAGCCGTTTTAGCAAAAGATGAGAGATCGATTAGCAAGCTAAACTTGAAATTTGAGGGCAAAAGTCTTTTTTTGAATCTTGGAAGAACTCAAATTAACACATTATATACTAGTGGGTGAGAGGTTTCGGTTCCATTAAATATTGTCAAATGGATCTTTATTTATTTTGGTTTGTGTCCTGACCCTTGCTTGACCCTTTGACCCTTGACCCTTGTCAGCTCTCTCACGCGTTCGATGAAGTTTCTATTGTTCAACTACAGAGCGATTGGTAATGTATTGCTCACCTTCTAGAAGTTCTAAAAATTACTCCCTCCGTCCCTAAATTATTGTCTCCTTTCCTTTTTCGTCCGTTTAAATAATTGTCTTGTTTGAAACTTTCCTTTTTAAAACATCATTTTTACTAGTTTACTCTTACTTTTTCTTCCTACTTTAATTATGGGCCACATACACATGGGCATTAAAGGAAACAACACACTATTTCAATACTATTCCAATATTAATAATCAAGTCAATTGAGTTTTCTTAATCCGTGTGCCGGATCAACCCAGACAATAATTTAGGGACGGAGGGAGTAAAAAATATGTTGCATCAAGAGCAACCATATATTTCCTTATTGAAACCAAGACCACTAATATCTCTTACCAAAAATAAAAACTCTTATCTATCTAATATTTACAACGGCTATGCATTGGGAAGAAGAAAAACAAAATGCTAGTTAGGTTTACAACTATTTACTACTATGGTAACTGATGGATGAGTTTTATACTCATCCGTTGGATACTTTTCTGACTTAAATTTAGCAAATTCTTGAGATTTTATTATCTAATATAGGTTGCTAATGCTTTAATGAAGTTTCAGGGATCTATGGAGGTCATGAGAACTATTCTAGAACGTGGAGGGATTTAAGTGCAAGACGCAAAAGAAGAAAGGAGAAAAACTAAAAATTGCCACCTGAGCGGCCGCCCGTTTCCAGCTTTTTGAGAATTGTGAAAAGCCATTCTGAACGGCCGCCCTGCGCCAATGCGGAAATTGCCCTATTCCTGATATTTAGGGGTTTTTTTGGCCTGAAAATTTAGTTTTTAAGTAACCTTTGTTGGGTAAGGAAGGGGGAATTTTTTTAGAGAGATAAGCACTTGGGAGTTACTTGTAATCTTGATTTTATTTCTTTTTCCAAGAATCCAAGGATGGATCAACAATTGGTTTTGATTTTTGTTTCAATCATGAGGAACTAACCTCATCATCTAAGGATTGGAGGTAACTATGTATCAAAGGTTTATGCCGCAATATAATTCTTATTCAATTCATTGGTTCTCGTTATTCGCAAAAGTATTTTTATTGAGTCTTTTTGTGTTGTCTTTGCGTGTAGGTAATTACAACTGTCTAGATTATCAGGATATGATGAATTGCACGATCCGAATGCATAAGTCATATAACTGCCATCTTTTGTGAATATTAATTCATATTGATTTATGATCATGCTAAGATAGGAATTAGGTTCATTATTCCTAAGTTCTTAAAGGGTCCCTACTTGTTATATGGACAGATCAAGAAAGTATAACAATTGGGGATACTGAGATTACAAATCGTGATTCAAGCGTCCCAATCTTTATCTTTGTGAACGAACTCTAGAATTGAACTGATACATAAATTCAACAGCATAAATCCAAGATACAGAGTGAATCTCATTTCCTAGGCTTCCCAATTCTTGCTAAATCTCCGAAAGTGTTTGCTTGATAGTTAGTTAGTATTTAATTACTGCTTAGTTAAATTAGTTCTTAATCTCAAACAATCTTTATTTACTTTATTTCTCAATCAAAGTTGGTAGTTATTTCTCTAAATCAAACTCAAGTCTCCGTGGATCGACCCTTGTCCTGTGCAGCTATACTCCGGTATTCTTGTGCACTTGTAAGGTATTATTTCATTCATCAGTAACAAGTTTGCCTTTAAAGCAAAGTGTATGTGAGGCGCATGTGCATTTTTAAGGCAGAGTTGTTACCATAGTGATAGAATTAATTATAAACATAGCAATGTTGTTTCTGACCATAAAAAATTTGTACGAAATTGGCTAGTATGTAATTGTCTGTATGCTTATTATCCATGTTTTGCTTACTTTGATATGTGGTTAGATTGCTATAGCAACAACTGAAAATGCGAGTGCTAAAATAGTTTTGTAAGGACTTTAAAATTGTTTGGAAGTTACTGTAAAATAATAATCTTAAACCCTAGATCTTGAACTTCATGATTATCACAATAGCATATAATTAATCTTAAGTAAAATACCTGAAAACATGCTGTTTGATTCTTATAACTTGATATAGATCCAAAATCTGCAGTATAATGGTCAAGAACAGACGGAATACGATTTCTCCCTTTTGGCCTGAAACTCTAATGAGTTGGTTTTTGTAATAATGAACATGATGGGTATTGCATCTCTTTATATCGGAAAAGGGAGGACCGGATTCCTATTAGGATTAGGATTTAATCTCAACCGTCTATCAAGGTAGAGTTTAATTAGGAAATTAACTCCTTTTACAAACCAGCATTTAATATGATTTAGTAATCCTAAATCAACCGTGATTCTCACTATTGACCACATAGTATTTGTTACTGCATAGCTAAGACCATTTTGGGGTTACTTGCATTATTGTAGAGTTTGGAGTAATTGACGACTATATATTATGTTGAGGCTCTGGGGGTAATTGTATGTTTGATGAAATGTGTTTTTTTTCTTTTTTTTCCCTTTGGGGGTGGGGGTGGATTGTAAGATTTATTTTTTGCGGGTAAAGAAATTTTCTTATGTGGTCAATAGTGAGAATCACAGTTAATTTATGATTACTAAATTATATTAGATACTAGTTTGTAAAAGGGGTTAGTTTTCTAATTAAACTCTATCTTAATGGACGGTTGAGATTAAATCCTAATAGGAATTTGGTCTCCCTTTGCCTTAAAAAAGATATGCAATACTCATCATATACATCTATTATGAAAATCAACTCGTAAAGATTTTAGGCCAAAAGGGAGAAATCGTATTCTCTCTTCTTTGGCTATTATACTGCAAGTTCAAGATCTAGGGTTTATGATTATTATATTACATGGATGTTAGAATGGATAGCTCGATTTTAGGCCTGTAGGACTTGAGGGGTGCGAGGGCATAGCCCCCGCGGTACGGACTGTGGGTATAGGGCAAGGATGGATTGTGGATGCTGCACTGTCCCCTTTTTGGTAGTTCGCAATTTTTCTTATTTGTGTTAGCTTAGGGCTAGGTCTTGTATGTTATATATTAGTTGTAACCCTAAAACATGTATAAGGTTATCATATAAATATACGTCAATATTAAAACCTCAAATACTCTATCTTCTTCAATCCTTGATTGTTTGATCATTGATTATTGTTTAATTCATTGTTCCGCTATCGCACAACAACAGATTTGTGAAGTTTCTTTCAATGTTTATACACAACAATTTGGCATTTGATTTGCTCGCCCATCTGATTCAGATTTATGCATCTTTGATTATTTTGTATTTCTTCTTTTCTATCCAGACAATCGATTCTTAAGTTCACTCACGTTTTTAAAAACTCAATGGAGCTTCTCATATATAATTAGAATGAAGCAATGCTATGTTTAAGATTTGAGGTGTTGAAGATGAGAAATATTCATCTGCTTGACCATTCAGCCCCTTATGGAGTAGAAATAGTGAAATAGTTGCTCTTATTGCCTGTTGCCCCTGTTTGTTAAAATTGAAAATTAAGGTCTGAAAACTGATATCTAAAAAAAGTAGAGTTGAAAACATTAGGACATCATCTTTTGACTTAAAATTTTAGCTATTTTTAAGGAATTCTTAATTTTTTAAGTGATATAATATTGAATTATCAAACAATCTTATTTTTAAATTTACTTCAAAAATTTTCTAATTAAGCTCTTAATTGGGTTAACAAACAGTTTTTATATATGTTTGTGCATGCATGATGAGATGGCGTGCTTCGCAGGTGCTAAGGAGCAAGATTTTCTACTCTAGGCAGTTTAGAGGAGAGTGAATTGTTTCTATGGAAAATCGAAAAGGAGTCGATGCTCGACCTTTGCATGCATATAGATGTAGATGTTAGGGTGGGTTGATGTGTGTTTGTTTGTTGGCAGGTCCGAGGTTACTGCTATTGCATGCGGCTTCATTATGTTGGAGGTCTAGTCTAGGAATTCCTCCTTTTTTTTTTTTTGTTGGGATTTGAAGCCGTCTTTATTAGTCCATTAACTTTTCGGTTTTATTTTATACAGTATGTATTAACTTTTCTCTTGTTTATAAATTAGTTATGGATGTATATACTATGATGAGGATAAAAATTAGTAATTGTTTATTTCTATTTTCTTATATTAAAATTATATATAGTGTCATCTTGTTGTAAATATAGATCGATGACGGACGCTATGTTGACATTGTTGCTTTTGTCCTTACATCAGTAAGTAGTATTGTGGAACTTTATGATTTCCTAGGAAGGTGTTGTTGGATGCTAAGGAGTGAACTTAGTGGTGGATAATTGGCGCTAAGAGAACCTAGTTTTCACACAATAAACACTCATTTTGAAACGAAGGGAGCAGCACTTTCCATAATTTATAAGCTTTACTCTGAAAATACATGAGATTACCAGCAATCCAACAAAACTGCATTGATACAGTACGCAATCTCAACAATCCCATACATAGGACCTTCAAAACAGCAAAAGAACAATAGTAGTAGTCCGGACATATCTACTTAGCTCCAAAAAGGAACTTTTTAAGTCTTCCGAAACAAATAGAAACATCACTGATTCACTAGTTAACATTCCTTTTTTTTCATTTTTTTCCCCTTGGTACAAGCAAATTCACCTAACCAACAAAACCCTTGAAACCTTTTATTTATTTACACATCATGTAGAACTATCAGGTACATAATGACTGAAAATGAGAACCTCATGTAGCTTCTGCAACTGAGAAATGCAGGCTTGCGACAGATTTCTTGAGGAAACTACTCCCACAATATTGATCTGGGTTCCCAACATTGAAATCCATCACACTTGGCTGAGCCTCATCAAATTCAACCACTTTCTCTTCGTAATCCATCATCTTGAAACCCCTGCTGCTGGAATTCCCACCATGTTTTCGACCTTGTTTCTTGTCTTTGCTCTTGCTCCCTCGAGAATTTTTACCCCCAGCCTTCTGCTTGTTCTTAGAATTCTTCTTGTTGTGCCTCAGAGGTTTGTTTGTTACAACGTGTGACACTGCAGTGGGAGTCGGATCGTACACATCTGGTGCCCACTTGACAGTAAGCTTCTTTGGTGGGGCTCCCTGTTTCTCACGGCTACCTTTCAGGGCAGATACAAGCTTCCTAGGGGTCTGTCGAAAAAAATGAAGTGTTACGGAAGAAAGAAAAACTATATCTGTTAGAGAAGGGTCCGGGAAACTTCAACAGAATTATATGAGCTCTGATTTCATTGGAATGAAACATCTCCACAAAGAAATACAGAGCCATGTATACATTTCATTATAAATTATAATATGAACTCCCACTCTCGATATTCTATTCTAATAATGATCCATTTAAAGATCCATTCTCCAGATATAAGCTAGCAACTCTTATAATAATCTAAACATTAACCCTCACTTCCCAGGAATAAGTTAGAAATAAAATTACACTTTAAATTTATACCAATCACTCAACTAACAATATGTATAACAGTAGATAAACATTATATATATTCTCACATCAGCCCTCAATTTTCAAAAGGGCAAGTTAGGATTACAGATGGAGTTCAAATTTTATAATCATCACTTAACAAGCAGCAATGTATAACATCTTCTTTTTTTCTTTCTATTTTTAAGTTGTTGGGGAGGAGATTTGACAAGTCCATATGCAGATACAGGCTGCCAAATTGATGAAATCCGACACGCTCACTCACTACCAATCTATCACCACCAAGTTCCACATCTACCTCTGAAAGGGATTGAGACAGTAACAAATAAACCAAGTTCCAAAATGATGAAAATGAGACACGCTCATTAACTATAACCATAGTTATCAGTATCCTGCGATACAATACAAAAATTAAGGTAATCGATACGTATCTACGGTGTGCATCTCTTTTGGTAACGTATCCTACAATACGTTATTTGTATCTCACAATACGGTAGCGTATCTTACGACACAATGCCGTATCTCATAATATAGAATCGCACGAAATGAAACTATATTATAATTTTATAATCATTTCTAAAAAATCAGCATATAAAGACTGCTTGAGTTATTTAAAATTAGATTGTTTTTTGAAACAATTTTAGGTTTATATTATATTGAATAATTCTATGGTGTAATCAATGAAATATAGTTTTCAGGTGTTAATTTACAAATACTGGTTCTAATCATTAGCTATTGTCAAAATTTTATGGATACACTTATATCTACTATGATTCGTACTTCCCATACATATTTTATAATTTCAGATGATATACCTAAAATTTTAGTGTATTTCTAAATGCAAAGCGTATCCAACAATATGCAAAACGTATCCCAATACATATCATGAAAATAAAATTAGGAAACACGATATGTATCCCGATTCAACAGCTATGACTATAACCACCAAGTTTCACATATACCTCTGAAAGGGATTGAGAGTTGCAGACAAACCCCAGGGGACTCACTAACTTTGGGTAGGCTACTTGAAAATTGAAACTGGTAAAGAAATCATAGTGATAGAAACTACTCTGCAACAGCAAAAGTGGTGAATCCAGCTCTAAGTAAATGATAAAAACAAATCTAAATATTAGCAGGAAATTCACTCAACAGATCCACAGATCGTCAAACAATTATAAGGAAAAGAAAAGCACAAAAATAACATAGATGTAGGTGTCAATGGTACGTGAAATGCATACTCACAGGCAAAGATATAGATCTTGGGTAGGCCGGAGTAACCAATTTAGCGTTTTCATTCTGCGTCAATATTTCAGAGGTTATATCAGCCACCCCATCCTTGGGCTTCCCTTCATGTTTCCCTCCTAAAGATGCTGCAGAACATGGCATAATCTCGGCAGACGATGGAAAGGTTGCGGACTTGCTAAGACACTTTCCTGAAGTCATAGTGTTACTGTGATGACGCTTTGGATTCATATCTCTCTTCGCCTCCCCAATACTTACAGAAGATATAATGGAGTCTGAAACAAATTCCTGGTCATCATGAACACTAAGATGCTCAGTGAGACTGTTTCCTAAGTCATCAATAGAGGAATCTGCCACGACACTGCAAGTAGATTTTGGTGAATCCACACCCAACTCAAGAAAGCTGCTTAGATCTTCAGAAACTGATAGAACACCATGGGAGCAGACTTCCATTTATCGACACCAATGCTGCATGGAAATATACTCGTATAAGGACAAAGTATACTAGTAAAGATCCATAAAACGAGATTATAGTAAGAAAGCCTTCAAGAAAAATTATATACAGCTACTGAAAAGAATTTCATTAAGGATCTTTAATCTGACAAATCGGTTCAATACTGAAATATCCAATTGCCCTTTACGTTATACACGTTCCAGCATCCTTCACTTGACAATGAAATTACAATCAAAAACAAAAACAGTACGCACCCAATGCTGCATCTGGCTAGTAAATTTTGTATCTTATTCAAAACAGATGCATTATGGCATTCATCTCGCAACTAATGAAATTACAAATTAACGTAAATCAATCTGTACAACTACATCATGTTTAGATTACTTTGATGTGGGTAAATATATATATAGAGAGAGAGAGAGATATTACCATATCTTTGAGAAAACAACAAAAAAGGGAATGTACCAGTTAAAAAGAGAACGAGATTATAGTAATTAACATACTCTGAATTGCACAATTATATACTAAACCCTGATCTAGCATGTTTGTTAAGTGTTTGTTTCACTTGCAGTCTTTCAAATAGCACCTTTCACTATTGTCTCCACTTCCTTTGAAAAATTCAACCAAATATCTCCGTCATTTTCTCATAAAGATACCTCCATGCTCACAAGACGGCAACAAATGTCCTTTATCAATATCTTGTAGATGCTTAGGCAAGACCTTCTTCTTTTGTGATAAAGCAAGATAAATTAATGAATTATAGAACTAGATGCTGGCAAGTACAAGTCCAGACCATACAGGACCAAATAATTTATATCCATTTTCATAGTCCATTAGAAAGTAAACAATAGAAGAAGTAACTTCTCCAGTACTACAATGATTCTATTAATTAACAAAAAGAGCTGTTACTACAAAATTAACATTCCCTAATATAAATACAAATATTGCAAATTTGAGAAAACTAAACAACATAAAACTTTAATGAAATCTTACTCCTACATGTTACAAACCACATAAGGATTTGATCAGCTACCAAAAACAGTTACAAAACTAATTTTTACAAAAATCAAAGAAATAAAGCTACTTGATCAAAAAAACATAAATCAGTAATTTAAGAAATCTAAAACAGCTCAAAAAACACAAACTTGCTCACCGCATTTACAAAGCTACCATAATGAGATCGGTCAAAAGCAAGAGCTCATACAATATAAATTAAAAATTCCCTAAAAATTATTTTAAAATAACACAAAACTGAAAAGGAGGATAAAATATTAATCAAATTACAGACAAATAAATTTTACCTTCTTTGTGACTAAGAGGCCTCTGGACCAAATTTTCCAAACCGATACGAATGTAAGCTGGTTGTGCTACTACAAACTCTTCTAAACAACGAAACTCAAAACCGTGTAGCGGAAAAGAGAGAGAGAGAGAGAGGAGATAGAGAATGAAACAGATATGAGAGAGAGAGATTAAGCTAATTGTTAACTAAGATTACCACGACGATCACTTTTCTCAAGCTGATGTTTCAGACGATGAGAGTATGAGCCGCCATAGAAAGACGTAACGTAAGATCGAGTTAGCAATTCAAGTGAAGGCACCGAAGGCATTGTTCGATGCTCTTCAATTCCTCAAATCCCCCCCAAAACCAAAGAAAACAAAACCCTAACCCTAACCCTAACAAATGGATCGAGGCTGTGGATTGAATAATTCGATTATAGCGATTCAATCAAGGCATGAAATAGAACATAATGATTTAGATCAGTCAAATGAGGATCGGAACACGAAGATCGGCATCGCCAAACATGGCTTGAATACCGGAAGACTTTGATTCTAGAGAGAGAGAGAGAGAAATGGAGGAGAGAGAAAAAAAAGATAGATAGAATGGATAATTTAGTAGCGCAGAAATAGAAAGAAGGGATGCTAGTAGACGCAGAGAGATTGGAGGAAGGCTTGGTCAACGAATCCGGACAAGTCTGGTTTGGGCCTGTTGACGTGGAGAGATATTATTGTGTTTGTAAGAATTTGGGACGTGTTAGATACTCCAGTATTTTTTGTAATGGGGCGATTTTGGTGGGTTGAGCTTATGACATGATGATGATGATGCTGATGGCTGAGTTTGGGCTCGGTAGCAAGTACAAAAGGCCCATCTTCTCTTTCGCATCAATCGGAATTCTACAATTTGCAATGAGTAATAAATATGGGCAATCTCCAATGTTAATAACTAGTTAGTACCTTTGTTCTTAACTATTACCGATGATTTTTACTTACTATTTTATTTACTTTTCAATATTTGATTCTCAACTTGGTTTTTAGGTGATTTTCACAATGTCACTCAAAATTTTCACACACTAACTCATTTATTTTTATACTTTTCATACAAATTAATTTCTTTATTATAGTTTTAATTACTATATAGCATATTTTAAATATTTTGTATAAATAAATTTATTTATTTAGAAATTAATATTTTACATATTGAATTTCTTGGATGTATAAATAAATTAATTCATTTATAATTTTAATTAGTATATTACATATTTCAAATATTTTGTACAAACAAAGAAATTAAATTATTTTTATTTTAAATTTATAGTTTTCATTAATATATTACATATAATTTTCATTACTAATTTTTAAATACTCCGTACAAACAACAAATACTTTGGTACAAACAAACACTTCTTAAATACAAAATAAAATAATTTAGATAATTCGTAATACTTAAACTATCAATGAAAAACTTAAATTTCGTCATTGAGAGCTCATATATGCTCAACCAAGTCGGCTCGAAGTTCGAAGTTCATGATGTCGAATACTGTTACGAATCCCACCCATTCACACAAGATATTCTTGGAATCCTCCGATTGGCACATTGATGGCCTATTTGGGGACATCACTAGTATCATCAAAAAAGTTTGTAATCTCTTCACCCTCATCCTTGACAATCATGTTGTGCAAAATAATGCACGTTAACATAATTTCCTTCAAGTTATCTCTATATTAGAATCGAGCAGGACCTCTTACAATTGCCCATCGAAATTGGAGGACTCCAAATGCTCGTTCCACATATATTTTTTGTAGCCTCTTCTCTTTCCTTGAATTTCTTTCTTTTAGGATCCTCCGAACACGAAAAGCTCTTGATAAAGGCAACCCATTCCAGATAAATTCCATCTGTTAGGTAGTATCCTCTTGTATATGGTGTGTCATTGGCTTCAAAATTTACTGGTGGTGTATTTCATTGGAGTACGGTACTAAATAAAGGTGATTCCCACAACACATTAAGATCATTACGAAAACTTGCGACCCCAAAAAATGCATGACATATCCACAAGTCTGCAAACGCAACTACTTCAAGTACAATTATAGGCTTCTCATGACCTTTAGCAAATTGCCCACTCCATGCGACTGGGAAGTTTTTCCATTCCTATTGTATATAGTCAAGACTTCATAACATGTCTGGGAAGCCATGTCTCTGCTCATGAATTTGAAGTAGACATTGGGTATCAGCAACATTTGGAATTCTCAAGTAATGCTCTCCAAACAATTCAATAATACAGCGGCAGAAGTTGAACAAAATGTCAATGGCAGTTGATTTACCCAGACGGAGGTACTCGTCGAGATGGTTGGCCGGATCTCCATAAGTCAATTGACGAATAACCGCCGTGCATTTTTTAAGTGGCGAAAAACCTATTTTTAGAAATGCATTGACCCTCAATTGAAAATATAGTGAATGATTCTCCAATGCATTAACTATTCGAAGGAATAAGTTTCTCCTCATTCGGAAGCATCGTCGAAATATGTAATCGGGATACACAGGATGATCAAAGAAGTAATCATTGACAATTTGATTGTGTCTGTTTTGACGATTTCGGTTGTGGTACTTAATTTATTTTTCGTCTTCTGTTTGACTTGACTTTTTTTCGCTTCAATCAACTGTTGGGTGTGTTGAAATAGCGTCAATATAATTTCTTCACCTGGAGAATCATTAGAGTCATTAGAGGTGTTGATTTCATGAAAGCGGGCTTCGACTACCTCATCACTAGAACTATTAGACATTTTGTGGTGGGAGAATGGAATTTTACGCGAGAGAGAGAGAGAGAGAGAGAGAGAGAGAGAGAGAGAGAGATAAATGTTAAGATATAGAATATGAGGAGGTATAAATATATTTATACAGAGGAAATGTTTTTAAAAAAGAAAAAACATTAGATGGAATTTACAAAAAACAAAATATTTATTCAGAAAAAAAGTAAAAAAATAAAAAACTTTTTCAGAAATAGGTCAAAATAAAAAACTTTATTAGAAAAAGTAAAAAGACAAAAAACTTTAAATGATATCAAGTAAAAAACAAAATACTTTTTAAAAAAATATAAAAACAAAAAACTTTTTCAAAAATAGTATAAAAACTTTATCAGAATTTATCAGATAGATTAATAATTGTGATTTGAGTCTGGTGCACTCCATAGAAAGGCTTCTCAACTCAAGCTGCAGCATTTCGAGAAATTCATAGTTCATAAAACATGATAACATAAAATATGATTACATCAAAATTACACAAAACGTGTAATTTAAAAATTACATAACTTGAAAATCACAAAAAACCAACATAGAGTTTAACTAAAATTGATACCCCAATTGGCTCCACTTATTTTTAATCATATCACACATATGTTGATGCATGATACGAGCATCTTGGGTCATTTCACTTACATCTTGCGTCATAAATTTGAATCGTCCATGAATAATTCATGTTGAATTTTTTATACTTTTGCATTAGCTGCAATTCTCTTAGCATCTGCAAAAGCTTTCATTGCATCTGCAAAAGCTATTTTAGCATCTGTCATCTTGTTCTTAGCTTCTGCTTCAATTTTTCCGACTTCTGTGTTTTCTTGGAACTTTTCTACCATTTCGCAATATTTTTCGACATTTATATTCTCTGTTGCAGCTTTGGCCTTTCCCTTCCTCTTTGCAGCCTTTTGCCTGATTGGACTAGTGTGCTCACTGATTTCTTCTACATCCACACTCGTAGGGGTGTTTCCCTCTTAACCAGATGTCCTGGCCTTCTTTGTAGTGTGTAGGATGTCTGATTGTTTTTCAAAATGGGAAGAATCCTTCGTCATCCTCCAAACATGTTCAAATTTTAATTGCTGATTTTTTCCGCCTTGTATTTTGAATAAGAATTACTCAATAAGTCCTCCATGCTCCAGCCAGAATGATTCTCGTTTTTCAATGTGTTGTAGATCGCATTAAACCGATTCATAAATGGGCTAATCATATTATACCAACGTGATTTTAACATTATTTTCTCTCTTGCCATACTTCCCTTGGGCCGAGCTTCGTTGTAATATTCAGCAATATGTTCCCAAAAGGCATTTTGTTTTTGGCCCCTACCGACCACTAGATCTAGACTTATTGTGAGAATTGACTTTGCAAGAAGTTTGTCTTCAACTTCTCCCCATTTTGCCTCACTGTTCTTTCCTTTATTCGGTTTTCATGTCTAGTTCAACAAAAATGTTCTACATCAACTGGCGGTTTAGTCTAAGGGACAAACGACGGAGTTTTCGGTTCTTTGTCAGATGCAGATGCATCTAAATTTGTCCTTCGTGACTCATTTGATGGCATAGGATATGGAGAGAATCCATATGGAGGGGCTTGCATTCCAAATTGGTTGGCCATTGGCTGTCAATATTCAGGTTGTGGCAGGCAATTCACCCCACAAGGAGATTGAAAATTTTAAAAATTTGGATTATTTTGAGAAGATTGAAAGTTTGAAAATATCCTAAACCTTGGAAATTTCCAAAATTTTGTTGGTTATATGGATAACCTACAAAATTGGAATAATTTGGTAGGTATTGAGGGGTAGAAGAATTTTGAGAAAACTGGGCATTTGGAGGAATACGAGAATTTTGAGAACTTCCTCCTCTATCGACATTTGAAGGATTAAGAAATTATTTGAGTTATCATCCATCTTAAGTAGGTAAATAACTTCTAGCTAATCGAGAGTATGAAATTTTAAAGGAAGAGAGATGGATGTTGAATATATATAAAATATGAGGAGGTTATAGATGTATTTATAGATAGGAAATAATTTTAAAAAACAAAAAAGATTGACTGAAATTATAATAAAAAACAAAAAACTTTTTCAAAAAAGTATAAAAACAAAAATTTTTTTAGAAAAAGTAAAAAAATAAAATTATTTTTTTCAGAAAAAGTAAAAAAAAAACCTTTTTCAAAATTATAAACAACAAAATTTTTTTTCTGAAAAAGTAAAAAAACAAAATACTTTTTTATAAAAAACAAAAAACTTTTGAATAAAACCAAAAAACTTTTTAAAAAATAGTACAAAAACAAAGAACTTTATCAAAATTTTAAAAATAACTTTATTAGAATTAAAAAAATTTATTCAGAATTAAAAAAATAACTTATTGAGAAATTAAAAAAACTTTTATAGAAAAAGGTAAAAAAAAACCTTTCTCACATTATTATTCAATAGAAAACTTGAAAGTCATTTTGTTTAAAAAAGCATGCACACACAAGTGACCATCCATTAGTATATAACATATAAAATCTATTAATATAGTTATTTGTTTTTCAAAAACATCTTTAAAACATCTATTGATATTACTCTTCATTTTTCAATAAAAATTTATAGTCAATTATTTATTGTTCCAAAAAATCCTTATTCCTTAAATTAATTATAATATATAATGATATAATTTTCACATTATTGGTCTTTTTTTTTTGAGAAAAAATATAATATTATAGTAACTTTTGCTCTTTATTAATCATAGCCAATAAGATAAAATTGATTAGATAATTGGAAAGTTTACTTAACGGTTCAAAACTACCACTCCACGCTAATAATATTATGAAATATAAATGTGTTTTTTTTTCTTCTATCGTCTTCATTTGATATAAATAGACTTATTGTGCTTTTTATTACTATATATTAATGAGATGTTATTAAATTATTTAAATTGCAAATATTATTATAACTAATTTTGATTTATATTCATATGTCATTTCCAATATTTATCCTATTTTGATTTTGTTCAAACTATTCCATTAAAATATTTTCAATTACTTATAACGAGTTTAAAAAATCATCTTATTATAAATAAATTTTACTATTATTTTTAATTAAAACATGCATCACACATGTACTAACCAAATTTAACTTATTTTACAACACTTTATCTGTATATATATAATTTTTTTTTTATCATTATAGCAATTTGGTTTAAATCACAGCCATATGGACCAACTAAGGTGAGGTGTGTTTCTTCGCCCCTAACAAACTTAATACACCATCTAATACCTTTTTGCCCGCACGTAATTGGCCAATTTTAAAGCACATGGATCAATAATGTACTCATTTAAGCCGTTGATTGAACTTAATCCAACGATCAAAACTAGAGAAGAAGCTCATCAGAAAAAACCAAAGGCGCTGGCAAAAATCACCATATAAACCGGACACCCCTCGCTCCCCTATCTCCACGCTTCGACTAGACAAAGATAGAAAGAATTTTCCCCAGTCACCCTCTCTCTCTTGATCACCCGGTTTGTATCTCGGGAAAATTTTATTTTCTCTCTCCTACTAGATAATGGAGACTGGTGGTAAGGTCAAGAAGGGTGCAGGCGGCAGGAAGGGTGGTGGTCCCAAGAAGAAGCCGGTTTCTAGGTCCGTCAAAGCTGGTCTCCAGTTCCCAGTTGGTAGGATCGGACGGTACTTGAAGAAAGGCCGCTACTCTCAGCGTGTCGGTACCGGAGCTCCGGTCTACCTCGCCGCCGTTCTCGAGTATCTCGCTGCTGAGGTATACATATATAGTTCTTTATACGTCTCTGTCTCTCACTCCAAATTGGGGCAAATTTCTAGGGTTTCTAATTTGTGTTGTTTTTGATTAATTCACTTCAAGTTACGTTCATTTAACCAGATTTATGCAGTGATTTTGATAGTAATATGCATTATTGCTCAGATCTGATCTTGATTTTGCCTTGATTTAAGCATTGTGTTTGTGAGTGTATACCTGTTTGGTTGCTGAGGAAATGAGTTTTTTGGTTAAACTGTTAGCCATGTTACTAGTTTTACTTTTATGATGTTAGCACAGTTTTAATGATTTTGCTCAGAAATGGTGTTGACTTTGAACTCAAAGTTGTTATACATTGCTAATAAGCTTACCAAGAAGTCCCTTGCCAATTGTATGTTGTTACACAGTTGATAAGCCAAACATTGTCCTTTTTGGAATTGGTGATGATTTTACTGAACTTCAAATGGATTAGAGTTTTTAGTTACATTACTTAAATGTAATTCTATCTTGTCATAGTTTTGAAGTTTGGTGTTGATTTTGCTAGGAATGCACGTTTGAATGAACTTTTTGACTGCACTAAAAGTTCATTTTCATTGCTTCTTGCTAACAACCACTCTGCTGCTGCAATTCCCATGTTATAAGATTTCATTAATTCTGTGATGTTGTTGTCAATTAAATTAGATTAGATTTTTAAGTAGCTTAAAGCTTTGATAGTATATGATTAGTGTATTGCTGTTGAACTACCAAACATTGCTTTATTGCAAATCTATTTGGTTAGGATTTGTTTGAATTTTGTTTTGACTGGAACTTGTAATTGATTACTAGGTTTTGGAATTGGCTGGAAATGCTGCAAGAGACAACAAGAAGAACAGAATTATACCAAGGCATGTTCTATTGGCTGTGAGGAATGATGAAGAGCTTGGAAAGCTTCTTGCTGGTGTGACAATTGCACATGGAGGTGTACTACCTAACATCAACCCAGTTCTATTGCCAAAGAAATCTGAAAAGGCTGGAAAGGAACCTGCCAAATCACCTGCCAAAACCCCTAAATCCCCCAAGAAGGCTTAGGGTTTGAAGATATTGTAGTTGTTCATGAGTGATTTCTCTGTATGTAATTTGTGTTCCTGGGTTTAGGATAACTGTTTGATGGATGTTAGGATCATCAGAATCATTGTACTCTTCTTTTCAATGCTGAATCTGATGTTAGAACTTAGAACATCACTTGTCTCAAACGAAATTGTTAGTTTTTGCATCTCATCTGTTCTTATTTTGTCTTTTATTTGATTTCTAGCACATTGTCAAGAGATTTTTAAAGTGACTTTAAACTACTTAAAGGTTCGTTATGCCATAATATTGAGTTGATAATTCTTTCTAATTAAAGCATTGAGCTGGTTTGTGAGCATCAAATCATCATGGCTTTGGATTGAAATTTTAGCAAATCTAGCTTCGGATTTACAATGCACAAGCAAAATTATGCTCTTTAACATTCTCAAATGTTAAGGGGAGTTTCGTGATGGTTAAATTTTGTCTATTTTGGGCCAGTTAAGTTTGTTGATGGTGATGCTATGTGTGTTCAATTCATTTCTATAACCTAATGTCATGGACAGACGATTGTGGTTTTACATTTTTAGTAAACAGTGACGTGGTTTTACATTCTCAAATGTCTCTATGGAAATTTGGTGATGGTGATGGCTTATGATACAAACAATGTCTCAAAGATGCAACACGATTGTTGCTTCTTCCTGGTTGATTGATGCTAAATGTTGAGAACAAAAATGGAGATTGAGAATGTTGTTTGACGAAAGATGGGAATATCGTTGAGAGTGGTTGATTAATGTTAACAAAAATGGTGATCGAGTGTTGTTTGACGAAAGATGGGAATATCAACTAGTGTTAAAATCATCAACCACTCAATCTCCTTATTTCTATTTTTGGTACGAAAGATGTCTTAATGAGGTAATTCTTTAATGCTTGCCACTCACAAAGAGGTCAAGAAGGTAAGAAGGAAGATTCCGACCTTAATGAGTAAAGAAAGAAATGTTCACCCTTCACGAAGCCGTTGGAGGATACAATAGCCTAGCCGTGTGTCACCCCGCAACAGTATTGCTGCCACTCTGACCCAACTGCTCTGTTGCTTATAGGAGAGTGCCACAACTATGGAGATTATATCAGTGGACAGGCAATGACAGTTATGCTCTGGCATGGAGATTTCCCAGTACTCGTTAGTCACGGATCTGGCCTGCTTGTTGGTGTCAGTGAGTGCGACCCTGGAGCATTTGCGCACCGTAAAGTTGTTGATGGAGTGCTCTGATCTCCCCTAGCGTTTGAGAGCCAGTTTGTAAAACATTCTGATGGGCTCAGTTTCGACGTTTTCAGATTTCCCAAAGTGTAGCTGCGATTACTAGAATCTTCTCGAGACCCTGGATGTGTAACGCTGATTTTGTAGCGGCCCTAATCCACTTCTGTAGCCATAGCACCAAGTTAGTTGAAACCTCACCAACCAGCGACTTCACCTCCTGCCAGACAATTGTGAGCATTGGACAATGATTGAATGTATGATCTACGAACTCCGCTTTTGCCTGACATCTATTGCAAAGAGCTAGGGTCCACAGCCACTCCAATTCGGCTGAGGAGATTCTTTAAAGGTTATCTGTGCAAGTGATGCTGCCATAGCAACAGATGAATTTTGAATGGGAGTGGTAGCCGCCAGAGTGCTTACCAAACGGCGCCTTTCCCAACAATGCCTGCGCGCGATGTTCTACTGAAGATGGGGTTTGATTAGGTGATCTAGCTGAGTGAAGGAGAAAAGTATAAGCCGATTTCACCGAAAACCCATGTGGGTTGTTGGAAAAAACTGTAAATAATGAAGGAAATTGTGCTTCATGATTTGCAAATTTCTTAGTGGTTCATTTCTCGAATGACAAAGATAATTGTGGAAATATATTCTACTTCGTAAGAACATTGAAATCATATTTTTATTTGTCCAAAATAATATTGGATAATTGAGATATTAATGCCTAAAGTAGGTGAGTTGAAGTTTGTCCCACATTGGAATGCGGGACAAACTATTAAGGCCTAAGCTGGTCAGAGTGTGCTCGGATAGTGGCTAATCTCACTACTGTAACTGTGCTGGTTAATCATAGTGAGAAATCGAAAAAATTTCCTGGCTTGGATTTCAAGTGTTGGCAGCAAAAGGTGCTGTTTTACTTGACTACCTTGAATTTGACGAGGTTCTTGACTGAAGATTCTCCCAAGTTAGGTGAGAATGAAATAGATGCTTAAGCTGTTACTGCGGTAGAGGCTTGAAATCATGCTGATTTCCTTTGCAGAAACTATGTACTGAATGGGTTGACAGGCTCGTTGTACAATGTTTACAGTTCGAAGAAAACGACAAAGGAATTGTGGGAGACTCTCGACCACAAATATAAGACCGAGGATGCGGGTTCCAAAAAGTTCATTGTTAGCTGCTTCCTGGATTATAAAATGGTTGACTCCAAAATTGTTAAAAGTCAAGTAGAAGAACTACAAGTGATCTTGCATGAAATTCATGCCGAGGGGATGGCTTTGAGTGAGACCTTCAAAGTGGCTGCAATCATTGCAAAATTGCCACCAACTTGAAAAGATTTCAAAAATTATCTGAAACACAAGAGAAAGGATATGAATGTCGAAGGACTTATTCTCTGTCTTCGTATTGAGGAAGACAACAGGGGTGCTGAAAAGAAATTATTCAGTACAGTGGCTGCTAAAGCCAATGTTGTAGAGCATGGCTAAAGCTCCAAAAGCAAGAAAATGCTGTTCAAACTGGGAAGGGGTCGAATTTGGGACCTAAAGGAGGAATTTCTAAAAAGAAATTCGCTTGGAAATGTCGCGACCTGACCCGAAATTCGATGTGGAATCTCGTTCGGTGCGCGATGACGAGAACATGAAAATAGCATTTCAAAAATTCTTTTTAAAATAAAATGCAAAGTCATGTGAAAACCCTGTAATGCACGTGAAAGTTTTCTTTTAAACAACAAGATCTTTAAAACAAAACAAAAGCTCAATGGCAAAACAACAAGCCGGGGATACAACACATTAGCTAGCCACAAATACCACGAGCTAACGAGCTCGGTAAATACATAAACTATTTCAGAGTGCGCGGAAAATAAAAGTTACTAATTACAAAAGCATGGCAACCATGCCGGCACCTCAAAAGAATATAACAAGTAACAAATAAGACAACTACCCAACAATACATTGTTTATATAACATGTACACCCTCGGCCTCACTAAAAGTAAATACAAGACACAATGTGTAACTACCCAAAAGGACAATAACCAACTGGAACCGAACACGAGCAGACTACGGATTCCTCGCTGGACCTTGATCTAAGGAAAACAAATAAACACGAAATGGGGTGAGTCGAAACTCAATAAGCTACTAATGCAACAATATGGCATGTTAGATGCAATACAATAATGATAACAAGTATTCAAGGTATTGCAACATAGATCCTTTTACAAGACAAGTATAAACAAGTACAACATGTAGCCAAACAACCTCATACTACACGAGAGGCTCAACGATCGCCAACCGTCCCATACCGGTTGGAAACCATGACAAACATTCACTTATATAGGAAGCACACAAGAGCAATAAGTAAACATGTTACAAAGGATACAGTGTCGAGGTACACCTCCGACCAAACCAATACTTCCAACTAACCAACCAATATAATACCAAGTATCGAAGCCGTTGTTGACGTGCTCGATCAATAAACCAAATCAAGCATTCGAAGTTGTTGTTGACGTGCTTGAACCATAACAAAACTAAGATCTCATAACAATGAACCTGTGAACCATTTTATTTGTATTCACAATAAATCGGTGCCACCGGTCCCTACAACCCGGAAAGGTCACCCCGGTACAATAGCTTACCAACGTTGCAGTTTTTGCCTACAAACACTTGGCGCTATTCCTCTACCGTGGCCAACGGTAGGGGGCAAGAACCCAATGTATTAGCCTTCGACTATTACGTAGCCCTTGCTCTTGTAATAGTTGAACGTCAATACACCCCTCTCTAACAAATATGCCATGGACTTAAACTAAATGCTCAAGTAGAATATTTACTCAACATTTAAAAATAAACGGTCATACTCCTAAGTAGGGAGCATACCACAACAACAACATTCAATAACAACACGAATGTTTCAAGTAGGTTATAAAAATCCTACATACTAAATTTACCATCTCATAATATTTACGAGAATTAAACAACAACATCTAACACAATTTGGGTAACAAATCTTTCCCAACAAAACTCTCAATTCTCAACGAATTTTCCAAATCACACACGTGGTCTCATCAATTATGAAAACTTATACAACTCCGTTAGAGTCATTATTTATTTCTAATGAGTTCGAATCGAAGACACAACCGATTAAACTCCAATATTAACAAGTGATACCATTTCTATGTGTTCCAACCAAGACAAAACAAGTCTCTCAACCTATAAACAAGTCATCCACAAAATTACATGGTTCATACATACAACATAGCCAAACATGTTGATTTCAACATGTAAACACCATTTCATAAGGCTAGAATGTCATACAAGACATAAATAGAGAAGAAGAGGGGTAGTAGCTTACCTCTTGAAGATTTATGCCAAGGAAACTAACATGCAAGCCAATGAATGTCTTCCCCTAGCCAAGAGCTTCACAAAGATGGTGTTGGATTGTTAAATGACCTTCAATTGCTTAAGATACAAGGGTTTCTCTCTCAAAACTCTTCTCTCTTTCTCTCAAATGTTCCAAGGTTGAAGATGAAGTTATGAAGAGGGTTTTGACTCTCCAAAGGTCTTAAGGAGACTCATTAAGCCAGGTCTTTCAAGTCTAGGACGTGGTTAAATCTCAGCCTTTGAGATCAAGTCAATTGGTCAAACAACTTAAAAGTTCGTCAAACAAAATAACAGAGTACGACCTTATGCGGCCGCACTATGCGAACGCATAACTCCTATGCGAGCTCCTAAAGCGGCCGCATAGATTCTAGAAACTTTGTGATTCTAAGCAAGCTAGCACAATGCGGACGCATAGCTCCTATGCGAGCGCCTAAGGCGGCCGCATAGAATCCAGAAAGTTGATGCCTTAAGCAAGCTCGCACAATGCGGCTGCATAGGGGCTGGTTTAGGACAAAAAGGTTTCCAAACACTTCAAGGTGATTCCAAAACATCCCCAAGTCACCCTAAGGTGATACTAACCTCAAATCAAGTTCAAAACACAATAGAAACTCTATCAAATTGTTACACAACAAGGCTACAAAAATAACCCAAATCAAGTACAAGTGAATACCAAGATTCAAACACATAACAATGTTCATGAGAAGTAAACATTCTACTCAAATGCAAGCATAATCCAATAAAAGTATTCATGAAATGATAATGTCACAAATAAGGCATATAAATCAAATATATGCAAACAATACGAATAGTGCGGGTGTTACAGGAAGTTCTACAATTGTGGAGGCACTGGTCACAAGGCTTCAACATGCAAGAAGCCAAAGAAAGAGCGTGAAGCTAACATGGTTGAAGGCATTGATCAAGACATGAACCTTGCTGCTGTTATATCAGAGGTGAATCTTGTGGGTTCCAATCCAAATCAGTGGTGGATTGACACTGGTGCTACTAGACATGTGTGCTCCAACAAGGAGATGTTTTGTACCTTAGAAGTTGCTGAGAATGGCGAGAAGATCTTCATGGGAAATTCTGCCACATTTGATATCAAAGGTCAAGGGAAAGTGGTGCTGAAGATGATGTTGGGAATGAGCTGAATCTCAACAATGTGCTTTATGTACCAGATATTCAGAAAAACTTGGTGTCTGGATCGCTGCTGATTAAACATGGTTTTCACATTATTTTTGAGTCAGATGTTGTGACTTTGTCTAAAAAAGGAATGTTTGTAGGAAAAGGGTAAGTAATTGATAGGTTGTTTAAGCTCAGTGTAATGGTTTTTAAACCACAAGGCAATAAAAAGAATAACTCTTCTGTTTACTTGCTTGAGTCTTCTAATGTGGCATAGTAGACTAGGTCATGTTAATTATGGTACCTTATGTAGATTAATTAACTTGAATTGTATACCGAAATTCCAAATTGATTCCAAACACAAGTGCGAAACTTTTGTAGAGAAAAAGTTGACTAGGACATCATTTCATTCTATTAAAAGAAATAGTAAACCTCTTGGTTTAATTCACACTGATGTGTGTGATTTTAAATCAACACAATCCTGTGGTGGCAATTAGTACTTCATAACTTTTGTGGACGATAGCACGCGATACTGTTATGTGTATCTTCTCAAAAGTAAAGATGAAGCTGTAGAGAAGTTCATTCTCTGTAAAAATGAAATTGAGAATCAACTTAACAAGACAATTAAGGTGCTAAAAAGTGATCGTGGAGGTGAATACGAGTCACCGTTTAAAGAATTCTGTGTTGAACATGGAATTATTCACGAAACAACAGCTCCTCATGCACCTTAACAAAATGGTATTGCAGAACACAAGAATCGAACACTGAAAGAAATTATGAATGTCATGTTATTAAGTTCTGGGCTACCTCACAACATGTGGGGGGAAGCTTTACTATGAGCTAACTAGCTTTTAAATGAGGTGCCCCAGAAGAATCAAGACAAAACCCCTTATGAGTTGTGGCATGGAAAAATGCCATCCTACAAAAACTTGCGAGTGTGGGGGTGTCTTGCTAATGTTGCTATACCTACACCTAAAAAGGTAAAAATAGGACCAAAAACTGTTGATTGTATATTCATTAATTATGCACAAAACAGTAGTGCTTATCTGTTTCTAGTGCATGAGTCTAAAATCCAAGACATACACAAGATTACGATAATAGAGTTAAGAAATGTCTCGTTCTTTGAAAATGTATTTCCGTGTAGATCGAGTGAGGAAGCTAGCTCTTCCAAACGGATATATGATTCAATAGAACAAGATAATGTCGAGGGGGAAAAAGAAGAGTTAGAAACTAGATGCAGCAAAAGAGCTAGAGTGAAAGAATCCTTTGGTCCAAATTTTTTAACCTATATGCTAGAAAGTGAACCTCAAAGCTACAAAGAAGCTGTGAACTCTTCTGAGGGACCATTATAGAAAGAAGCCATTAAAAGTGAAATTGATTCCATCTTACAAAATCACACTTGGGAACTAGTGGATCTTCCTCGGGGTAGTAAACCACTAAGATATGAGTGGATTTTCAAGAGAAAAATGAAGGCAGATGGAACAATTGATAAGTATAAGGCCAGACTTGTAATTAAAGGTTACAAATAACGAGAAGACCTTGATTACTTCGATACATATTCTCCAGTTACGAGAATAACGTCCATAAGAATGGTACTTGCAATCGCCGCGTTGTGAAATCTTGAAGTACATCAAATAGATGTAAAAACTGCCTTTCTAAATGGAGATTTAAAAGAGGAGATTTACATGGAACAACCTGAGGGCTTTTCTGCACCTAGGCAAGAAAACAAAGTGTGCAAGTTGGTAAAGTCATTATATGGCTTGAAACAATAAGCACCAAAATAATGGCATGAAAAATTTGATAATGCCATGAAGGAAAGTGGATTTAAAATAAATAAGTATGACAAATGTGTATATGTTAAAGACACTGAAAAATGGCTACGTCATTTTATGTCTTTACGTAGATGACATGCTTATCATAGGGAGTAATGATAAGATGATTAAATCCACAAAAGACATGTTGAATTCGAAATTTGACATGAAAGATATGTGTATAGCTGATGTAATCCTTGGGGTTAAAAATTTCTAGAATTTCTAGAATATCTAGTGGATTTGATTTGAGCTAGTCACACTATGTGGATAAAATTGTAGAAAAATTTAGTAAGCATGACTCCACTATAGCTAGAACACCAATAGACACTAGTCAACATCTATAAAAAAATAGAGGTGAGTCTGTGTCTCAAGTAGAATACTCCAGAATCATTGAAAGTCTAATGTACTTGATGAGCTACATAAGACCTGACATTACCTATGCAGTCAGTAAACTGAGTAGGTATACGAGTAATCCTTGGACTGATCACTCGAAGGATACAGCGATGCCAATTGGATATCAGACATTAAAGACTCAAGGTTTATAAGTAGATTTGTATTCACTTTGGGAGGCGTAGCAGTATCATGGAAATCTTTTAAACAGACTGTAATTGCCAGATCCACTATGGAATCTGAATTTATAGCCTTGGATAGATGTGGTGAAGAGGCTGAATGGTTACGCCATTTTTTAGAAGATATTCCAAGATGGACAAAATCTGTGCCAGCAATTTGTATACATTGTGATAGCCAATCAGCAATTGGCAGGGCACAAAGCAATATGTACAATGGTAAGTCTAGACATATACGTCGAAGACATAATACCATTAGACAACTACTCTCAACTGGTACTATCTCTATTGTGATAACCCGGAAATTTTTTTTTGAATAATAATAATAACAAGCTAAAAGAAATGCATATAGACTTTAAATAGATTGGGCTTGTACAAGTGGATTTTTGGACCTATTTTATTTAGAATGCAAGATTTAAGATGAGATGGGTTGGGTTGGGCCACAAATTATTGAAATTTATAAAATTGGGCTCTCATTTGGAGCTAGAATTCCAAAAAAAAAAAAAAAAAAGAGAGAGAAAAATCAGAATGGCTTTGGTAACGCACAAGAGGGAAACGGAGAGGTGGAGTGAGTGTGCGATAACTCACGTAATCAATGGGGAGCTGCCGGTAAGGATCGGAAAGGTCATGCAACAGGGTATAAGAGGCCTCGCCCTCTTTAAGCTGGGTTCTTTGCAAGAAAAAAAAATAGAACAAACATAGGGGAGAAACAGAGAGTTTGGGTCGAGGGAGATTGTTCGGGGCGGCCGCGAATCAGTTTGGCTAGTTGCTGAGCGTGCATAATAGAAGGGAGCTCGAGCTACTCGATTTTTGTTCGAAGGTGAGTCTTTTGGGATTGAACAGTATGCTTGTTGGGTATAATATCGATATATATATATATATATATATATATATAGGTATATTTTGACTATAATTAAACTAGTAGACTTACCGTTGGAGTATGAATTTTGGGGGTATATAATCCATTGTAGTTGCTAATGAGAAACGTAAATTTTTTTGGTTTGGATTTGAGGAGGTTTCGGTCGGAAAAAGAAAAGAAAAAAAATGACAAGCTTGGGAACAAATGCTTCAGCACGTTGCTGGGTACTGTTTTGGGGAAGAAGATGATAAAAATTACAATTAACCCCTTAATATCTTTAGTTATCCACATTGGGAATCCTTGCTGTTTAGATGTTGTTAAGTTAGCCCCTGGAATTCTATACTTTCAAGCCTAGACTAATGGAAAGGTTGAGAACTACCTCTAAGTTCTGGAAATTGACAAACAGGCCCACCTAGGTGCGAATTTGTTTAGCGAGTCCTTGTAATATGTGGTACTTAAACAAATATTGTTGTCTTTGGAATTAGGTGCCATCGATGGCGATTGGGAGGAAGTACCGATTTGACTTTTGTCTTGCTTGTGTCGAATTCGAGGTAAGGGACTTTCCACTCTATCTAGTTTGTTTTAATCCCACAGTTTTGATAAAAAAATAAAATGCTTTGTTACATCGTTTTGTTTCAAATAAGCCTATGAAATTGATTTTATATTTTATCGAAAATGTGATGTATTGAAATGTCCCCAAAATAAGGATCCAGCATATGAGCCTCTGAAATGAATTTGTTTTTGAATTTTTGTTATTGTTTATTGACATTGGAATTTTGTTACAGAATTGTGAACTATGAAACTTTTAGAAATCGATGGTCTGACTATGTATTGAAACTTTTGAACCGTCTACTCTATTAGCTAGGTAGACATATCGAAATCTGAAATTATTGAACCGCGTCACAGGGTTGTACTGCGACAATTATCGAACCGCATCACAGGGTTATACTGCGACAATTATCGACACCGTGTTACAGAGTTGTACTGTAGCCGTAGTCAACAAAGACCATGAAACTTTATTAAAATTGTTTAGCGGAGTAGTGGGTCATGTCACTGGTATGGGACGGTGGTGTAATCGACTAGCTTCGACCAACTTTTGATTTCAAAAATCTTTTGAAAATTATTGTTTGAACTTAGTGAATTTCTTTTGACAAAACAGTTGGTTATACTACCGGTATGGGACGGTAGTGTCATTGACTTGTTCCAAAGTAAATGTTTTTGCTCAACAATATTTTAAATGTCGTTTATGAAAAATGTGATTTAAAATGCTTCTTATGACTTTTATAGAATTATTGTTTTCGAAATACGTGTTTGATCCTCTAGATAGCGTTGTTAGTACCTTGCTGAGCTGTGAGCTCACCCCTTATCATTTTGCAGATCGTTAATGTTGGTGACGGCTTGGGACCACTCAGTGGATGTCTCGAGAGTTTTCTGTTTTAGTTTGATTTCTATTTCGCGCAATTGGACTTAGTTTTTGTAAGAAGCTGTTGACTCCCTAAATAATTATGGTTTTGGAAACTTCATTTGGACTTGAATGGTTAAATAGGATTATGGGCCTCATTATTTGTGGTTTAGTTTTTATTAAAGAGTAGTTAAATTTGAGATGCGCAATTGTGTTGGAAGGCCTTGCGGAACCCAAAACCATTTTAGTGGGCCATGGCCGGTCACCCCTGGCCCTTTGGTCCGACTGTGGGTTTGGGGTGTGGCAGAATGGTATCAAAGCTTAGGTTATGATCTAGCGGGATTGGGAATCGTTAGAATCACTTTGTCTTAGTAATATAGTATTTGTCTATGTCTTATCACCTATGTGTAACTAGTAGCTATCGTGTGTAGATTCAAATGGAAAACGAGGAGGGTAACCATGGACAACCCGAACACCCTGGTATGATGCAACTAATGCAAATGCTTATCGGAGTGGTGGAACGACAACAACAACAGGGTGAGGGAACTCGGCGAGGGCAAAGCTCGATTGCTGACTTCAAGAGGTTAGAGCCTCCGGCATTTGAAGGGTCGACTGATCCTTTGGTTGCAGATAGTTGGATTTAGAAAATGGAGAAAACGTTCGCTCTTCTAAACTGTGGAGATAATGAAAAGGTGAAGCACGCCACTTTCATGCTTCGTGAGGGAGTGTATGATTGGTGGCTCATGGAGAAGCGCAAGCATGAGCAAGACCCTGAGCCGTATACGTGGGAGAGATTCAAAACTGACTTTTTTGAGAAGTAATTTCCTAGAAGTGTGCGCCAACAACAAGTTCGAGATTTCATTAAGTTAGAACAAGGGGAACGTACGGTGGCAGAGTACGAAGCAGAGTTTGCCAAGTTATCTAAGTTTGCACCGAACCTAGTCGCAGATGAGGAAAGTCATGCTAGAAAATTTGAGGATGGACTAAAGCCTGAGATTAGGAAAGCGGTAGTCCCATTTGAGTTAACTACATATCGAGAGGTGTTAAACAAATCCATGTTGGTAGAAAAGAGCCTTGATGATATTCAGAAAACAAGCGACACCGCTAATCGAAAGAGAAATAACCAATCCATAGCATCCGGTGAGTCAAGTCGTGAGGTGCAGGTGAAACGACACTCCACTCAGGAAAATGTTGACAAAGGATAAGGGAATAGTACCAAGTGTGGCAGGTGTGGTGGAAATCACCTTGATAAGGAGTGTAGATGGAATACAGGGGCATGTTTCCAATGTGGCTAGATGGGGCATAAAATTGCAACGTGTCCGCAAAGAAAGGGAGCTCAAACGTCTGGGGCAGCTTTGGTAACCAAAACGACAAGTGAAAACCAGGGCCAAGGGACCCACTCAAAGGTGCCAACACAAGGAAGAGTTTTCTCTTTATCTTCTCAAGCTGTACAAACCCCGCACAACACAACTTCAGGTAAGGCTTATGAGTTTTTCTAGTTTTCGTTGTGATGAGATAATCGTTTACGTATGTTTTTAAGTATTAGATATCGTAGGAATATGGTAGTCATTTCGAGATGCATGATAGAATAACATAAGAAAATTTTGGGGACCAAATTTCTTGAAGGTGGGGAGAATGTGATAACCCGGAACAAAAATTTTTTTTTGAATAATAATAATAACAAGCTAAAAGAAATGCATATAGACTTTAAATAGATTGGGCTTGTACAAGTGGATTTTTGGACCTATTTTATTTAGAATGCAAGATTTAAGATGAGATGGGTTGGGTTGGGCCACAAATTATTGAAATTTATAAAATTGGGCTCTCATTTGGAGCTAGAATTCAGAAAAAAGAGAGAGAGAGAGAAATCAGAATGGCTTTGGTAACGCACAAGAGGGAAACGGAGAGGTGGAGTGAGTGTGCGATAACTCACGTAATCAATGGGGAGCTGCCGGTAAGGATCGGAAAGGTCATGCAACAGGGTATAAGAGGCCTCGCCCTCTTCTAAGCTGGGTTCTTTGCAAGAAAAAAAAAATAGAACAAACATAGGGGAGAAACAAAGAGTTTGGGTCGAGGGAGATTGTTCGGGGCGGCCGCGAATCAGTTTGACTAGTTGCTGAGCGTGCATAATAGAAGGGAGCTCGAGCTACTCGATTTTTGTTCGAAGGTGAGTCTTTTGGGATTGAATAGTATGCTTGTTGGGTATAATATCGACATATATATATATATATATATATATATTGACTATAATTAAACTAGTAGACTTACCGTTGGAGTAGGAATTTTGGGGGTATATAATCCATTGTAGTTGCTAATGAGAAACGTAAATTTTTTTGGTTTGGATTTGAGGAGGTTTCGGCCGGAAAAAGAAAAGAAAAAAAAAAAGACAAGCTTGGGAACAAATGCTCCAGCATGTTGCTGGGTATTGTTTTGGGGAAGAAGATGATAAAATTACAATTAACCCCTTAATATCTTTAGTTATCCACATTGGGAATCCTCGCTGTTTAGATGTTGTTAAGTTAGCCCCTGTAATTCTATACTTTCAAGCCTAGACTAATGGAAAGGTTGAGAACTACCTTTAAGTTCTGGAAATTGACAAACAGGCCCACCTAGGTGCGAATTTGTTTAGCAGTCGATGTAGAACAAGTGGCTGACGTATATTTACGTAAGATGGAAGGCAAAAAGAGTTCTGGAAAGAAGATTGGAAAGTTAGGGGGCAAAGTGGCAATAGGCAGAACTAGTACTAGTAGAAATCATGAATTGGAGGAGTCTTTTGTCGGTAGGGCATAATTTGGGCGTAACTTTTGATTCCGGATGAACCACGGGACTCACCGCATATCAAATCGAAGCTCTCGACGAGATCTACGAGACACACTCGTTTCACCAGTGACGCATTTCGTTTTTGGCCCGAAAAACGCGTTTTAAGTATTGTTTTGGGCCTCGGAAGTTTTCCTTATTTACTTTTGTCGTTTTCCTTTTAGGGTTTGGTTTGTTTAGGGTATATAAATACCTTCTTAAACATTGTTATGAGCTGTTTTTTTGATATTATAAACGTTTTCTTCTTCGTGAAAACCCTAAGCCGTCTTTAGGCTTGTTCTTGAAGTTTCTCGTGGTAAGAGCTTCTTAGTTGTTAGTTTCGATGCGTCACAGTCCTTGTAATATGTGGTACTTAAACAAAAATTGTTGTCTTTGGAATTAGGTGCCGTCGATGGCGATTGGGAGGAAGTACCGATTTGACTTTTGTCTAGCTTGTGTCAAATTCGAGGTATGAGACTTTCCACTCTATCTAGTTTGTTTTAATCCCTCAGTTTTCATAAAAAAATAAAATGCTTTGTTACATCGTTTTGTTTCAAATAATCCTATAAAATTGATTTTATATTTTATCGAAAATGTGATGTATTGAAATGTCCCCAAAATAAGGATCAAGCATATGAGCCTCTGAAATGAATTTGATTTCTGAATTTTTGTTATTGTTTATTGACATTGGAATTTTGTTACAGAATTGTGAACTATGAAACTTTTAGAAATCGATGGTCTGACTATGTATTGAAACTTTTGAACCGTCTACTTTATTAGCTAGGTAGACATATCGAACTCTGAAATTATCGAACCGCGTCACAGGGTTGTACTGCGACAATTATTGACACCGTGTTACAAGGTTGTACTGTAGCCGTAGTCAACAAAGACCATGAAACTTTATTAGAATTGTTTAGCGGAGTAGTGGGTCATGTTACTGGTATGGGACGGTGGTGTAATCGACTAGCTTCGACCAACTTTTGATTTCGAAAATCTTTTGAAAATTATTGTTTGAACTTAGTGAATTTCTTTTGACAAAACAGTTGGTTATACCACCGGTATGGGACGATAGTGTCATTGACTTGTTCCAAAGTAAATGTTTTTGCTCAACAATATTTTAAATGTCGTTTATGAAAAATGTGATTTGAAATGCTTCTTATGACTTTTTATAGAATTATTGTTTTTGAAATACGTGTTTGATCCTCTAGATAGCGTTGTTAGTACCTTGCTGAGCTGTGAGCTCACCCCTTATCATTTTGCAGATCGTTAATGTTGGTGACGGCTTGGGACCACTCAGTGGATGGCTCGAGAGTTTTCTGTTTTAGTTTGATTTCTATTTCGCGCAATTGGACTTAGTTTTTGTAAGGAGCTGTTGACTCCCTAAATAATTGTGGTTTTGGAAACTTCATTTGGACTTGAATGGTTAAATAGGATTATGGGCCTCATTGTTTGTGGTTTAGTTTTTATTAAAGAGTAGTTAAATTTGAGCTGCGCAATTGTGTTGGAAGGCTTTGCGGAACCCAAAACCATTTTAGTGGGCCGCGACAGGTCACCCCTGGCCCTTTGGTCCGACTGTGGGTTTGGGGTGTGACATATATTGACTATGTGAGGTCAAAGGATAATTTAGCAGATCCGTTAACCAAATGGTTAAACAGAGAGGTAGTTGAGAAATCTTCGAAAGGAATGAGACTTAAGCCTCAAGAAGAATGAGTTGATACAATGGAAACCCAACCTAGTTGACTAGAGATCCCAAGATCTAGGTTCAAAGGGACAACCTAATTGTAAAAAGACTTGTAGTATCATTTGTCCATTCCAGTAATAGTGATGCCCATAAGTAAGAGGATAAACAAATCACTTTTAATGATTCTTATGCGTTGAAAAACAGAGCAGAATAAATCGGGTTACTCTTAATTAAGAATCACCTATGTGAGAGAGAAGTGGGGCCGCTTAGAAGAGAATTGTGTGAGGTACAATTCTTAGATCCTTTCACGTAACCAAGCAAACGTTCAAGGCCATGAATGAACATAACTATGAGAATTGAATTGTGTTAGGAAGATTCCTGTGTAAAGTATGTGATCGTTTACACAATAGGCAGCACAGTTCAAAGACATCGCGTCTACTGGTTAGCTAGTAAAGTAAACATACTTTTACAAGGAAAGGTTCAAAGGATAACACCTACCTATCCTATGCAGGTTTCGACTGCTAGACTATCATGAGCCAAGTTTCGTTTATCAGCTAAGTTTAACAGTAACGATTTTACATTGTGTTTCAATTCTGTAATTGTATTATTTCCATAATATATTTCTAACAGGTGTGGTTGCCAAACTATCTCTGATCCTCACAACCCCTACTCGAGATGTATGTTGTAAAAACTTGCCGTGCAATAGAGGGTGGGAACGGAGAACGAAACAAAGGTGCATTCCAAGTACCATGAGAGCTTAGATGCTCCACTTTTATGAGCGTGGTATTATCTGGTAGGAATCGAGTTAACATTGGGGGTGGGTAGTCTGGTAATCAATAATCTTCCTTCTTCCCAAATAGAAATATCCACCTCATTGCCCACCTGCCATCTAACTGCCTGCTTCAAAATCTTTCGATGGTGGAGAATAGCACGCCACATTGCTGAAGCTCGAGCTGGTTTAGCTGATTCTGCCATAAACGCCCGAGAACGACAGTAATTCTTTTTGATAAGCTGGCATCCCTTGTAAAAAACCGTTAACTAAGCTTGAAGAGCAAGGCCTGATTGATCCACGCCTTATTTTTGAATCCTAAGCCACCCATAGCAAAGATGGCATCCAACTGTTTGCAGACATGAATGGGAAACTTAAAAACTTGCATATGGTAAACAAGGAGTGGGTTGAGTTTCAGTATAGCCTAATTTATCTAGCAGCTTAAGCGTTTATATTGAGTCCATACGAAATTAATTATTCACTTCCTTTTTTGAGAATAGTGCATCCATGTGTTTTCTAAATTTACTTTTATTATCTTCCAATCAAATATCTTAAATATAAACTTAATTAATTTAATATCAATATTAATATTTATATTTACAAAATTGAACAATGTCTCGATATACTAGTTAGACTTTCCCTAATGTATGACATTAAATCGAACAAATATTATGCTTCTTATAGGATTATAAAAGAAAATGTACATGAACGATTTTTGAATTCTTTGTTTTGTTTTTAACATCATCAGTCTAATGAATCAAATAACATAATACTAATGTTTTTTTAATTTTGATTAACAGATCAATAGTGCTGTCCTTGACAGTATTGCTTAGATAATGTGTACTATTTTATTTTAGATATGAAAAATACTTTGTCCACATAATGTATTTACATAATTTACATTATACTTTAAAATACTATACATTTGTTAGAATATACAAACACTTAAAAATATAATGTAATTAGACTCTTTGAAGAAATACAATAAATGTAACGTTACTCTTCGAATAATATTAGGTTATATTTGACTACTTAATGTCAAACTTTAAAATTAAAATTTGATCGACTATGTTTGGCTACTCAATGTAAATGTCATGCTTTAAAATTTGAATTGGATGAATAATTTGAGCTCTACGAAATTCAAATTGTTTTTCTAATTCCAATTCCAAGTTATGACATTGAGGTTTTCAAACAGACCCTTAGACTATATTTGGCTACTCAATGCCAAGCTTTAAAATTAAAATTGTATAAACAATTTGAGCTCCACGAAATTCAAATTATTCTTCCAATTCCAATCGTGAGCTCTGGAATTAAGTATCCAATTTAAGCTTTACGAAATTTAAATTGTTCTTTCGATTCCAATTTCAATTCTAAACTTTAGAATTAAATATCCAAACATAGTGATTTAATCATATTTAGATTTAGATATGCCACTTGAGAAATCTCTTAATTAACTCCATCTAAACCGTCCAAACCACATCCCTCCTCCCGCCCAGAATCCAACGAATAATGGTGTGCCACGTCATGAATCCGCGTCAAACATACCTAACCAATAACACATTCCCATTCATCCCTATATAAGGCACCATCCCCTTCAGTCGTCCGCCACCAAACCCTTCTCTTTTATTACTTTCTCCATCTGAAAAATCTCCCTTCCTCTCCCTCTAGAAAGCTCTAATGGCACCGAAGGCAGAGAAGAAGCCGGCGGAGAAGAAACCGTCTACCGCCGAGAAGAAGCCACCAAAGGCCGACAAGAAGTTGCCGAAGGAAAGCGCCTCCGCCGGCGACAAGAAGAAGAAGAAGATGAAGAGGAGTTCCGAGACGTACAAGATATACCTGTTCAAGGTATTGAAGCAGGTTCATCCCGATATCGGTATATCGAGCAAGGCGATGGGGATCATGAACAGTTTTATCAATGATATATTCGAAAAGCTTGCTCAGGAATCGTCGCGTCTTGCCCGGTACAATAAGAAGCCGACGATCACGTCCCGGGAGATCCAGACGGCGGTTAGGCTTGTATTACCTGGTGAGTTGGCGAAGCATGCGGTTTCGGAGGGGACTAAGGCTGTTACGAAATTTACTAGTTCTTAGATTTTAGGGATTGGATTGAATAAATTTTTGATTCAATTGTTGGTATTTTCTGAATTATGGATTGTGATTTGTCTCTTTTCCGAAGGGAGATTAAGGTAACAGGATATTGATTTTGGAATTGCATCGTGTTTGATTATAATTGAATGCAAGTTCTATGTTTGGGTTTATGTGTTTATTTTGATGTTAAATTTGGTGTTTGGATTAGGAAATGCTATTGTTGTAGCAGTGTTGATTTTTACCCTAAACTGGTCTATGTTTATTGGGAAACTCGTTTTAGATAAGTATACATGTAAATGCAAGGTATCTGGTTGGAATTGTTTTATCTTGCTAGTATGATCTATGTATGGCAAACTTCAATAGTCTTGGCCATTGTGTTTGATTTGTGGAGGGCAGGTAAACTGAAGCAGTTAGTGCTTTTGATCATGCATTGTATCAGTTCTATTGAGCAGATGTGCATAATGTATTGGTCTACATTTGTTACTTTGTAGAATCGGTTGGTAAGTTTTTGATTGTGTTTGGTTTGGCACTATCTGAATTTGTTGTTTTGCGTGAACTTGTGATTCTTTTGCCCCGACTTCTTTTAGCCCCTCTATAGGGAATTAGGTTGATTGATAAGCTCTTCCATTTGGTATTGAGGTAAGGAAAATTGTTAAAAGGAGTTTCAAATTTTGTTTTGAGCCAGCAAGATAGGCTGTGGACTACTGTAAAGCTCTTCCAAGACTTGTTTTGGTATGAAGCCAAGGAGAAAATTGTGTGGGCTCAAATTTTGCTGTGAAACATGTTGGATCTAAAACTGAAAGGAGTTGTGTTATTATACTTAGGGTTCTCAAAACAGATGCCAAACGAGCATTACGAATTAACTGCTACAGAATCCAGACCATATATATATATATATATATATATATATTTATTTAAAGCCTATATTCTCCCATCCAAGTATAATATTGTTCCCCTTTCAATGAGATTATAAATAGGAACTTCGGAAAGGGATTATTCAAACTCGAACCTAGGCTTGGAAAAGCTCCTCACAGGATTCATAATGCACTGGAAGCCTATCTTTACGGAAATGAGAAACTTGTGTATGCCTCTGCCTCTCTTTTACAACCAGCCCTTTGTGCTTACATCAACCAAACCAGAACAAGTAGAAACATGTTAGAATTGTACATCAACCACGAAAGAAGAAAAAAAAAAAAAGCCAAAAATAGAAAAGCCTCGAAAAGATGCTCTAAAAGAGCTTAGATGCCTTGCTTGAAACTTTGAAGTACCAACAAAAATATAATTATCTCCTTCCTGAAAATGAGTCCTACTTACTATTTTTGTGCACGTCCCAAGAACAGTCACATGTCTAAAACTAAATCTATAAATTTCAGATTTCTTTCAATTCTTTTTCTTTTTTAAATCATGATATTTCTCTCACGAGTCATACAAAAAACATATAAAGTGCAATTTAAAAATGTGACTCTTTTTCTGAAATGGAGGTAGTATACATAATGGTATATCTAAAACTTATTCAGCTTAGTGGTTTGTGTTTTGAAAAATCCAATGGCGAACATCGTGTGAGCCTCAACGCCCCATTGAGAGAAAGAAACAAAAGCAATTATAAGGAGAGGAAACTACCAGCATGATACATATTCTAAAGCCCCCGGCCCCCTGCAGTTAAGAATTGAGTTTTAGAGAACTACTATACTATTTCTCCTTTAATTTCCTTCGCCTTTCATAGCATTGTACCAGGTTTTTTTCAGGAACTGGGCAAAAATGTGCTAGCAATGCATAGATATTGTAAAAAAGCTTGAAATTTGATCCGGCAAGCCTACAAAAATATCCATTGTGATCTGTACTCGTCTGGTCTAAGCTTTTGCATGATCAATGACAGTGTACTTGCGATTTTCTTGCCTTGGGCACTTTTAGTCCCTCCTTAGAGATGGACTTTCCTATCCAAGGTAGCCACTGATTGATAGGCTCTACATAATGACATTGACAAGCTCTTCCAAGACTTGTGTTTTCAAGGCAAGGAAAATCGTTAAGGCTTCAAAGCTTGTGGCTAGACAGGTTGGAGGAAAAACTGATGGCACAGAATATAAACATGTCCGCATAGGTGGCAAACCAGACCTGCTATCAGCAGCTCAGTTTGTACTACTTCAATTTGGGGTATAAACGCAACTAGTATTTTGGCATTCTCTAGTTGGACCATAGCAATCCAAGCACGTTTTCTTAGTTGGCATTAGCTTCTTCCCCTTTCTTATGGATATTATGGTCTTCACCACTGTTTCTATTATTTTGAGTTCATTCCAAAACGGAACTTAACAAAACAAACGAGAATATTCTATGTACTCCGTATCAGACCAATTCATATTCTATTGCAAAGCAACTAAAATTGACTCACTGGAACTTCACAATGATTGCTCGACATTGTTCCATCTTCCTGCTTTTGGTTCTTTTATCTGAACTCGCACAATGCAACCTAGGTCATTATTGATCCGAAATAAAAAATTAAAAAAAAGAGTGGCTATAGAGGGGAAATGAATTCTAGGAGGTAATATCCAACATCAGTTAAACTTGGGGTTCTCAAACCATGCTATTCTACATCAATGACATTTTGATCTGACAGAGGCTTAGAAGAAACCTTGTGTCAGATACTGATTACTCTTACTGCTGGCTCAAGAATTCAACCCAAAACAAAACAAAAAAACTACAAACTGCCATTGGAACACTCTCAGCAGAGAACTGCCCAGGAGCTATCTCGACAAAATATGCTAATGTGATGAATTTGTCAGGGTCTACAGGAATGTTACCCAGCAAACAAGGAAAATGAAACACACAACACCACATGGACTTTCAAAATAGATGCCAAGCGAGCATTTAAGCATCTCGAGAATCTTGATAACGAATAGACAAAAGAAAGCAGTCTCAGCTGCTTTAACAAATAAATTGCCAGGAATTCCAAATCATACATCAAAAGCCTGCATTCTCCCAAGTAATATATTGTTCCCCTTACATTGAGATTGGAAATAGAAACTTCAAAAGAGGTATTATTCAAACTCGAACCTATGCTTGGAGAAGCTCTCCAGAGGATTCTTTACACACTGAAAACCAGTCTTTGCAGAATGACCGGAAACGAGAAACTTGTGCGTGCCTCCCTCCTAACAGTCAGACCTTTGTGCTTTCATCAACGAAACCTCTCAGAACCTGTCAACCAGAACAAGAGAAACATATTAGAATCCTGTATCAATCATAAAAAAATGCCAAAAGGGCAAAGCCACGACATAAAGCCCCTAAGACGAGATAGAAAACTCACTTGAAACTTGAGCACACCAACACACACACACCCACCAACCCTCATATATATAATATATAAAAATATTTAAACTCATTGGTCGCTATTTTCCTTAAATTCAATGTAAACATAAGTGTGACCTCGGTTATTGAGAGAAAGGAATGAAAGCCAATTATAATAGAGGAAATTGCAGTGCCAAACATATATTTGTATAACATATAAAAATATGTAGGCTCAGTGGTTTGTGCATTCATTAATTCAATGGCAATGTACTTGTGAACCACAATACCCATTGAAACAAAAGCTGAAAGCCAAAGCCAGCAATAACAGAGGAAGTGCCAAACTTACCTTCTCATGATTTGGATGCTTAATGGCTTATTCTCTTCTGGTTGGAGACAATCTAAGGCCCTTTTGGTGGTGGTGGGGTTAGAATGAGTTTTAGAGAAACTTAGCATTCATATGCATCTCTTTTTAAAATAGTGCACAATAACTAACATTAAACGTTAATAATCGAGGTTAAACACACAAACACTCTAGTTCAAAGACGTTAGTTTTTCCTATCATAAACCCCAGAATATGATAAATGGTGGCAATGACTTCGGGTAACTTGAGGGTTGATTCCATATTATATATTGTTATATCCAAGACTCCACTAAGATACAAAAAGGGCAGGAAATCTTACAATGATTATGAAATCCAAAAGTTTCGCTATTCACACCCCCCAAACCTCCAAGTACACCCATTCTCTAAGTTCACCCTCCCCCTAAATTGTAAATCTCCTTAAATACTAAGTACACCCCCTTCCCTAACTTTGGTGAGACACCCCCAACTCGTACTCCTACACGGTTACTTCCATTGAATAGGAACACAGTGACCAAAACGCAAAAAACGCAAAACGCACGCAGGCCTCTCTTCCCTCCCACTCCCAAATCAAGCTAACTGAAGAAAAGAAAGAAGAAAAGAAACCCAAGCAACTCTACACCACACGATGTCCGAACAAAATCCAATTGTATGTTAAATAGTTTTTAGGGTTAAGTTAACTATGAATTTTTTTGCAATTTGAATATAAATTTGGTGGTTTATCTAAAATATTTTGCATTTTAGGTTGAAATTGGAAGAGACTTGGGCTTGCAATGTTTGGACATGACTGATTGAACACCTTTAGTGGTGTTCGGTCATTACCACCGAACACCACTAAAGGGACTGAACGCCTCTAAGTCACTTTCGGCTGAACATTCATTAATGTGTTCTATAGGTACAAACATCGTGTTACCGGGCAATTCGTATGTGTTTCAAAAAATACGGGAAATTAAGTCAAAAATGATAAGAAATACTTATATTATTTGTCCACTAAACTTTTATGCTTCATGTTTGTATTTTGCAACAATATAGATAATTGGAGGTTTAAAGTTTGGAGAGAATTGGAAGATATGATAATGAAAGAGTAATTTTGAATGTGTATTGTGGGAAGAGGGTAGGGGTGTATTAATATTATTGGGGGTTGTGTACTTAGAGATGTTGGAATCAAATAAAACAAAAGGGGGTGTACTTAGTTAGACTAAGGGCAATTAGGTAAGTTTTATAATGGCAGTTTGGTAATAATTGAAGGGGGTGTATTTGGAGGTTTGGGGGGTGTGAATAGCAAAATTCTTTTGGATTTCATAATCATTGTAAGATTTCCTGCCCATTTTGTATCTTAGTGTAGTCTTGGATATAATTGAAGAGTGTGTCCTTGGAGGTTTGGGGTGTACTCGGAGGCTTGGAGGTTTGAAGGGATGCTCCTATGAGAGCTATCACTTAATGTTCAAAGGTACCTCCAACTACTCTAAGTGAATACTGTATGCATATCATGCACTTAAGAACTAGACATTTAAGCTCAGATTTACACATCATATGAGAGACACGTTGTATATGAAAACACCAAACAGCTAAACACATTTCATTTTAGCTGTAATAGTTCTTCTCTGACAAATTATTTGCATAACACACAATGCAGACAAAGTGATAACTATAAACATTAAATTTACACTCTAACAACCTCTATGTTCATACATAAAAACAGATAATGTTATCTATCCTGACATACAAAAATCCTCAAGTCTAAGCACTGCGCAAGCAAACATGGTGTAGTCCCAGGATAACAACTATATTCTATGCAAGTCTATGAATTGTGGAGATAAACATGGTGTAGTCCAGGGTAAAAACTATATTCTATGCAAGATAACCTCCCAGTTAACATTTTCAAACTAGTCAGGCGTTTAATATACAATCCAGAGGTAGGATAACTATCTAAAGTTCGGTAGTGGTGTGCCCTAAGGCCCCTAAACAAAGATATTATTTGTGAAGATGGTTCTATGCTGCAAAAGCAACACTGTTGGTTTTGCCCTTGTTATTTGTTCCCCGGGGTGGAGATGACCAAATTTTAGGATCAATAGCCTGTAGGCATGAACTGAAATGTCAGGTGATGCAATTAATAATCCGGAAAATCAGAACAAGTTCTCCAATATACTTTTCACACCAACCCACTCATAGTCTTCCAAACATTATTGGGTCGAAAATTTCATATAAACTCCACTGCTTTTTTCACATTCTTAAATAACATCAGTTCCTGAAATATCTTCTTCATATAGCCCAAACAATAGGCACATTCCATCAAGAATTCTCAGGCCACTTATATATCGCAAGTCAAATATATCCAATCCAATCAACTATTAAGAACCAAAATAACAAAACACATACAGCCCGAAATCAATAGAGAAGAGCTACAATACAGAGCTGGTTCAAAGTCTAACTACAATCCATGAGTAATACAGAATCTAATAGGAAGTAAAACAAGCACAACATACGCAACAAATACACCATAAACTTGTGCGTGAGTGAGCAGACTTTTAAATCCATGAAATGGGAAAGCTCAATCAAACCTCTGTGATCCCGCATTCAGGTTTCGATGAAGAATCCGCCCCGTACCTGAATCACCAGGCTCGATCAACTCTTTCAAACCCGAATTCCCAACTTTGTCCTCCTTCTCTTCGACGACATCCTGCTTAACAACCTCCTTCCTCATCTTCATCTTCATCCTCTCGAAATAATTCCCATAAATATACTCAGGCGTATACCCATTCTCCTCATCGAACAACATGATATGCCCATGCCATTCCCAAACCCGATAGTCCGACCCAGTCTCCTCATGATACCCAACACAAATATGGTGTTCCCCAATCGAAACAGCCTGACCCGAATTGGGTTTTAGGGTTTCGATTTTCCCACCAAGGATTGTTCGAATAATTTCTTTCTCGAGTTTCGATTCCTCTTTCGCAAGCTGGGTTTTGCTACAGTTGCTGTCATCGTCGTCGTCGTCATCTTCGGTGTCGGAGAGGTTGTTCATGGTGTCGAGGAGGAGGTCTTCTAGGGTTTGGTTGAGGAAGGGTGGGGAGTAGAGCGGATTTGGGGGCCGGATTTGGAGTCTGCCCATTAGGGTTTGGAGGAAGAGGTTGTCAAAGTTGGGGGTGGAGTTGTATGAACTCATTGATGGGTTTTAGAGAGAGAAAATGGTTTTAAGGATAGAAATGGAGGAGGAGGAGAGGGGATTCTAAGGGAGAAGGGTTTATGTTTGTCAGCATAAACCAGATAGTGATGTTCTGAAGTCTTAGGATTTTTGGTGACTTGAGTGTGAATTGAGGTTTCTATGCTACTTCATTCAAATGGTGACACGTGGAGGGGTTGTTGTAAGGCTTAATTGCTTTTACATCCTTTGAAATTGGAATAATGTATTGTTGGTGCTCGCAAGTTTGAAAAATTTAATCTACACCAACTAGAATAACAAGACTTAAGAACATCACTATCTCGTCAGCATAAACCAACAATAAATTCAAATCAAAAAGTCATTCTCCTTTAACATTGTTTCCCATTGATGAGACATAATTATTTCGGGGGGCTTGCCCGGAGACATACTCTTGACGGGAGCCGGAAGTCTTACGCTCACAGCGGTCTCCCCGCTCCTGACAGTGTGGTTCATGTGGTGTCACACTGGTAGCTGGTTTTTGCACTTCCTCAGTCTCAAACCTGTGACCTCTAGGTTAAATACATAAATTACGTGAGGAGAGTACCACAGGTAATCTGTGTATTTAACTTGGAGGTCACAGGTTCGAGGCTGAGGAAGTGCAAAAACCCTCTACCAGTGTGACACCACATGAACCACACTGCAAGGAGCGGGGAGACCCCTATGAGCGTAAGACTTCCGGCTCCCTATCAAGAGCATGTCTCCGGGCAACCCCCCGAAACAATTATGTCTCATCAGAAAAGACGCCCTTTTTGTTGAGGGGATAATCGTCCTTCCGGGGGGCTTACCCGGAGACATGCTCTTGATGGGAGCCAAAAGTCGAGTGCATCCGTTTAAACTCATGATCTCCCCACCCCTGGCAGTGGGTTTTTGCCTTCCTCACACCCTGAAACTAGCGTTACCAAGTTTCGAACCTGTCACCTCTAGGATAAGTACACAGATTGTAGAGCATGAGTACCATTTGGGCTTCATGCTCTATAATCTGTGTACTTAACCTGGAGGTTACAGGTTCGAGTGTGAGGAAGTGCAAAAACCCGCTACCAGTGTGACACCACATGAACCATACTACCAGGAGCGGGGAGACCCCTGTGAGCGTAAGACTTTTGGCTTCCGTCAAGAGCATGTCTCCGGGCAAGCCCTCCGGAACAATTATGTCTCATCAAAAAAGGCGCCCTTTTTGTTGAGGGGATGACCGTCCTTCCGGGGCTTTCCCGGAGACATGCACTTGACGGGAGCCGGAAGTCGAGTGCATCCGTTTAAACTCATGATCTCCCCACCCCTGGCAGTGGGTTTTTGCCTTCCCCACACCCTGAAACTGGCGTTGCCAAGTTTCAAACCTGTGACCTCCAGGATAAGTACACAGATTGTAGAGCATGAGTACCACTTGAGCTAGCTTAACTACGGAGTAGATTGCATCCTCCCCGCTTGAGTGTAGCTCGCGACTGAGTAGATTTGGTCCTCCCGCTTGAGCGTTACTCGCGGTTGAGTTGTACCTAGCACCTCCCTTTGCTTATCCTCCTCGCTCGAGTATACTCGCGGCTGAATAGATTATATCTTCCCCGCTTGAGAGTTGCTCGCGGCTGAGTAGATCTTGTCCTCCCGCTAAAGTGTTACTCGCGGTTGAGTTGTACTCAATATTGTCCTATGCTTATCCTCCCCGCTCGAGTGTAACTCGCGACTGAGTAGATTATATCCTCCCCGCTCGATTGTTACTCGCGGCTGAGTAGATTATGTCCTCCCCGTTCGAGTGTTACTCGCGGCTAAGTAGATTATATCCTCCCCGCTCGAGTGTTACTTGCAGGTCGAGGCCAAAAATGAACCTCCCAGGTCGAGTTGATTCCTTAATTAACGTTTGAGGTCATTTGACTGCGCAGGTCAAGCTCATGACTTAGTTAATTTTAAGGATTATATATTGTTATGCTTCCTGGTCGAGTTGATTCCTTAATTAACGTTTGAGGTCATTTGACTCTCGCAGGTCGAAGCTCATGACTTAGTTAAATTTAAGGTTTATATATTAATACACTCCCAGGTCGAGTGGATGCATCTCGACAGATTCGAGGTGAACACGAGCAAATAGTACCCCTCACCCTCGAGATGAATCTTGAGGAATAAGGAGTGGGGGGCTTCTGATGTGCATATTCTAGACTAGCTGTATTGTATAGGCCTCGGTACCCCAACAAATGAGCCCGAAAGGAATAGATGCTCGGTGCACTCAGGGCTATATATACTCTCTCTTATACCAAGCCAAGGTATGCCACTCTTTACATAGGGAATACATATTCTAGTCGATTATTCTTTAGTGGCCGATATAGTGATTATTACGTCGGAGGGCTTTGGCGGGGACCCTCCCCACCCCTCTCACGGTGTCTTTGCAGCAGTTAAATACATGTCAGATATCCTGCATCCGCGACAGCTGGGCACCCCCGGTGCGGCCGATTTTTTCATCATCATTACCAATTGATCTAACAAATTTTCAATTTGTAAATGTTGTAGTACACCAAGGTGCCAGTTGAAGATACATCATTCTTAAAGGGGCACATAATATAAACCAACTAGGTTATAATTTTCGTACCGGTACGCGCCAATGTTAAACCATTAATACGTGGTGCATAGTGTTTCGCATTTGCCATCTGGAATTTTTTAGTAATAATAATTTTTAATACTCTCTTCATCCCTAAATTATTATCTTTTTTTTTTCCTTTTATTCGTTTCTAAATAATTATTTTATTAAATTTTTTAAGATATCATTTTTTTAATTTTTTCTTCTTACTTTAATTATGGATTACATGCACATAAGCATTAAAAGAAACAACACATTATACTAATATTAATAATCAAGTCAATTATTTTTTCTTAATCCGTGTGTTAGATCAAACAAAATAATAATTTTTTTCTTAATCCGTGTGCCAAATTAAACAAGATAATAATTTAGGAACGGAGGGAGTAATAGTTTATGATCTCTTGCGATTAGTTGACAACAGTTACAACACTTGGTAAATTTTTCTTTTTCTTGAATTTCCCAATTTGAATCCTAAAACTAACATAAATTTGTATTTGATCAAAGACAAATCTACATCAAACTTATAAAAAAATACTTCATTTTTTTTTGAACACACTACTAGTTAGGAACAACATTTAACTAGTTATCAAGCTTCATCGCAACTTTAAAAAAGTATCCTGTGCGAACATAAAACAGTTAAGAACAACATCTATAATACAATACAGCTCGGTTCGCACGCTTACAATTGACTGAGGCTAACTACCGGTTAAGATTTATCCATCTACTAAAATCTGACGGCCAAGGATTAACTCAAATCTCTCACGCGTGCGACACCGGTTTCCTTCCCTTCCTCGACTGAAACTGCTCTCTCCTTCTCTCTCTTCACTCGGTTAACAAAACCCCCTTCCAGCGCATCTCTCTCTTCACTCGGTCTCTCCAGCATTCATCAACGCCCTCAATCTCTCTCCCTCTCCGTCTCCGATTCGGGTCTAGGGCATCTGATTGAGCAAAGGAGATCAATTCAACGGTGGAAGTTTGGCAAGCATTGACGGTAGAAGGCGGTCGGAATAAAGCAGTTCGTCTTGCATTTTTTGAGGTGAGTTTTTTTCTACTTATTCTCTGTTGCTCTTTAGGATTCAATTAATTTGGATTCCCTATTTCAACCGCGTAATACATACATATATAGATGTTCAATTCATCTCTCTCTGTGTGACTCTGTGTGTGTGTTTATGTGATCCTCTGTTTCTCTGATGAAGACCTCGTTTCGTCTACTGATTGATCTTAATTATGTTCATATTTCGAATTCCCTTTGGTTATATTCTTCTGTGCCCTTTTACTAAGCTGGAATTTTTATTTTGAAAGTTCATTTAGATTTTGTTTGATTTATCTTAATTATGAGAATGCTTCATTAGCAGTATCAAGATCTATGGAGCTCCCAATAACTAAAGTTGTCCGCCTAGCTCCCAATAACAAGAATTTAAACCGTGAAATTAGTTGTTACGAGTGTTATTTAATACATGAAGAAATAGATCATTCTCTATCAATTTTTTCGGTGTTAGAAACTCGGAATGGGATTTTTATTTCGATTAGGGTTTCAAAATTTTCTATAATTCTTAGTTTCGTTGTTTTGTATACAAAGAAAGAGATCATCCTCTATCAAATTTGTTGGTGTTAGAAACTTGGAGCGTGCTTTGATGGCCCTTGGCCGCGCTTTCTTGTTAGACTCTCTTTGCTTGATTTCATTGAAACCGTTGATGGCTTTCAAGAATTAGGGAGTACGATGTGTTTTGCTTCAAATGTATGTTGCCCTTTGAAGCAACCTGTCTTTTTAAGGGTAGCATGGTGGTAAATAATTTGTCTGAGTTTGATAGTAAGAAGATTATGCCATTTTTTTAAAGCAATTAGCATGCACATGAATTTGTGTGTGTAAGTTGGTATTGAAATGGAAAGAGGACTGAAGTATAGAATTTAAAAGGTGATAGGGGACTACCGAGTAGCATTCGTTGTCTTAAAAATGAGAGAATATTGATTGCCACGAAACATTGTTAACAAAGACAAGGGTATTAAGAGAGTACTTGGAGTTGGGGTTGCAAGCATGGTTCAAATTTCATGCTTTCATCATTTTGCATAAACTTTGATTACACTGCTGTTTCAATAAGGAAGGAAGGGTTTTGGGAAAGTGGGTCGGATCCCAGAATGATGAGGATACTTGAATCATCACTAGCAAAATTATCGAACCAATATAGAAATTATCGAACCCTCAAAGCTACGCAGATTGTACGCATTGGTGCCTCCCGGGGGTCCCCGATGTCTGGAATGAGCTCCTCTCTGCTTACATTCTCCATTATCGATAATTTTTTAATTTTTTTTTAAAAAAAATTCAGGAAGGAGTAGTCAGTCATTAACCTCATTGAATCATACAGTATTTATTAACATTTAGACATGCCACGGAAAAGCTTACGAAATTTCATGGTGTAAGAAAGATTATTTTTGATAATTAAACAAATGAGAAGGCGATCTATGATCATACGTGCAAGCACTTGCCCCCCCCCCCTTGACAGATGCTTTCTGTTTTGTAAATCGTGCTAATACATGTAATTAATTAATTTAGTGTAGAAATTCAAAACCAAATCTTAAAAGTAGGATGTGGCAACAAGAAAAGAACAGTCATAAGTGTTTGATTTCATTTTATAAGAAGATCAAAGAATCCAACAAGTTAGAGAAAAGCTGGAATGGAAAATTTTCAAAAATTTATTCTTGGGAATTGGAAAGTTAGATACAAGCTCCATTCTTTAGCAGGGATCATTGTGATGGCCATGGTCATGGCTACTGTTTATCTAACTGGAGATGATGACAATGGGATTGTTGGAGGAGGAGGAGGAGAGAGAGAATGAAGGTAACTGAGAATTCATCAATGGAGAACTGTGATTTGTTTTCTGGGGAATGGGTTTTCGATAACAAGTCATATCCTCTGTATAGTGGGACAAAATGTCCTTTTATGACCGATGCTTATGCATGTGAGAAGTTTGGAAGGAAAGAGTTCAAGTATCAGCAGTGGAGATGGCAGCCTCTTTATGGTGTGTATTTTTGAGTTCCTATGCACTATATAAATTGATTTCTAAAGTGTTAAAAGCTTCTTTCTGTTGAAACTACAGTGAGGGCACGTTTCTTTTTGGCCAATTTCTGTTGTTACATGATAACATCTTTACTTTCATAGAGCAAGCAACTGATATTTTTTTAAAATTTTTTTTGATAAGAGCAAGCAACTGATTTATATTGCTCCTTTAAGCGTTTGTAATGATACTATTTGGGTGGTAGATCGTGTGCAAGCAACTGATATTTTTTTAAAAATTTTATTGATAAGAGCAAGCAACTGATATTGCTCCTTTAAGCGTTTGTAATGATACTATTTGGGTGGTAGATCGTGTTAGATGCTTAGTATTTTTTTGGAAAAGGGAAATGAACCGCTATGATACATTGCACCCGTACTTTTGGTATACTTGAGGGTGTCAAGTGGTTATGTTTGTAGCTGCCATGACTTTTTGCTGTTTAATGATATTGCTCCGTTGGAGCTTTTGTGATGCAAGGAAAATCAATTACTTGATAGGATTGGCTTTCTGTAAAGCTTCAATTATATGGTTTGTACACATTTGCTTGCTTTAGTATAAAGTATAAACTATATTTTTAATTACTAAAAAAAAATTACTCTCACACCGTGCTCATCGATGATACATTAAGATTTTATTGTACAATATACTAATACATATCGCAATCAGATTGTGTCGTAAAATATATTGATCTGTTTTGATGTGGTTGGATTCGGTTTTGAAGCAATGTGAGCTTCGCTTTGCACACATTCGTTTTAATGGTACCGATGCATTTTGGTACCAGATTTTGTTAAAGACCAGTTATTTAAATTGAGGATCGTTTTGATGAATTTAGAAAGACTGTTTTTATTTACTATTTGAAATTCGTTTAATCTGTTTTGTAATTTTGATGTGATTTCTTTAGTGATGAATGAACATTTTAAATTGTTGATTTGATGTGCACTTTTTGGGTTTTGGATTCATATCACTGTGAATTAGGTTCGTTCGAGGAGGTAGTTCATTGGTGTTATCTTTATTTTGCTTAGGTTTAATTTAGGTTTCAACGAAGCTATATATGAGCCTTCTTGGTTTCATGAAAGCTAATGGGTACCTTCCTTTTTTGGATCCATTCATTGAGTACGTGTCGAGACTGGAAGTGCCGATGATCTTTGTTATGTTCTTGAGGCAATGATGTCAAGAAGTTTCCACCTTTGTATTTGAAGCATATTTCAAGCCTGAAGGCACAATGAAGCCCAAGATTTTCTTTCTAAATGCTCGAAATATGTTTGCTGATGTTTTAAACCTCTTTAATTCCATGATATCTGGTAAGAAGCTGGTGTGCCTAAAGCTCTGGCTATTTAGGAATAAGAGGGATTAGCTCTTAGAGTGTACGCGGTGATGTCAAAAATGAGATGTCATTTCTTTGACATTTTTGGTATGAAAAATTTACTTTCGCCTATAAATTTGTTTATTATTGGAGCTTTATCCACTTACCGGGGCCGATAGGCGCTATGGAAGTTCTTAATGGCAACTGGGTACTGTTATAACCCTTTCTTTCCCAAGTCCCAGTCCCAAGTCCCTTTGTGACTCCTTTCGATCTTTAACCTGTAGCTAACATGTAAATATGATTATAATGGGAGTTGTTAATAGACCAATATGTAAAAGTGTAAAGATAAAAAAATGAGTATAGTTTTCTTGAACGACAATGGTAAAAATAAGAGAAATGTATTTAGTTCTTATGATGACTATTTGCTGAAATCTTTACTTGCCTCTCACGATAGTTTGTAGACAATTTGGTGAAAGCGTTCGACAATAGATCATGTAATCTTCCACGCAATGTTACTTTGCTACTTCTGTTGTTGGATAATTCATTTGAAATGTACGCAACTGTTAGTGGTAATTGTGGTTCAATATTTCAAATCTATTTTTATTTTTTTATTGGTTTTCTTAAGAAATAAATAAATTATAATAAATTATTTTTTATTATTTTTTGTCATTTACTCTTTACTCACCACCCCCTACAAGATTCGGTCTTATTAATACCGTGCCATAGGCACGGGCACGAGACCTAGTTTGAAACAATTAGAATCAATGCTCAATAACAATTTACAACATTAGAATCAAAAGAAGCTTCATAATTGCATGAAAAGTGCACCAAAAGAAGCTTCATAATTCGAATAAATACAATTTACAACATTAGAATCAATGCTCAAAAACAATCAAAAATAGCTTCATAATTGCATGAAAAGTGCACCAAAAGAAGCTTCATAATTGTCACTTCTAATTTAACTCTCAACATTTATGTTATCTATAGCAAAAACTATTTAATATTGTTAAATTTTGAAATTTTGTTCGACTAAAGCATGAATATCGTAACGCACCAGTTTAGGCCAAAATTTTGACTAAAACAAAACAAGGTCTGTTTCGCACCGATTTTGGCTAAAACGGGCTCGAAATTGTACGAAATTCATAACTATGGTATAAACATGTCTCTTTTTCTTAGAACCTTTTGCAATGGCAAAGCCAAACAATCAATATTAGCATCCTCTCCCTTGCTTGGCTACTTCACCAGCAGCTATTATACAGAGAAGTGTCTAGGCGGCTAGGCCCTCCCGATACGATCAGAGAGAGAGAGAGAGAGAGAGAGAGAGAGAGAGAGAGAGAGAGAGAGAGAGAGAGAAATCACGATATAATAATTTTTCAACAAATTCATATGTAAGTTGATTTATTGTGTAGTGTGCGTATTCTTTTATAAAGCAAAACATGTTTGATTTATTTTTTGCAAATGTTGATATGAAATTTATGAGTATAAATTTTGATTGATTGGTCTAGGTGGGAGAAATAATTTGTATTGATAATATTGATCCTGGGTATGTGGGTATAGCTCCATAGTACGTATATGCATAACTGCGAAATTCAAGATTACAGATAACCTAATTAAGAGCCAGTTTGGTGTAGCGTTTTTAAAACGCTGCTTTTTTCTTTATAAATGCGTTTGAGATATTATGTTAAAATGCAGTTTTTTATTCCCTACTGCGTTTTGGAAAAAAGCTAAGAATTCTAGCATTTTAAAACACAACTGCGTTTTTAAAACGCTGTTTGTTTTGATGAAAACTTGTGCTTGCCAAAATTTACTGTTGGGCATTGGTGTTCCTGTTATTTTTAATCAATGGTTTGTGTATTCATCTTACACTTTTATGATTTTTTTCTTTTTTAAATATGAATTTAATGTGCCAGATTCTTATTTAACAGGAAAAAGACTCGGTATGACTCGCTAATTTAAAGACAATATATGCAGAGTTATAACTACTTGAATGAATATATTTGGTGGGGATAAATCTATAAGACAGGTAAAACTAATCTCGTAATCACAGTTTCATAATGATTTCAAGTATTATACTCAGTGACAATAAAAATTTACCAACTCATCTGGCTCTCTAATCTATTCTCTACAGGTTGCAGAATTGGAGGCTGCATGACCACCATAGACATTGAATATTGAAAAACATTGGTGAAATTCTAATCAACCTTTTATTTTTAAAGATTAAACTATTAACATATGTCTATATTTCCAAGATGAGTAGAAGTCACAATATTTAAATATATAAACTGATAAAAACATGTATTGAATCCAAAGATGATCATAAGGAAATATAGTAATCCTGAAACAACGGGTCTTAAAATAAGGATTTAAGAGAGTGGGTACTGACAAAACAAAACTGCCTCGACGATTATATATTACTTTGCATCTGCAGACCCACGAAAGATGTTTGATAAAACAAAAAAATGCAAACAAAGAACAAAAAATCCTACCTGTTTGAGTGCAATGGATAACTCATCTTCATACATTTTTCCTGTATAAGATTTGAATATATTCACATCTGAAAATTTTGATTTTGACCCTTACATTTCAGATGCAGGATAATAACTGATCGACTAACTTTAATTTAATTCTGCCGAAAAATGGTTGAAGCTCTACAAAATATAAATATATTGGTCTTCGTGGACGTTATCAGTTGCTTTGGACCGGTGCATAGACATACTTTACTCTTTGAAGCCATATAGGTAAGGGTGGGGGGCGGGGGGAAGGAAAGCTCTTTGAAACTATATAGGTAGATATTGAGAGATGTATCATAGAGATATATATAGATAGATAAATAAATGAAAGTGAGGTATATGTGCTTTCAAATCATAATATGCCTGTACATATTCCAAGGTAAAATGTTTATGTATTTAATTGATACTACTCTTCTGCTTGGGACTAATGGTGTTTCCAAGCCCAGTTGACCTTTCATCTACCCAAAGGTGAGCATTCTAATATCAATGATTATTATATTTCAAACTTAAGTGTATTTCAAATCGATTTTGTTCATTTTTTAATATATTATGTCATTGTATTAATTGATTATAAAATTCATTTTTATTTTCGTCCATATAAATCATTTATTAAATAAATATATTGAAATGGTGAAAATAAATAAATATAAAAACAGATAAAATAAATTAGTTTGAAATTTGAAATTATTTTTTTAAAGCTGTTGAAAATAGACAAAATTGCGTGCATTTATTAGCAAAATCGTGTGCATTAAGGTCTGTGATAAGAGCAGATCCTGTTCATTTTTAAAGAAGATTGCAACCAGTTTTCTAATAATTAAATCCAGAGTTTGGTTTTCCTAGGCAAAATCTTGTGCAACACTAAATAGAATAGTTTTTATTTTTGGAAAGTGCATTTTGGCGGGAACTTTTCAGAAATGGAGACTATTCTGCTTTTATATATATATAGATTCATATTTTTATTTCAAGTCACCTAAAGACGAACAATCTATTTACTCATTCTATTATATATACATATATATCCGTATTTTTATCAATTACTCATTCCATTTGACCAGATTTTTCTATTAAGCCCATTAGCCTTTCCATGAAAAAAGACGTAAATCTAATCTTATTATAGGAAAAAAAATGCTCATATTAAAAGGAAAAAAAATTACAGTCATTCTCCATCATTGTTAAGAACTTTAGTTTTCCACAAACGGAAAATTCGCAATTCAAACGAAATCAGAGTATTAATTAATCTTAAGTCTATTCTTCAAAGTTTACCCAATTTGCGATTAGCAAACCCTAATTGCTTTGGCATCTTATTTTTCACAACAAGGGCTGAAATGGGTAGTGCAAAAATGGGACAAATTTGTAGTACTCTTAAGATTACGTAAAAAGTTTGAGCCATCGCTATTTAGAATATATTGGATCAAGCAAAGGCTAAAAAGTTCACAAATTGGGGAAAATTGGTAACCTAGAAAAATTGGTCAAAATTAAAAGAGGATCTCTTGATGTGGGAAAATCGACAATATGTAAGAAAACTTGGGTCGCTACATTCCACAGTCATTTAGGTATGTTCTTAGCAAAAGCGGTAGAAATAGGCAAGAGAAGATGTTCTTAGCAAAAGTGGGAGAAATAGGCAAGAGAGAGGAGAGAGAGAGAGAGAGAGAGAGAGAGAGAGAGCACAAAATGCATCAATTTTGGACTACTCAGGAAAAAAAGATTTTTATAATTATTTGGTCCCTCCGCTTTACGAAAATGATGCGTTTAGTTTTCCCGCATCAAAAAAATTCATTCTGGTCACTCGATTTGCATTTTTTTGTGAGATTCCCCCTTCAAGTCGTTAACGTCAAATTTTCCATCTATTTTTTTAGAAAATGGCCAAACTACCCTTAACGCTTTCCCTACCTCGATCCACCATCACCATATCCACCTCCATCACGACGTCCTCTACCATAACCACCACCACTGCCGCCATATATGTCTTCATCACGACGTCCACCTCCGTAACCACCACCACCGCCTCCACCTCCGCAAATCCGAATCCTCTAGACCTTCCTGTCTGCCGATAGTTAATAATCTATAAATCAAACAACAAAATTACATTAGATCTACATCAATTAATTCAAAACTATGTGCGATTAAGTAAAAGTGAGCCTAAAATCGATCTATTATCGTCCCTTGGAGAAGGGGAAAACGAGAAACATACCGTTTTAAGTAATAAAAGTCACATCATAGAGAGAGACAGTTAGCAGAACAGATGAATCAATCAACAAAAGCACTAACATAATAGAACATATCAGGGATCAACACAGCCGAAATCGAGTCGGAGACGGACTCAGATCGAATTTCTGCGTTGAGACTGTGAGTGAGGGATTCAAAAGACACGGCGAGGAGGGGGGTTGCCGGCGCTGAAGAGACGCACCAGAGTTGGAGCTGCTATTATGCTGGGGTGTCGCTTTGATTTGTACATGTTTGGTCAAGGGGGGCTTTGCACGGAGAGGAGAGATGATAGAGCATCTCTTAACATTAAGAATGTTATATTTTCTGAATGGACTCGCCCCCATAATAAACATGTTTTTCACTGTTTCTGAATCTACAGATTTGCAGATAGTTTTGATGAGTTGAGTATTTTAGTTTGTAGATCTTCTTTGTTCTTTCTTGAAGCTCCACCAACTGAGATTTTTCTTTTTAATTATTTTTTGGTCCTTAACTTAGTAAGGGTAGTTTGGTCATTTTTTAAAAAATTAGACGAAAATTTTAATGTTAACGGTACGAAGGGGGAATCTCACAAGAAAATGTAAATCGAGTGACCAAAATAAATTTTTTTGATGAGGGGGAACAAACGCATAGTTTTCGCAAAGCGGAGGGACCAAATAATTATATAATTCGGAAAAAAAAATGACAATAGAGTGTTTTCTCATTGGCCGTTTCTGTATTGAACGGAAATAGTCTCATCGAGTTTCGACATCAAACTTATTATTTGGAAAATTGGCCAAAATAGGTAAATTTGTCCTACTTGGGAAAATGGTGGAAAAGCGGTGGTGTTGTTCTTTGTAACTAGTGTAGAGCCCGTGCTCCGCACGAGTTTAATTTACTTTTGGGATTAATTGATATATTTTAAAAATATTTTTAAATAAAATTATCATTATTGAGTCTCTCTTTATAAAGATGTTTGATGCTTTTTCTGAGAATTTGATTTTAACATTAATTGATACGTATTAAAAATATATATATGAAAAATTATCATTATAATTATAGGCGTTTGTTGGTATACATGTTATTTTTAAAGTAGCCTTTAAGGATATCAAATTGTTGGGTTTCTTTTTTTATCTCGCACTTAATAAAGATATTTTTGAATAATGTTTACTAAATTAAAAATAAAATATCTACTTTCGGACATATTGAAGAAAAATAATAGCCATCTCTTTTTGAACAGAAAAAAAATTATTTAAGGATTGAATATAATTATATTTTTTAATATAATTTTTAAAAATCGTTCAATGGTTAGAAAATGTTTAATTGGATACAATAATTATAAAAGAGTCTATTTTGAAAATGTTTGGGCCTCATAAGATTGAAGATTTGAAGAAGACTCATTTATGGTTCTTTTCAAATACACTTATTTGAAGAAGTTTCATTAATAATTTATTTCAACTGCTAGATATTATTTTTATAATTTACTATGCTTATTTAAATTTTCTTTTGTTTCTTCTTCTTAATAATAATAATATTATTATTATTTTATCTCTTCGTACTTTTGCTTAATTTCTAAACTCTAGATTAAATAATAGTTAGGATATACGTGAGTTTCTTTTGCACTATTAGTATAACAACATTTTAAAACTTTCAATTTCTCACAATTGTTATTTTTCTTTGAAATAATATTGTTGTTAAGATTGTTTGTTGAAGTGGACTAAAAAAACACCTCATTGACACTCTACATGTGTGGTTCGGCTACATCTTCGGGCTATATAATTAATTTATATCAACATGATTTATACCGTAAAACCATAAATCGTGAGAAATATATATTAACCCCATAAGTACCCTCTAAACAAACCCAAATTAAATACCGTAAATTGAAAGATCAAAAAAGAAAAACAAAAATAAAGATCAAGTGCAAAATAAAAAGAAAAAGTTTTAATACCGAAAAAAATCATACCCAAATTTAAAATAAAAACTAAAATCAAATCAAAGCAAGATTAAAAATCATGAGCTAAGTAAAGCAATAACCAAAAGCATCATCTAGAAATCAAGACCAATAGCTAGAAGCCAAACAATAAAGGGTCAAACCCCCACAAAAAAAAAAAAAAAACAAACAAACAAAACAAAAACAAAAAGAACAAACAAAAGAATCAACGAAAAATATATATTTTAATAACCAACATACAAAAGAAATCGATGGCAATACCAAAATGAAAAGAAAAATATAAAATCAATAAAGAATCAAAACTAAAACCATAATCTAAAGCAAAAACAAAAATGAAAACAAAAATCATCATCTACACAAAATTAAATTATTAATCAGGTCTAAAAATCAAAATTAAAAGCCAATAATCAAATCCAAGTCTATTAAAATATAAATTTTTAATCAAGAACAAAACTAAAATTAAAAATAAAACTAAAAAGAAAATGAAAGTCAAATCTAAATTAAAGGTTTGAGGAAAAGCTAAAGAACAATTAAACAACCATAAGCAAAAGCAAAAGTAAATAAAAAATAAAAATGATCATCTTAAAAAAAAGCAAGAATGAATCAAATAGCAAAAACACAATCAAAATTTTAGTCAAGAATTGTAAACCAAAATCGAATATAAAAACACTAAAAATCAAGAAAAATATTAGAACAAAAAACACAATATTTTAATTAACAAACTTTCTAGATCTAACTATAATATGATCGGAGTCGGACCTTTTCATCAATAATAATGAAATGAAAGACTAACCAAAATCCCTTAGTGACTCATATGAAGTTGATGCAAATGAAGCTCCATAGGCTGGTAGGAATATGCAGAAAATAACTCCAAGAGCACACCTATTGTATTCTCAAACAATATAATCCATTCAACTATTGTGTGCTAGTGAGAATTACAAAGACGTTTTGTGTTCAGATTATAATTGAGATGAACAAAACAAAATGTTTATGTAAGAAGCCGAATAAAAGGCTATGAACAAACAACCGTCAAGATGAGTAATTGAAAGCATGAAAAAACAAAACAAATCTGGTGACTTTAGGACTTCTAAAATTAATACATATCTTTCAACTTCCTAGCACAACACTACTATTGTTCGTATGATTCTTTGTAACCTACTATTAGCAATTATAGTTGGGATTAATTCTCAATATCATAGCTATTCAAATAATGTATAATTATTAAATAATGACACAACAATCATCTAAGTTGGAAGTTGAAAGGACGCTCTTGTTAGGAGGCTTGAGAATGCATCTTTAACAAAAGGATGTGAGGTGTATTCATATAATATAAATGGTTGAGTTGGTTTAAGGTGATTTTTCATATTTAAAAGGGTGTGAGTTCAAATCTTAACATCAACTTTTTTCCTAGCTCTTCATTTTCTAGCCAATAGCTAATGTTCTTCTACTAATGTATTTGAAGAATGTTATATATCACAATATCATACCTCTAGTCCTATAGCTAAAACTATTAGCTAATGACATCCTCCCTAGAATTTCAAAAGTCAAGCCATGAGAATGAAGCTTTATCAAATTGGTATGAGGTGGCAAACTTACATGCCTCCTCACCAACTTTAAAAATATATATATATATATATATATATATATAGATTTTTTGAACTGAGCTGAACTAGTTTGATTACAATCTAATGTCATTTTTTTTTTTTATGGGGGTTGGGGGAATACATCTAATTCAATGCATGGAAATGTGAAAACATCTGGCGAATTTGATGTGCTTAGAAGAACTGGTGGAACGGGGGATTCATCACACTCTAGAACACTTTGGATCAAACATAATTGAGTTTGTTTGATTCTGAGGGTTATTGACTTGTTTTTTTGAGACATAGGTTGAAATGGACCACAATGTGCGAAATTCAAGCAAATTTGGTGTACCATCACCATGGAAAGGAGTTTGTCACGACTCAAAAATTTTGCATCTAAGAGCCCGTTTAGTAGAGCGTTTACAAAACGCAGTATTTTAAAAACGCAGTCTTTCCTTATAAATACGTTTGGGATATCACTTCAATACGTAGCTTTTTTCCTAGGAGCGTTTTAAAATCTGCGTTTTAAAAGGGAATTTCGTTTAAAACGCAGCGGCGTTTGAAACGCCGTCCGCAAGATTGAAACACATTTTTTGCAAATGAGCTGCGTTTTATCCCTGCGTTTTGGCCAAAACACTCGACCTAACGGGCTCTAATAAAAGTTTGTGGAATGTGGGCCTCGTTAACGTTTAAGCGATTACATATCATAGGGAATATGCCAAAATCGATGAAAGGTGCTTAAATGGGGGCAAATTGTACATTTCTAGATCCGACAGAGTAGGTTCCGAATACGACCTTTTTTGGTATCTTTTGACATAATAAGATGAATTAGTAAAATGTGAAAAATGGACAAATTTCACCTACATTGGAAAAATGATGTATAGTACAATCCTTCTTTTGATTGCTCTAGAATAAATTGGTCTTATCAAAGAATGGGGCTATTAACACCTCCACTTTCTCTAAATACACCCCCCAAATTTATTTACAAAAATATCATTCTATTAAAAGACCTTGGTACCCTTGTCTTTTTAAATACACCCCCAATCTCTCTTTTTCTCTTCTTCCCTAATTCCAGCCACCGGTCACTCTCTATTTTTTTTTCCTTACATCCTTCTTCCCCTCCCCTTCCCTTCTTTCCTCTCCCTTTATTTTTATTTTTCTTTCCCTCCCTCAGTCACCACCGTCTTCTTTCATGGTTCGCCGGAAAAATTTCGTGGGAGTGAGGGAAGGAGGAGGGAAGGGAAGGGAAGGGAAGAAAGAAAAAATAAGGGAAGGTGGGAGGGAGGGAGGGGAGAAAGGGAGAGTGGGTGGGGAAGAAAGACCTTTTTATTTTTATTTTTTTTATTTCCTTCTTTCTTCCGTTCTTTGCCGTGGAGGGGGTTTGGGGTTAGGTCTGAAAGAGTGTATGAATTGGGAGAGTGGGGAAATGGGCGTAGTGATAGTAGGTGGGCGTAAAATTGACAATATATGGGTGGTATATTTAGACGTTAGGTTGGTGTGAAATTAAGATGAGTGGTGTTTTAGGAGATTAGGTGTATTTAAAAAAAAATTGGGGTGTTAATAGCCCCACTCCTTATCAAATTCTAACGTTATTTTTACATTTTGCTGAGTAGAAATGCGTCAAAAGCGCAATTTTCCCGATAAATGGTAGAAATCTAGCTTTGATGATGTTTGGACAATTTCTTATAAAAAAAATGGGATTATCGCACCTCCGCATCTTTTTGCCTTTGATGATGTTGTGACACCTCACCAACCGTTGGCTTTCTCTCAATTCTCAAGTACAAAATAATGTTATTAATGAGATTTGAACCCACAATCTTTTAATTATAAATATACATTTTAAACCAATTCAATCAATTGTACTATATGTAATGATTAAAAAAAATTGCATTATTATATAAGTCATTTTATAATTTAAACCAACTAATTTTTATTATTATAAATGTTACTCTCTTCATGTCAAATTATGGGTCTCATATTCTTATTTAAAACGTCCTAAAATAATGTCTATAATAAGTGATCCATAAACAAAATTTTAAATAATTTAATTCAAACATGATTTTTTTTAATTTTTTATATTTGTGTAAGTTTCTTTTTTCACACTGACATTGTATAAAAAATACTCCCTCCGTCCCTAAATTATTGTCTGAGTTGACCCAGCACACGGATTAAGAAAACTCAATTGACTTGATTATTAATATTGGAATAGTATTGAAAAAGTGTGTTGTTTCCTTTAATGCCCATGTGTATGTGGCCCATAATTAAAGTAGGAAGAAAAAGTAAGGGTAAAATAGTAAAAGTGATGTTCTAAAAAGAAAAGTTTCAAACAAGACAATTATTTTGGGACGGACGAAAAAGGAAAGGAAGACAATAATTTAGGGACGGAGGGAGTATATAAATATAGTATCCAACTAAATATTTTCTAATCATTGAATGATCCTCAAAAATTATTTTAAAAATATAATTATATTCAATCCTTAAACAATTCTTCTTTGCTCAGAAAAAAATTATCTTTCTTCATTATGTCCCAAAGTAATTATTTTAATTTTAATTTTATTAAAAATCTTCAAATACATGTCTAAAATATCTTTATTAAGTGCAAGATGGAAAAAAAAAACCCAAACAATTTGATATCATTAAAGGATACTTAAAAAATATATATATTAGAAACGAAAATAACATATATTGACCACCAATAAAAAATACTTATTCTGAAATGAAAATATTATAATAAACGATCATTAATTTGCATATATTGACAATACTTAACTTTTGTCAGACATTAAGTTAACAAACGCCGATATTGAATAATAATAATTTTTTAAAAATATTTTTAAAATGTATCAATTAATCTCAAAATCAAATTAAATTTGTGCGGAACACGAGCCCAATAATTAGTATTTATAAAAGTGAGGCAAAGTTGGAGTTGATAGCAAAACTATTAAAATGTCAGAGCGAACACCTTTTCGACCTTTTGGATCCGAAAGAATTGGTCGCCTCATAGTCCTAACATCTTTTGGTCATCTTTATCGCGAAATGAGCAAAAACAAGAAGAAAAAATAGTTGCAAAAGGAGGGAAAATTAAACTCACTTGAAGTAACTGAATCAAGAAGATTTAGCCTCATCGTTCAGGGCCAATTTCATAGCCGCATCAGCAGCAGCAACGTCCCTTTTCCTCCTCCTTTATTAACTCTAACTTTGTCAAAATAAATAATAAAAATAATAATAATTAAAATTGATGATGCATAACACCCTAACTTAGGAGACTTATGATTGTATATGAATTCTGAAATTTTATTTCGTAATATGAAGTTTACCGACGAAAATTTATTGCCAGTAAAGGTGTTTTTCTAGTGATGAACACAACTAAGCTCAAATAGATTACTAGCATAATATATGTATCATTAAATAAATTGTTGCTAAATGGAGTATTAAATAATAATTTTCAATTTTTTGTTTTTGTTTATTAGGATAGTTAGAATGTAGATGTTAATTTCCAGAAAAGTGCATGTGATTATTCTGAGTATTTATTTTTGTACCGTTGTAGGTTGTTGGTGTTCAATCATGAGGGTGATTTAAGTAATTTAAAAAAACTTGAAAACTTCAAAAGTTGTCCTCTTACTTTATAAAAGTGATAATTCCCATACTTTTTGCCACATATAATTCATTCACTTGAGTCAAACTCAAGCTCAACAAAAGTTTGTCTAGAAATTTAAAACTTCCAATGATCCGTGCTTGAAGTCTCAAACTTTAACTGCCTTAAATTTATTTTTTCCTATAACATTTAAATCTTAGTATAAGATTTTCTATAATCTTTTACTACTCTTTCTATTCAAAATAACATTGTTTTGTTCATATCTTAACTGCCTTTTTTATGCAAAAAAATTACTTTGTTCAAATATTGACTTCTCTTTCGATGCAAATAACATTAATCCGTTAATATCTTGACTGCTCTTTTTATTCAAACAAACATATTTTGTTCATAATCTTGATTGATTGCCTTTTTTTATGCAAATAATAATAATAATAATAATAATAATAATTTGTTCATATATTGACTTCTATTTTAATTTATGCAACCAAAATTAATTTGTTCATAAATTGAAATTATGGAAATCTAGCCAGATTAATACCATCAACAATATAAAAGAAAGGTAATGTACTCAATCAGGTGGTAACAATTGTGAAAAATGATGATGATGACTTGGCGAGAGCAGTTCTTGATGAGCCTTACACTCCTACTTGTTCTCGGATTTGCCTCAAGCATTGTCGAGGCCAGAAAACTACATATTATCATCGGACAAGAGACTCAACCCACCGTGATTCACCCACGAGAGGAAAGATTAGTTCCATCTGGCCCTAATCGCCAAAAAAGCCCAGGCACCCCACCCCTAACGGAGAAAAGGTTGGTTCTAACCGGCCCTAATCGCCAAACAAGCCCAGGCACCCCACCCATAATGGAGAAAAGATTGGTTCCAACTGGCCCTAATAGCCAAAAGAGCCCAGGCACCCCACCCCTAACGGAGAAAAGGTTGGCTCCAACCGGCCCTAATCGCCAACCAAGCCCAGGCACCCTACCCCTAATGGAGAAAAGGTTGGTTCCAACTGGCCCTAATGGCCAAAAGAGCCCAGGCACCCCACCCCTAATGGAAAAAAGGTTGGTTCCAACCGGCCCTAATCGCCAAAGAAGCCTAGGCACCCCACCCCTAACGGAGAAAAGATTGGTTCCAACTGGCCCTAATCGCCAAAAAAGCCCAGGCACCCCACCCCAAATGGAAAAAAGGTTGGTTCCAATTGGCCCTAATCGCCAAAAAAGCCCAGGCACCCCACCCCTAAAGGAGAAAAGGTTGCTAGCATAATATATGTATCATTAAATAAATTGTTGCTAAATGGAGTATTAAATAAAAATTTTCAATTTTTTTGGTTTTGTTTATCAGGATAGTTGGAATGTAGATGTTAATTTCCAGAAAAGTATGATTATTTTAAGTATTTATTTTTGTACCATTGTAGGTTGTTGGTGTTCAATCTTGAGGGTCATTTAAGTAATTTACAAAAACTTCAAAACTTCAAAAATTGTCCTCTTAGTTTATAAAAGTGATAATTCCCATACTTTTTGCCACATATAATTCATTAACTTGAGTCAAACTCAAGCTCAACAAAAGTTTGTCTAAAAACTTAAAACTTCCAATGATCCGTGCTTGAAGTCTCAAACTTTAACTGCCTTAAATTTATTTTTTCCTGTAACATTTAAATCTTAGTATAAAATTTTCTATAATCTTTTACTACTCTTTCTATTCAAAACAACATTGTTTTGTTCATATCTTAACTGCCCTTTTTATGCAAAAAAATTACTTTGTTCAATTATTGACTTCCCTTTTGATGCAAACAACATTAATTCGTTCATATCTTGACCGCTCTTTTTATTCAAACAAACATATTTTGTTCATATCTTGACTGGTTGCCCTTTTTATAATAATAATAATAATAATAATAATAATTTGTTCATATCTTGACTTCCATTTTAATTTATTCAACCAAAATTAATTTGTTCATAAATTGAAATTATGGAGATCTAGCCAGATTAATACCATCAAATTTTAATTAGTTATTTTTCTTAAATAACAACAGTAAATTGGAGTTGCACTACCCTACGACCGTACGTATATAATTTGGGGTTGCACTACGTGCTTGTATTGTTGAGTTCAAAACGTGGGAAGATATACAAAACCGAAGTCGGTCGGTCTCGATCGCATATATAATTACTGACAATTTCAATTAACATTGACCCTTGTATTTTGTTTTGTATTAGCCTCGGTAGCTTTACTAGTAGCGTAGCGTACCTGGCTGGAGTGGTGGGGAAAGTAAATTGTTAATTGCTCGAGCATTAGTTGTTAGTATATTTTTAGGTGTGTTAGTGTGGTAGTACAGTATGTACAGGTCCTATATTAGACTGCAGTTTTGGTCAAGTATTGTGGACCAACCTTCTGGTGTCTTTGTACTAATGTTGGGCATTCCATGTATATTTAATACGAGTACGTGCATATTATATTATTTACTGAAATAAATAAATAAATAAATCGAGCACTTTTACCAAATGAAACAAACATTGCCAAAAGGAAAAAGGATGAAATAAATTAAAAAATTCCAATGAAACCCCTTCAACCAGGACAACAGGGGGCACTTTAGTCCTCACCAATCCGAAAAATCTGAAAAATATATAGGACCACTTACTATTTTAGGACTTTCAATCCAAGGATTAGAACGGCTATTATGGAAAGCTATTGTTATGATCCTTAAGATATTTGACTTTCAAACATGAAATCTGTGAGCCAAATAAAGGGAGTCATTTGCGTAGGTTACTATGGACGTCAATTTCATGAATTTTTCTTAATCGCGCTCGCTATATTAAATTTATACCAAAAAGAGATCCCTAATATGCAATAAGTTGCTAGAAATGGATATTTAATTAAAGTGTGCTAAATGATAGATGCTAGTCAAACACTTTTATGATTTCATTCGAAATTAATGTATTAGCTATAATGCCTACTCCATATATGACATTATCAACAATATAAAAGAAAGGTAATGTACTCAATCAGGTGGTAACAATTGTGAAAAATGATGATGATGGCTAGGCGAGAGCAGTTCTTGATGAGCCTTACACTCCTACTAGTTCTCGAATTTGCCTCAAGCATTGTCGAGGCCAGAAAACTACATATTATCATCGGACAAGAGACTCAACCCACCGTGATTCACCCACGAGAGGAAAGATTAGTTCCATCTGGTCCTAATCGCCAAAAAAGCCCAGGCACCCCACCCCTAAAGGAGAAAAGGTTGGTTCCAACTGGCCCTAATCGCCAAACAAGCCCAGGCACCCCACCCATAATGGAGAAAAGATTGGTTCCAACTGGCCCTAATGGCCAAAAGAGCCCAGGCACCCCACCCCTAACGGAGAAAAGGTTGGTTCCAACCGGCCCTAATCGCCAAACAAGCCCAGGCACCCCACCCCTAATGGAGAAAAGGTTGGTTCCAACCGGTCCTAATGGCCAAAAGAGCCCAGGCACGCCACCCCTAATGGAAAAAAGGTTGGTTCCAACCGGCCCTAATCGCCAAAGAAGCCCAGGTACCCCACCCCTAACGGAGAAAAGGTTGGTTCCAACTGGCCCAAATCCCCAAAAAAGCCCGGGCACCCCACCCCTAATGGAAAAAAGGTTGGTACCAACTGGTCCTAATCGCCAAAAAAGCCCAGGCACCCCACCCCTAAAGGAGAAAAGGTTGCTAGCATAATATATGTATCATTAAATAAATTGTTGCTAAATGGAGTATTAAATAATAATTTTCAATTTTTTGTTTTTGTTTTTGTTTATCATGATAGTTGGAATGTAGATGTTAATTTCAAGAAAAGTATGATTATTGTGAGTATTTATTTTTGTACCATTGTAGGTTGTTGGTGTTCAATCTTGAGGGTCATTTAAGTAATTTACAAAAACTTCAAAAATTGTCCTCTTAGTTTATAAAAATGATAATTCCCATACTTTTTGCCACATATAATTCATTAACTTGAGTCAAACTCAAGCTCAACAAAAGTTTGTCTAAAAACTTAAGACTTTCAATGATCCGTGCTTGAAGTCTCAAACTTTAACTGACTTAAATTTATTTTTTCCTGTAACATTTAAATCTTAGTATAAGATTTTCTATAATCTTTTACTACACTTTTGATTCAAAACAACATTGTTTTGTTCATATCTTAACTGCGCTTTTTATGCAAAAAAATTACTTTGTTCAAATATTGACTTCCCTTTTGATGCAAACAACATTAATTCGTTCATATCTTGACTGCTCTTTTTATTCAAACAAACATATTTTGTTCATATCTTGACTGATTGCCCTTTTTATGCAATAATAATAATAATAATAATAATAATAATAATAATAATAATAATAATAATAATAATAATAATAATAATAATAATAATAATAATAATAATAATAATAATAATAATAATAATAATAATAATAATAATAATAATAATAATAATAATAATAATAATAATAATAATAATAATAATTTGTTCATATCTTGACTTCCATTTTAATTTATGCAACCAAAATTAATTTGTTCATAAATTGAAATTATGGAGATCTAGCCAGATTAATACCATCAAATTTTAATTAGTTATTTTTCTTAAATAACAATAGTAAATTGGAGTTGCACTACCCTACGACCGTACGTATGTAATTTGAGGTTGCACTACGTACTTGTATTATTGAGTTCACAATGTGGGAAGATATACAAAATCGTAGTCGGTCGGTCTCCATCGCATATATAATTACTGACAATTTCAATTAACACTGACCCTTGTATTGTGTTTTGTATTAGCCTCGGTAGCTTTACTAGTAGCGTAGCGTACCTGGCTGGAGTGGTGGGGAAATTAAATGGTTAATTGCTCGAGCATTAGTTGTTAGTATATTTTTAGGTGTGTTAGTGTGGTAGTATATTATGTACAGGTCCTATATTGGACTGCAGTTTTGGTCAAGTATTGTCGACCTACCTCTGGGTGTCTTTGTACTTATGTTGGGCATTCCATGTATAATTAATACGAGTACGTGCATATTATATTATTTACTGATAAAAATAAATAAATAAATCGAGCACCTTTACCAAATGAAACAAACATTGCCAAAAGGAAAAAGGATAAAATAAATTAAAAAATTCCTATGAATCCCCTTCAACCAGGACAACAGGGGGCACTTTAGTCCTCACCAATCCAAAAAATATGAAAAATATATAGGACCACTTGCTAATTTAGGACTTTCAATCCAAGGATTAGAACGGCTATTATGGAAAGCTATTGTTATGATCCTTAAGATATTTGACTTTCAAACATGGAATCTGTGAGCCAAATAAAGGAAGTCATTTGCGTAGGTTACTATTGATGTCAATTTTATGAATTTTTCTTAATCGCGCTCGCTATATTAAATTTATACCAAAAAGAGATCCCTAATATGCAATAAGTTGCTAGAAAAAGATATTTAATTAAAGTGTGCTAAATGATAGATGTTAGTCAAACACTTTTAAAGTAAGTATGATTTCATTCGAAATTAATGTATTAGCTATAATGCCTACTCCATATATGACATTATCAACAATATAAAAGAAAGGTAATGTACTCAATTAGGTGGTAGCAATTGTGAAAAATGATGATGATGGCTAGGCGAGAGCAGTTCTTGATGAGCCTTACACTCCTACTTGTTCTCGGATTTGCCTCAAGCATTGTCGAGGCCAGAAAACTACATATTATCATCGGACAAGAGACTCAACCCACCATGATTCACCCACGAGAGGAAAGATTAGTTCCATCTGGCCCTAATCGCAAAAAAAGCCCAGACACCCCACCCCTAACGGAGAAAAGGTTGGTTCCAACCGGCCCTAATTGCCAAACAAGCCCAGGCACCCCACCCATAATGGAGAAAAGATTGGTTCCAACTGGCCCTAATGGCCAAAAGAGCCCAGGCACCCCACCCTTAACGGAGAAAAGGTTGGTTCCAACCGGCCCTAATCGCCAACCAAGCCCAGGCACCCCACCCCTAATGGAGAAAAGGTTGGTTCCAACAGGCCCTAATGGCCAAAAGAGCCCAGGCACCCCACCCCTAATGGAAAAAAGGTTGGTTCCAACCGGCCCTAATCGCCAAAGAAGCCCAGGCACCCCACCCCGAACGGAGAAAAGGTTGTTTCCAACTGGCCCTAATCGCCAAAAAAGCCCGGGCACCCCACCCCTAATGGAAAAAAGGTTGGTTCCAACTGGCCCTAATCGCCAAAAAAGCCCAGGCACCCCACCCTTAAAAGAGAAAAGGTTGCTAGCATAATATATGTGTGATTAAATAAATTGTTGTTAAATGGAGTATTAAATAATAATTTTCAATTTTTTGTTTTTGTTTTTATTTATCAGGATAGTTGGAATGTAGATGTTAATTTCCAGAAAAGTATGATTATTGTGAGTATTTATTTTTGTACCATTGTAGGTTGTTGGTGTTCTATCTTGAGGGTCATTTAAGTAATTTACAAAAACTTCAAAACTTCAAAAATTGTCCTCTTAGTTTATAAAAGTGATAATTCCCATACTTTTTGCCACATATAATTCATTAATTCGAGTCAAACTCAAGCTCAACAAAAGTTTGTCAAAAAACTTAAAACTTCCAATGATCCGTGCTTGAAGTCTCAAACTTTAACTGCTTTAAATTTATTTTTCATGTAACATTTAAATCTTAGTATAAGATTTTCTATAATCTTTTACTACTCTTTCTATTCAAAATAACATTGTTTTTTTCATATCTTAACTGCCCTTTTTATGCAAAAAAATTACTTTGTTCAAATATTGACTTCCCTTTTGATGCAAACAACATTAATTCGTTCATATCTTGACAGCACTTTTTATTCAAACAAACTTATTTTGTTCATATCTTGACTGATTGCCCTTTTTAGGCAGTAATAATAATAATAATAATTTGTTCATATCTTGACTTCCATTTTAATTTATGCAACCAAAATTAATTTGTTCATAAATTGAAATTATGGAGATCTAGCCAGATTAATACCATCAAATTTTAATTAGTTATTTTTCTTAAATAACAACAGTAAATTGGAGTTGCACTACCCTACGACCGTACGTATGTAATTTGGGGTTGCACTACGTACTTGTATTGTTGAGTTCAAAACGTGGGAAGATATACAAAATCGAAGTCGGTCGGTCTCCATTGCATATATAATTACTGACAATATCAATTAACATTGACCCTTGTATTGTGTTTTGTATTAGCCTCGGTAGCTTTACTAGTAGCGTAGCGTGCCTGGCTGGAGTGGTGGGGAAATTAAATGGTTAATTGCTCGAGCATTAATTGTTAGTATATTTTTAGGTGTGTTAGTGTGGTAGTACAGTATGTACAGGTTCTATATTAGACTGCAATTTTGGTCAAGTATTGTGGATCAACCTTCCGGTGTCTTTGTACTAATGTTGGGCATTTCATGCATAATTAATACGAGTACGTGCATATTATATTATTTACTGAAATAAATAAATAAATAAATCGAGCACTTTTACCAAATGAAACAAACATTGCCAAAAGGAAAAAGGATAAAATAAATTAAAAAATTCCAATGAAACCCCTTCAACCAGGACAACAGGGGGCACTTTAGTCCTCACCAATCCGAAAAATCTGAAAAATATATAGGACCACTTACTAATTTAGGACTTTCAATCCAAAGATTAGAGCGGCTATTATGGAAAGCTATTGTTATGATCCTTAAGATATTTGACTTTCAAACATGGAATCTGTGAGCCAAATAAAGGGAGTCATTTGCGTAGGTTACTATGGACGTCAATTTCATGAATTTTTCTTAATCGCGCTCGCTATATTAAATTTATACCAAAAAGAGATCCCTAATATGCAATAAGTTGCTAGAAATGGATATTTAATTAAAATGTGCTAAATGATAGATACTAGTCAAACACTTTTATGATTTCATTCGAAATTAATGTATTAGCTATAATGCCTACTCCATATATGATATTATCAACAATATAAAAGAAAGGTAATGTACTCAATCAAGTGGTAACAATTGTGAAAAATGATGATGATGGCTAGGCGAGAGTAGTTCTTGATGAGCCTTACACTCCTACTTGTTCTCAGATTTGCCTCAAGCATTGTCGAGGCCAGAAAACTACATTTTATCATCGGACAAGAGACTCAACCCACCGTGATTCACCCACGAGAGGAAAGATTAGTTCCATCTGGCCCTAATCGCCAAAAAAGCCCAGGCACCCCACCCCTAACGGATAAAAGGTTGGCTCCAACCGGCCTTAATCGCCAAACAAGCCCAGGCACCCCACCCATAATGGAGAAAAGATTGGTTCCAACTGGCCCTAATGGCCAAAAGAGCCCAGGCACCCCACCCCTAATGGAGAAAAGGTTGGTTCCAACCGGCCCTAATCGCCAAACAAGCCCAGGCACCCCACCCCTAATGGAGAAAAGGTTGGTTCCAACTGGCCCTAATGGCCAAAAGAGCCCAGGCACCCCACCCCTAATGGAAAAAAGGTTGGTTCCAACCGGCCCTAATCGCCAAAGAAGCCCAGGCACCCCACCCCTAACGGAGAAAAGGTTGGTTCCAACTGGCCCTAATCGCCAAAAAAGCCCAGGCACCCCATCCCTAAAGGAGAATGTGACGCCAACAGGGGGCAATTTAGTCCTCATCAATCCGAAAAATGTGACGCCCGACCCGGATTTCCATACAAAATCCCAAGGTCGGGTTGCCAAAACAACATAACAAGACATAACACAACAGTAAACACTTGATTAAACAATAATAAACAAGTCTTCGACGACACTACTGTCGGAACCTAACTAATAACAACCACGAGTCTATAACTCGGGAGAAGAAATAACAACAATATTAATATCATCGGCCACAACATGCCGAAACAACGATATAAGCCACGAGCCACAACATGCTCGGGAAACACAACTGGAGTAACAACCAACTATACAAAAGCACGACATACATGTCGGCTATCAAAAGAATAATACAAAACCAAATACGATTCTACCCAAAAGTAAAGTTATAAACTGTACATAACCATCGTATCTCACCAAAAGAAAATACTACAATAACTTTACAAACCAACAGTATAACCACGAGGACAACCTGCTATTTAGTCGCGTCCTCACCGAGAGCTGCCTGGCTGGTTCGGATCTAAGAAAAACATTAAACACAACGGGGTGAGTCGAAACTCAATAAATTACTAAATGCAACTACATGTCATGGCATAATGCTCAACTGTAATCGTAACAAGGTGATAGCATTTCTATACATCACAACTCAACATGAAATATCATCCATGATACACAACTCATGTTAAACACATAGCACTTTGAAGTTCACATAAGTGTTTGTAAATAAATCACACAATAAAGGATATCTTTCTCTTTATCTGTCTTTGCGTTGCTCCTGCAATACACAAAATAACCAACGTGTATCTATACTAGTCTATGATGTATCGACATCCCCGAACCTATTGGGTCTCCCCAAAATCTATCGGATCTTAGCAACCAAAGTCACGCATATTGCAACGACAGTGGGGCTACCTCCCAGCTGTGGCCAACAGATGAGATGTGTGTGAACTCCGGTACGGCGACCTATAGCGATTCCAAACATTGATTTGTCAAGGCTATATGTCGTCCCACCTTAACTCGTTAAAAAATGCCAGCTGGACTCAATGAAATGCACAAATTGGTATCTACTCATCTTTATGCAATTTAACCTCAAGTTCAAAAGTAGTGAACTTAGTAAATGTCAAGTAATTCATATTACTTAATAACATGTCAACCACAAGAACAGTTTTGCTCAAGTTTATACATCCACATAGAGCTAATTTACAAGTCTCTATCTCACAAATACTAACCATTCACTTAACCACTTGTTTGAGAATTCATAATCCTACTCAAACTAACCCAGATTTTCGTAGGGATTTAACATAATTTTGGTGTATATTGTTCATCCAAAATTCTACTTCAAGGTTTCATAAACATAATTTTTCACTTTGGGTATAGTTGTTTTATGCAACTTGTTTCCCAACTCTAGTCTTTGTTCTCCTCTTAGTACAATTCTAAGTTCAACCAACGGAGTATTTATTCTCACCAAACCATTTCATACCAAGAATTCATCACAACCAAGATTCTCACACATCCATGTAGCATTTAGACATGTAAATAACATCTTTAACAAGGCTAGCAAGTTCATTATGTAACTAGCATGCTTTGAAGCTTTAAGCATACAAAGGAGAATTAGTAACTTACCTCAAATTGGAAAATCACACCACTAAAACTAGAATCAAGGCCTTCAAAATATTTCTCCTAGTCTTTAGCTACCCAAATCTGGTCTTGCATGCAAAGTTGGATAGTTGAAATGTGAAGAGATGCAAAACACATAGTGTTCTCACCTTGACAGCAAACACATACACTTCTCTTTGAGTTCTTGAGTGATAATATGGAATGGGAGTAATGTTTTGTCTCTCTCAAGGGTTAAGGGGTAGAAGAGGTGGAAGAGAGGCTGATTTACACTCCAAGGATGTGTCTTCTTCTAAGCCAAAACGTCTAACATGTAAATTTATAATATTAAAACACATACAGCAAATCTGTAGTCAGGGCGATCGCCCTCACTCGAGGTAAAGCGATCGCTTTAACCTCTGCCTACAAGGCGATCGCTTTGTCCCCAGATCTCAAATGCCAACTTTCTGTCCACAGGGCGATCACTCTGGCCTTAGCCAAGGCGATCGCTTTGTGTCCAGTATGTTTAATGCTAAATACTAAGTTCTAAAATGTTACCAAAGCCATCCCAAATGATTCTTAAGCAAATTTAACAAGTTTATAAGGCCAAAACACTCAACAAGGATTCCCAACAAGTCTAAGAACTTTGCTAGAAACATAACACAAAGGTTACATGATTTGTAGCACAACCAATACATGTCAACTACACTATGTATATCACCATATTTCATAGCACCACTATGACATACTATTTCTACCATGCTATGCAATTATTTCTATCATGTATTTAACATAAAAACAAGGCATACAATTATGCAATTAACACATAGGAGAGCTAGGGTATTACAAAAAATTTGAAAAATAGGACCACTTACTAATTAACTTGAACACTGCCAATACCACATTTTCATCATACGTACATCTCAAAGTTGCAAATATTTTAATGATATGTTTGACCCATAACTCCGCCTTTGTAGCATCAGGCTCTCCAACAAAGGTTCTCAATTTCATCTTTAAGAATTTCTCAAGTACTGCAGTGTTGTTTCTCTGTCTTACTTCTGGTTATGGTACTACAATTTCCGGCTGCGGTGCCATCACTTCAGGTTGTGGTGCCGCTCCTGCATCAATTCTCTGAGACATTTGATCAATTATGTCCATCATTCTGTTATACATAGTCATCAACATCTCATTCTGATTCTGATTCTATTCAGGAAGCACATTCTGTGGGCGATTGGTAGGCTTCAAACCTAACGGTTTATTTAATATCCGCAAGCGCACGGGCTATTGCAATATAGCGGGTGCAAGTACGGGTCGATCCCACAGAGACAGGGTTTACTTTGGGATGACATTTGTCTTTATATAAATATATAGATAAAATGATCGGGGGAGATAAGAATTTGTAAGAGAAAATACTAGGAAGATATAGAAATTACTTTAACATATAATGATAGTATTCTTGGGATTGAAAACAAATAAATATGCTTTAGATAAAGGCTTTTATCAAAATAACAAGGATGGTATGCTAGGCCTACACTATTTCGGGTTAAGACAGTAGCGTTGTATTCTTCACTAATTATGCCCTAACTGTTTGAGATTTCCGTTTATGGTACTCCCGCTCTGTCACAAACGGGCATTCCGGCTTATCTCTAGCTGACCATAATTAGTAAGAATCCATTAAGAACAAAAGTCGACATACTTTCCATTAAAGGAACATCCCTAGGCCGTTGAACTACTTTCGTGATCAATGGAACCCAGTTTCTTTATATGGTTCCGTCAATCGAGATTCTCCGCTAGGTCCTTCTCTCAATTAACTAGGATTCCACAAATATAAACGTCTTCATATTTGCAGGCAATTTAAGAATAATATAAAGAAATTGTTTTAAGATAAAAGTGTCAAGTTCAAGGATGATACACTAAGTTGTGCAAACTAGCACACGTATTTTAAATTTTACCGGCCTTTCTCTCGAGGGTCCGGCTTAGTGTAATCCCGTTCGTCACGCGGGAAATCTGACTCACCTTTCGAGGGTACCGTATAAATCAAAATCCATTAAGTCTATCAATCTCACGTATTTTCCACTAAAGGATCATCCCTAGGTCTTTAAATTACTTTCCGTAATTTATTGACCTAGTTCCATTCTTAGAGTTCCGCTAATCGAGATTCTCCGCTAGGTCCTTCTCTCGATTAACTAAGGCTATACAATTAAGAACGTCTTCCTAATTGCAAGTAGTTAAGATTACTAAGAAGAGAATTGAAATGACAAGTAAGAGAAGCATGAATATAAATAATTGAGTTTCCAACTCCGAGAAATGGAGGATTACTCAAGCCATTGAAATGATCATAATAAAAGAAGTAAGTAAAGAAATAGAGATAAGGAAAGAGATACTTATTCATAATAAAAGACAGATAATGGCTGGAAATAATCTTGTATTGCATTCAATCTTCAAAAATATACAAGGACTTGTCACGAATCATTGATACACTTTGAATATTGTGTATAGATTGCTAGAGTATTTTTGCTACCTATTCTAAGTATGATCTGATCCTTCTAGATGTATTTATGACTATTTTCGGATGTTCTAAACTGAGTACAAATAGCCTTTATATAGGCATTCTATGCTAGGGACACATCTCTTGCGAAAAGGCACCTTTTGGCTGATATGGGAGGTGCTCGGCCGAGTCAAGGGAGTTGCACGGCCGTGCTCTTTTGGCGCCAGTTTTAAATTTGATTTTGGACATCTTGCACGGCCGCTCCACTCTAAGCTGCACGGCCGCTCCGAAGGACAACACGGCCAATCAACTTTCAAGACACGGCCACTCCATGCTTTGAGACCAAAAATGGCCTGAAAATGGCCTTGTGCACGGCCGCTCACTTTTGGCTGCACGGCCGCTCCATCTGATTTTTGGTTTGTGAGTTCGATTTGTTTGTTGCTCCTCCATGCCTTTGCATCAAAAAGTGTCTAAGCATCCTTTGATCATAAAAAGACTCCAAAACCTGTCTAAAAATGCATGAAATATACCAAAAAGTGTAAAATCTAATAAATATGAAAAAGGAACTAAAATTTACTTAAAATGAGATGAAAATGGTAATTTAACTGAGTAAAAAGTATATAAAAACTTAGGATAAATGACTATATAATAGTCACTTATCAGTGATCAACATTTTCATCACCTTGTTCACTTCCCCTAGCACCCGACTCAACACGTTTAGTCTCAACCATCTTAACAACCTACACATAACACTCGACGTTAAAAACTCAAAAATAACCACACCCACCTAGGCCAAGGAACCTATCCCAGCGACAGCAAAACCATTGCTCTGATACCAACTGTGACACCCGGACCCAAATTTCCATACAAAATCCTAAGGTCGGGTTGCCAAAACAACATAACAAGACATAACACAACAGTAAACACTTGATTAAACAATAATAAACAAGTCTTCGGCGACACTACTGCCGGAACCCAACTAATAACAACCATGAGTCTATAACTCGGGAAAAGAAATTACAACAATATTAATATCATCGGCCACAACATGCCAGAACAACGATATAAGCCACGAGCCACAACATGCTTGGGAAACACAACTGCAGTAACAACCAACTGTACAAAAGCACGACATACACGTCGGCTATCAAAAGAATAATACAAAACTAAGTACGATTCTACCCAAAAGTAAAGTCTATATAACTTTACATAACCATCGTATCTCACCAAAAGAAAATACTACAATAACTTTACAAACAATAAGTATAACCACGAGGACAACCTGCTATCTAGTCGCGTCCTCAGTGAGGGCTGCCTGGCTGGTTCGGATTTAAGTAAAACATTAAACATAACGGGGTGAGTTGAAACTCAATAAATTACTAAATGCAACTACATGTCATGGCATAATGCTCAACTGTAATCGTAACAAGGTGATAGCATTTCTATACATCACAACTTAACATGAAATATCATCCATGATACACAACTCATGTTAAACACATAGCACTTTAAAGTTCACATAAGTGCTTGTAAATAAATCACACAATAAAGGATATCTGTCTCTTTATCTGTCTTTGCGTTGCTCCTGCAATACACAAAATAAACAACGTGTATCGATACTCGTCTATGATGTATCGACATACCCAAACCTGCCGGGTCTCCCCATAAATCAATCGGATCTTAGCAACCAAAGTCACGTGTATTGCAACGATAGTGGGGCTACCTCCCACCTGTGGCCAACAGATGAGGTGTGTGTGAACTCCGGTACGGCGACCTATAACGATTCCAAACATTGATTTGTCAAGGCTATATGTCGTCCCACCTTAACTCATTAACAAATGCTAGCTGGACTCAATGCAATGCATAAAATGGTATCTACTCATCTTTATGCAATTTAACCCCAAGTTCAAAAGTAGTGAACTTGGTAAATGTCAATTAATTCATATTACTCAATAACATGTCAACCACAAGCACATCTTTGCTCAAGTTTATACATCCACATAGAGCTAATTTACAAGTCTCTATCTCACAAATACTAACCATTCACTTAACCACTTGTTTGAGAGTTCATAATCCTACTCAAACTAACCCGGATTTTCGTAGGGATTTAACATAATTTTGGTGTATATTGTTCATCCAAAATTCTACTTCAAGGTTTCATAAACATAATTTTTCACTTTGGGTATTGTTGCTATATGCAACTTATTTCCCAACTCTAGTCTTTGTTCTCCTCTTAGTACAATTCTAAGTTCAACCAACGGGGTATTTATTCTCACCAAACCATTTCATACCAAGAATTCATCACAACCAAGATTCTCGCACATCCATGTAGCATTTAGACATGTAAATAACATATTTAACAAGGCTAGCAAGTTCATTATGTAACTAGCATGCTTTGAAGCTTTAAGCATACAAAGGGGAATTAGTAACTTACATCAAATTGGAAAATCACACCACTAAAACTAGAATCAAAGCCTTCAAAGTAGTTCTCCTAGTCTTTAGCTACCCAAATCTGGTCTTGCATGCAAAGTTAGATAGTTGAAATGTGAAGAGATGCAAAACACACAGTGTTCTCACCTTGACAGCACACACATACACTTCTCTTTGAGTTCTTGAGTGATAATATGGAATGTGAGTAATGTTTTGTCTCTTTCAGGGGTTAAGGGGTAGAAGAGGTGGAAGAGAGGCTGATTTACACTCCAAGGACGTGTCTTCTTCTAAGCCAAAATGTCTAACATGTAAATTTGTAATATTAAAACACATACAGCAAATCTGTAGTCAGGGCGATCGCCCTCACTCGAGGCAAAGCGATCGCTTTAACCTCTGCCTACAAGGCGATCGCTTTGGGGTAAGCCAAGGCGATCGTTTTGTCCCCAGATCTCAAATGCCAACTTTCTGTCCAGAGGGCGATCACTCTGGCCTTAGCCAAGGTGATCGCTTTGTGTCCAGTATGTTTGGTGCTAAATACTAAGTTCTAAAATGTTACCAAAGTCATCCCAAATGATTCTTAAGCAAATTTAACAAGTTTACAAGGCCAAAACACTCTACAAGGATTCCCAACAAGTCTAAGAACGAACTTTGCTAGAAACATAACACAAAAGTTACATGATTTGTAGCACAACCAATACATGTCAACTACACTATGTATATCACCATATTTCATAGCACTACTATGACATACTATTTCTACCATGCTATGCAATTATTTCTATCATGTATTTAACATAATAACAAGGCATACAATTATGCAATTAACACATAAGAGAGCTAGGGTATTACAAAAAATTTGAAAAATAGGACCACTTACTAATTAATTTGGACTTTCAATCCAAGGATTAGAATGGCTATTATGGAAAACCATTGTTATGATCCTTAAGATATTTGACTTTTAAACATGGAATCTATGAGCCAAATAAAGGGAATCATTTGCGTAGGTTACTATTCACGTCAATTTTATGGATTTTTCTTAATCGCGCTCGCTATATTAAATTTGTACCAAAAAGAGATCCCTAATATGCAAAAAGTTGCTAGAAATGGATATTTAATTAAAGTGTGCCAAATGATAGATGTTAGTCAAACACTTCTAAAGTAAGTATGATTTCATTCCAAATGTATTAGCTATAATGCCTACTCCATAAATGACATTATCAACAATATAAAAGAAAGGTAATGTACTCAATCAGGTGGTAACAACTGTTAAAAATGATGATGATGGCTAGGCGAGAGCAGTTCTTAATGATCCTTACACTCCTACTTGTTCTCGGATTCGCCTCAAGCATTGTTGAAGCCAGAAAACTACATATTCTCATCGACAAGAGACTCAACCCAACGTGATTCACCCACAAGAGGAAAGATTAGTTCCATCTGGCCCTAATCACCAAAGAAGTCCAGTCACCCCACCTCTAACGAAGAAAAGGTTGGTTCCAACCGGCCCTAATCGCCAAAGCCACCCAGGCACCCCACCCCTAATGGAGAAAAGGTTGGTTCCAACTAGCCCTAATGGCCAAAAGAGCCCAGGCACCCCACCCCTAATGGAAAAAAGGTTGGTTCCAACCGGGCCTAATCGCCAAACAAGCCCAGGCACCCCACCCCTAACGGAGAAAAGGTTGGTTCCAACTGGCCCTAATCTCCAAAAAAGCCCAGGCACCCCACCCCTAATGGGAAAAAGGTTGGTTCCAACTGGCCCTAATCGCCAAAAAAGCCCAAGCACTCCACCCCTAATAGAAAAAAGGTTGGTTCCAACTGGCCCTAATTTCCAAACAAGCCCAGGCACCCCACCCCTAATGGAGAAAAGGTTAGTTCCAACTGGCCCTAATGGCCAAAAGAGCCCAGGCACCCCACTCCTAGTGGAAAAAAGGTTGGTTGCAATTGGGCCTAATCGCCAAACAAGCCCAGGCACCCCACCTCTAACGGAGAAAAGGTTGGTTCCAACTGGCCTTAATCGCCAAAAAAGCCCAGGCACCCCACCCCTAATGGAAAAAAGGTTGATTCCAACTGGTCCTAATCGCCAAAAAAGCCCAGGCACCCCACCCCTAATGGAAAAAAGGTTTTCCAACTGGCCCTAATCGCCAATAAAGCCCAGGCACCCCACCCTTAAAGGAGAAAAGGTTGGTTCCAAGTGGCCCTAATCACCAAACAAGCCCAGGCACCCCACCCCTAATGGAGAAAAGGTTGGTTCCAACAGGGCCTAATCGTCAAACTAGCCCAGGTACTCCACCCCTAAAGGACAGTTAATCCCTCTAAAATGAGTTTAGTGTTGCGAACACCCTATAGTCGAGGACATTTCAATTATGTCATTTTCATTTCACCACTGTAACTAGAAGAGCAAATTTTATTCTTAAATGGTGTATCTCTCCAAGTGGGCCAATTATTGATGAGTCCCAATCCCCTTTCAATAATATCAAGTCCTGTTGATGTGTTTTATTGGATATTTCTTTTTTTTGCAAGTTTTGTTCTTTTCCAAATACATGTCTAGAGTGCCATTCGCAAAGGAGATTTTATGAGATATAAACGAACAATTAAGAACTTATGAAAGACATAGTGTGCGTTCAAACACATGGTTTGCCTTGTGTTTTCTAGCCTTTGATTTTATTTTTTTGGTTATAATGATTGAATCAAAAACTAAGAAAAATTTAGAGAGAAAGATAGTGGGACCGATGAGAGAGAAGTGGGAAAACAAACCCTCAATTTTCTTTGAAGATTTGTGACCAACCATCTCATATTCCCTAAATTAGACCTCAATGACAAAAAAGAACAAGAATCATATATACAGCGAAAGCAGCTCTCACAAACACTAGTTTGTTTCTCATTTCTACTTATGTTTTTGTATAGGAGTGCTCGTATATATCTGTTATTGTTAAATCAAATGTTACTAGTAACAAGTTTTATCAACAACTATATCTCTCTGATTCCCTTTCACCAAATCTCTGAGTAGTCAAATTCTAGAAACTCAATAAAAAGTCCCGTATTTAGTGTAATTTATTGGATTTCCAATGGTGTTTACATCTTTTTATATTTAAGACGTGTAGCACTAAACTTGTCAAAAAGCCTCATATTCGTTGTAGTCAACAATACTCCCTCCATCCCCAAGAAAAATTAGTCACACTTGACAAGTCGAACTTTTTAATATTATAGTTTTATTTGTTTGTATCTTTTTTAAATTGCGCAAAGACTTTTTCTTTTTAGGACAAATCAAAAAGGAAAGCGAAACTACTTTTTAATTATAATTTTTTTTGGACTGAGTGAGTATATATGACTATTATAATCCACAACAAGGAGTCAACTGGCATAATAAATCAAAATAAGAAAACGTCAAACAAAGACTCTTTGAATAGAGGAAGCATGTACAAGGGTTAATTCCATCATTGGTCCCTGAAGTTTGGGTTTTTATACCAATAGTCCCCAATGTTAGAGTTGTCTAACCACTAACCAAAGTATCCCGTTTTTGCACACCGTTGGTCCCTGTGATGGACGGTGTTATATTATGAACCATTAAGTAGTCATGTGATCTCTCACATGCCTTGGACCCTGGGCAAAATGGTCTTTTCTGTTCCTAAGTTATTTACCCTTCAAATGAGATACTTTATTAAAAAAGGGTGTCATTTGAAACTTTTACTAAAACTAAGGGGGCCATGTAAACCTTTAATTACCATCTTCTCCGACAACGGGCCTTGCCGGAGAAGTACCTATGCTTATTCTTTAGGGCAAAAACAGGAGGTTAATCAGTATATCACTGAAATGTGTTTGGTAAAAGTACCTATGCTTTTTCTTTTTAAAATTTCTTCTCTTGGTGCCAAGATTGGAAAGGCTCGAACTTGCAGTAAGGAAAGGGGTGATGTCGGTGGTGATGGGTGGTCGGGGGAAGAGAAAAGAAGAAAACTGCAGGTGGTGGTGGGTAAGGGTGAAGAAGAAGGCTTGAAAAAAATATTACAAAAATCAAAGATAAAGAAGAGGAAAGCTTAAAAGAAATATTAACATAAAAAAGCTAAAAACATGACCTTTCACTCTCACCAATGAAAATGACATTTTTGCCCATACAAAAATGGATGTAATGGAGCATGTGCTCATTTAACGGACCCCATCTCAGGGACTAGTTGTGTGTAAAAATGACCTACTTTGAGTGGTGAAACAACTCTAAGATTGGGGACTATTAGTATACAAGCCTAAACTTCAGGACCGATGATGGAATTAACCCCATTTACAAAGTACGAATAATACATGAGATTCACATTTTCCTTGCCACTGTCTATCTCGAGGCAACTTCTACAGCGAGGCTCACATCATTATTCTTGGCTCTTGGCCAGGCCAAATCCAGCTCCATGAGGTCAATTGTGCCATCCACAGGGAACCCTACATATATCAATGCAATTCAATTCTCCTCCTTCACCAGAACTTTACAGTTTAGGGAAGGTTGACAAGTTTCTGGCAGTGAAATTACTTCTAATTAAGCTGAAAAAGAAAACTCCAAAACGATTAATTAACCAGCGACTACAAGTGTTCGTAAGCATTTCGACATGAATGGAGCTAGAAGCAGACAAGCACACAATTTATAAGGGAAAAAGAAAATCAAGAAGGCCGACAATATTTTTGCAGAACTCAAAACGTGAAGGAAAATATCGAAAGAAAAGAAAAGTTTAGAAATGAAACACTTGAATTTGCAACAAACAGAAAGTAACCAAACGAACAAAATTGAAGAATGTGGACATGTGAATATAGACTGCATACAATAGTTAAATAATTTCACATTGAAAAAAGAAAGATTGCTTTTCACTTGCAGTCTGAAGCAAAGGTACAAGAATTAATTATAAACATCTGAACAAATTAGTTAAGTACTACTAATTGAATTTCAGTGTCAATAATCGTATATCGGGATTTTCAGAAAATAAATTAGTGCCTTTAGAAGCTCGGCTTGTCATTGGATACTTTTTTGGGTCTTACTGAACCATACTAAAAATTGATGGACTAGAAAATTAAAGGATAAAGAAAATGCCTATTTTGATTGTGACTTCAATGCGCTATGAAAGATACGAGTTGAAATTATGTTCAGTCGACTGATCCAACTTCTTCTTCTGAATCTTTGGGTCAGTGTTACAGTCAGTGACATTGTCATAATGTCATGTTACTCAAATCCGTGCCCTTGAGTATGTACACACTATCCCACATATGGTTTTGAGTTTCAATTTATTGCACATATGATCTTCAACTGCACTTTCGGATGATCCGTGTACGTTGACTCAAACTATCATTATAAAGTCTAACTATTTTCGTCAAGTGCCTTGCAAATTCCCCAACTGGGAGGACCTTTGGTAGTTTTACCTTTGACCACAGTACTCCCTCCATTCTATACAAAGAGTCCACTATACTATTTTGTGATGTTTCACTTAAAGTCTAACTATTTTCATCAACTCTAATGACACTAATATATCTCTTAATAATTAGACATTTCAAACGTGGACCGGAACGGAGGGAGTACTTACCACCGTCACTACCACCACAAACCTCAATTTAACAACCTCATCTATTTTCAAGGTGAACAGAGCCAGGAGGAACTGGGAAGAAGAGGGCAACCGAGAGAAAAATAACAAAAAACAGGGAGGCGCAGTTGAAGTAAAGAGAAAGGAGCAAACAGAAACTAAAGGGGAGACAGAATTTATGAAGTTTTAATCCCAGGGGTTGGGGAAAAGCATAATAGTTTTGCTAAGGAAGTTTTCAGAACCAAGTTCCTCAAGGAGAAACTCAGGTTGGAGGGAATAAACAGCTCGAGTGCATATTAAATAGAAGTATGCTAGTGATCAATATGAAGACAATGAAGAATGGGATGAGTTAGAAAGAAAGAGATGGTCATGGATGAACCAGTTTCATATTTAAATTTTAGTCAATATTCAAATAGTGACAAACATACACAAATTGGCAGAGAAAATTTCAATCAGTTTCAAAATTGGCTGGATGAACCAGTTTCATATTTGCTTCATAAGCTAATATATTAGTAGGAAGAAGAATCCGGCTGAGCACTTGAACTACGTACCCAACTTCCATAACAAAGGCAAAAGGGTTTTTACGGTTATACGTCTTCTAGAAACAAACTCTCTAACTGGTTATCTAATTCCCACTATAAATAGGGAACAACATGACATCAAAAGGTACGGACTAGAACACATTCTCATCGTCTCCTATTGACATTTTTCTCTCTCAACAAGTGAACTCACTCTCGCACTGAATTTGCAGGGCAACCCCCTGCCTAGTGACTTCATTTTTGTTTTATTCTCAGGTTGATTCCCAGCACACTCCACACATCAAACCCAGATATCCATCCAAGTACAATTCTAAACGAGTATCCAGTGCAAAATTATATATGTTGCATCAGCACTAACTGCTAAAGCCGACCATTGTTATGTTGAGTAGAACACATGGGAAGATATACCTAACAGAAGTCAGTCTCCAAAGCATGTCGTCTAACTGACTTTCAATTAACATCGACCCTTCATGTGTGTGCTTTTTATTAGCCTTGGTAGCTTTACTAGTAGCGTTCCGTACCTGGCTGGAGTGGTGAAGTAAAAGGTTTAATATATGCTTGAGCATATGTTATATTTTTGGGTATGTTAGTGTGATAGTATGTATATTGTACTGCAGTTTTAGTCGAGTCTTGTGGACGTACATATTATACTTTTTGCTGATAAAGATAAATAAATAAACAAATCGAGCAGTTTTACCAAATGAAACAAACATTGCCAAAAGGAAAAGGATGAAATAAATCAGAAATTCCTATGATCAAACCCTCTAACCAGGATATCCAGTTCGCTAAAATTGGTAGCAAACCCCAACAGGGGGCACTTTAGTCCTCATCAATCCAAAAAATCTGAAAAATAGGACCACTTACTAATTAATTAGGACTTTCAATCCAAGGATTAGAATGGCTATTATGGAAAAATATTATGATCCTTAAGATATTTGACTTTCAAACATGGAATCTATGAGCCAAATAATGGGAGTCATTTGCATAGGTTACTGATGAAGAACACGTAGTTGAAGTTTATCTTCCTGATAAAAAACATACTGTGGATCTACAAAATCAAGCATAACACAGATAGTACCGTTGACAAATACAAGGCAAGGCTCGTTGCAAAAGGTTTCACTCAGTGTTAGGGTGATGATTATTTTGAGACTTTTGCTCCTGTAGCAAAAATAACATCTGTCAGAATATTTCTTTCTATTGTTGCTATCAAACATTGGCCTATCACTCAAATGGATGGCTCCAATGCTTTTCTTCATGGAGATCTTCATGAAGAAATCTACATGGATCTCCCTCCAGGTTATTCACATAATTTGCCTTAGTCATCTATTCCTGTGGTCTGCAAATTATCCAAATCCTTGTATGAACTGAAACAAGCTCCCAGGCAATGGTTTGAAAAGTTCTCTATTACCCTTCTTGCCTTTGGTGTTTCTAGCAGTCTCCCAATGACCACTCTCTGTTTACCTTCAGTCAAGGCTCAGAGTTTATAGCTCTTCTGGTCTATATTGATGATCTCCTGCTTACAGGCTCCTCCTTTCACCTTCTTACATCTGTTAAGCAGTGCCTTCACTCCAAATTTCCTGTTAAAGACCTTGGTCCTTTGAAATATTTCCTTGGATTAGAAGATGCCAGAAACTCCTCAGGGATATGTCTTCACCAAAGGAAATATACCATGGATATCATAACAGACACAGGGTTGCTCAATGCTAAGCATGCTTCCACTCCTATTAAGCTCAATCATAAAATGGCTTCCAGCTCCTGCTCTCTTTATCCTAATGCTACAGCCTATAGGAGACTTGTTGGAAGAGTTATTTATCTCACCATCTCCAGACCTGATATTGCCTATGGTGTCCACATTCTCAGTCAATTTATGGCCACTCCTACAGAAGATCATTGGCATGCAGCCTTAAGGCTTGTCAAATACCTTAAAGGCAGCCCTGGCCAAGGTTTATTCTTTCCTGCAGCTGGTGCTTTGGCCTTGAAAGCTTACTGTGACTCTGATTGGGCATCTTGTCCAATCTCTAAAAGGTCAGTTTCTGGATTCTGTGTATTCCTAGGGGATTCATTGGTTTCTTGGAAATGCAAGAAACAGCCTATTATCAGTCGATCTTTTGCTGAGGCTGAGTACAGGTGTATGGCTAGCACATGTTATGAGATCAAGTGGTTAGTTGCCCTTCTCAAGGACTTTCAGATTCCTTCTGTGCTTCCTGTACCTCTTTATTGTGACAACAAATCAGTTCTTCATATATCGCTGCCAATCCAGTGTTTCACGAACGTACTAAGCATATTGACATTGATTGTCATTTGGTTCGTGAAATGTTACAAAGTGGCCTTATTTCCACTTCTCATATCTCTTCAACAGAGCAACCAGGCATATTCACAAAGGCTTTGTCCTCTTCTCAATTCTCTCATTTACTCTCCAAGTTGTGAGTTAAAAATTTGTTTTCCACTCTCAACTTGAGGGAGGGTGATGAGAATATTGAAAAGAAAATATTGAAGACTTCCATGACGATCAAGCTACCAACTTAAATCAAAGGATCTCAAGGGGCTCAAATATCAGAATTTAAGTTATTCAGGGACCTAGTTGTATCTATGCTAAAGTCAGCCAATTTATACCCTTATTTGAAAAGGATTTTGATTCTGTCTTTCCTTTTCCTTTTCTTCTTCTGTCTTGAAGCTATATATATATATATATATTTCAATGTTTGGTTTCCTTCAAGCAATCAATGTAATTCTTATCAGTGATTAATAAAATTACTTCAATCCATATTTTATCAAACAAGTTTTATCAGCAACTATATCTATTTGATTCCCTTTCACCAAATCTCTTAGTAGTCGAATTCTAGAAACTCGATAAATAGTCCCGTACTTGGTGGTAATTTATTGGATTTCCAATGGTGGTTACATCTTTTTATAATCAAGACGTGTAGCACTAAACTTGTCAAAAAGCTTTATATTTGTTGTCGTCAACAATACTCCCAACGTCTCAAAAAAAAAAAATTTCTCATTTGACACAAGTCGAACGTTTTTATATTGTGATTTTACTTGTTTGTATCTCTTTTAAATTGCACAAAGACTTTTTTTTTTCTCTAGAACAAAACAAAAAGAGTGAAACTAATTTTTTATTATAATTTTTTTTTTTTTTTGGACGGAGTAAGTATATGGCTATTATAATCCACAATAGGGGGTCAACTTGCATAATAAATCAAGATCAAGCTGAAGAAAAAGTCAAGCAATGACTCTTTGAATGGAGGAAGTAATTACAAAGTAAGAATAATCAAAATCATTAATTAACCGGCGACTACAAGTGTTCGTAAGCATTTCGACATGGAGCTAGAAGCAGACAGGCACACAATTTATAAGGGAAAAAGAAAATCAAGTTTTGGGTCTTAATCTAGAAACAATTATTTCTTGATAGTATGTATATTGGACTGCAGTTTTGGTCGAGTATCGTGGACGTACATACTCCCTCCGTTCTAGGCAAACATTCCATTTTAGATTTTTTTTTAGTCAACTTAGTTAAAACTTGACTGATAATTAACATAAATTTAGTGGTTTTTATAAAGATATGAAAGTTGTAATCCATAGTATTCTTAAGATGATTTTTAATTAATGAAATTTTATTTCTTAAAACATAAGTAACGTTGTAAAACTTTGATTTGATTTATACTCCCTCTGTCCCGGATAAATGTTCCTAATTTCTATTTTGGAACATCTCAACTAATGTTCGTAATGACTTTTGATATACATATTCTCTACCATTCTTCCTAATATACACTTAAAACTTCATTTAATATAGAACATCCTAGAGAAAATCATTTATTTAAAATAGTGAAACTCAATTAATGTTCATGGGTATTATCGTCGAAGACATTTTTCAGCACATCATTAATTTTGTTTCTTAATTCGCGTGTTTTGTTAACTAGGAACATTCATCTGGGATGGAGGGAGTACACATGTTGACTTTTAAAAAAAGAAAGTTGACTCTTTGCTTGAAACGGAGGGAGTATTATACTTTTTGCTTATAAAGATAAATATATAAACAAATCGAGCAGTTTTACTAAATGAAACAAACATTGCCAAAAAGAAAATGATGAAATAAATCAGAAATTCCTATGAAACCCTTTAACCAGGATATCCAGTTTCCTAAAATTTGTAGCAAACCCCAACAGGGGCCACTTTAGTCCTAATCGATCCGAAAAATCTAAAAAATAGGACCAGTTACAACTTACTAATTTAGAACTTTCAATCCAAGGATTAGAATGGCTATTATGGAAAAATATTATGATCCTTAAGATATTTGACTCTCAAACATGGAATCTATGAGCCAAATAAAGGGAGTCATTTGCGTAGGTTACTATTGACGACAAAACTTAATTTTCAATTTCAATAGGGATTTCTCTTAATCACGCTTGTTGTATTAAATTTATGCCAAAAAAGATAATCATAATATGCAAATATTTGCTAGAAATGGATACTTGATTAAAGCGTGCCCAGTGATAGAAGTTAAATTAAATATTTTTAAAGTAAGAATGATTCCATTCCAAATGTATTTGCTATAATCCCTACTCCTTATATGACATATGATCGACAGTATAAAAGAAAGATAATGAAGTGAAAGTCAGGTAATAACAATTGTCGAAGATGATGATGATGGCTAGACGAGAACAGTTTGTGATGAGCCTTACGCTTTTGCTAGTTCTGGGATTCGCCTCAAGCATTGTGGAGGCCAGAAAACTACCTATTCTCATCAGACGAGAGACTCAACCCTCCATGATTCACCCACGAGAAGAAAGATTGGTTTCATCTGGCCCTAATCGCTAAACCAGCCGAGGCACTCCACTCCTATTGGAGGAAAGGTTGGTTCCAACTGGCCCTAATCGCCAAAAAAGCCCAGGCACCCCACCCCTAGGGGAGGAAAGATTGGTTCCATCTGGCCCTAATCGCCAAACCAGCCCAGGCACTTCACCCCTATGGGAGAAAAGGTTGGTTCCAACCGGCCCTAATCGCCAAACCAGTCCAGGCACCCCACCCCTAAGTGAGGAGAGATTGGTTCCATCCAGCCCTAATCGCCAAACCAGTCCAGGCACCCCACAAGGGAGGAAAGATTGGTTCCATCTGGCCCTAATCGCCAAACCAGCCCAGGCACCCCACCCCTATAGGAGGAAAGGTTGGTTTCAACTGGCCCTAATCGCCAAACAAGCCCAGGCACCCCACCCCTAAAAGAGAAAAGGTTAGTCCCGTTTGGACCTAATCGCCAAACAAGCCCAGGTACCCCACCCCTAAAGGAGAAAAGGTTGATTCCAACAAGGCCTAATCGGCAAACTAGCCTAGGCACTCCACTGTCCACATAGGCCAGGTTGCTGCAGATGTATAATATTATCTCTTTAAAATGGGTTTAGTGTTGAGAACACCCTATAGCTAGTCGGGGACATTTCAATTATGTCATTTTCATTTCACCACTATAAACTCGAAGGAAAAATTTATTCAACTATTACATTTCAGTAACATCGAGTTGTGTTAACATGTTTTATGGGTTATTGTGTTGTGTTTTCCTTTTCTACAAGTTTTGTTCTTTTCGTGATACATGTCTAGAGTGCCATTCGCAAAGGAGATTTTATGAGATATAAACGAGCAAGAACTTTGTGAAAGACATAACATGCGTTTAGACACGTAGTTTGCTTTGTATTTAAAGGCTTTTTTTAACTTTATTATGATTATAATGGCTGAATCACTAACTAAGAGAGAAACATAGAGACCAATAGTAGGATCGATGGGAGAACAAGAATTATCTATTCAAATGTTACTAGTAACAAGTTTTATCAGCAACTATATCTCTTTGATTCCCTTTCACCAAATCTCTGAGCAGTTGAATTCTAGAAACTCAATAAATAGTCCCGTACTCAGTGATTACATCTATTTCTATTCAAGACATGTAGTACTAAACTTGTCAAAAAGTCTTATAATCGTTGTCGTCGACAATACTCCCTCCGTATCAAAAAATAATAATAGTCTCATTTGACACAAGTCGAACGTTTTAATATTGTGACTTTACTTGTTTGTATTTTTTAAATTGCACAAAGACTTTATTTTTTTTTTCCAAGACAAAACAAAAAGGAAAGCGAAACTTTTTTTTATTATTAATTTTTTTTTTTTTTGGACGGAGTGAGTATATGGCTATTATAATCCACAACAGGGGATCAACTTGCATAATAAATCAAGATCAAGCTGAAGAAAAAGTCAAACAATGGCTTTGATGGAGGAAGCAATTACAAAGTAAGAATAATCAATGAGATTCAAATTTTCCTTGCCACTGTCAATCTCGAGGCAACTTCTACAGCAAGCCTCCCATCATTTATTTTTGGCTCTTGGCCAGGCCAAATCCAGCTCCAAGAGGTCAATTGTGCCATACTCCACAGAGAACCCTATATTTATCAATGCAATTCAATTCTCCTCCCTCACCAGATCTTTATAGTTCAGGGCAGGTTGACAAGTTTCTGGGCAGTGAAATTACTTCTAACTAAGCTGAAAAAGAAAACTTCAAAATCATTAATTAACCACAAGTGTTCGTAAGCATTTCGACATGGAGCTAGAAGCAGACAGGCACACAATTTATAAGGGAAAAAGAAAATCCAGAAGGCCGACAGTATTTTTGCAGAACTCAAATCGTGAAGAAGGAAAATATCGAAAGAACAGAAAAGTTTAGAAACGAAACACTTGCCTTTGCAACAAACAGAAAGTAATCAAACGAACAAAAACGAAGTATCTGGACATGTGAATATAGACTGCCTGCAATGGTTACATAATTTCACATTGAAAAAAGAAAGATTGCTTTTCACTTGCAGTTTGAAGCAAAGGTACAAGAATAAACATCTGAACAAAGTAAAGTACTACCGGTTGATTTCAGAAGATAATTTCAGAGTCACTAATCGTATATCGGGATTTTCAGGGAAATAAATTAGTGCCTTTAGAGACTCAGCTTGTCATTGGATACTTTTTTGGGTCTTACTCAATCTAGAAATAGTATGTATATTGGACTGCAGTTTTGGTCGAGCCTTGTGGACGTACATAAAGATAAATATATAAACAAATCGAGCAGTTTTACCAAATGAAACAACATTGCCAAAAAGAAAATGATGAAATGAATCAGAAATTCCTATGAAACTCTTTAACCAGGATATCCAGTTTGCTAAATTTGTAGCAAACCCCAACAGGGGGCACTTTAGTCCTCATCAATCCAAAAAATCTGAAAAATAGGACCACTTACTAATTTAGGACTTTCAATCCAAGGATTACAATGGCTATTATGGAAAAATATTATGTTCCTTAAGATATTTGACTTTCAAACATGGAATCTATGAGCCAAATAAAGGGAGTCATTTGCGTAGGTTACTATTGACGCCAAAACTTAATTTTCAATTTCAATATGGATTTATCTTAATCACGCTCACTGTATTAAATTTATGCCAAAAAAGAGAACCCTAATATGCAATATTAAATTTATACCAAAAAAGAGAACCCTAATATGCAAAAAGTTGCTAGAAATGGATACTTCATTAAAGTGTGCCCAATGATAGAAGTTAATGAAACATTTTTAAAGTAAGTATGATTTCATTCCAAAAGTATTAGCTATAATGCCTACTCCTTATATGACATATGATCGACATTATAAAAGAAAGATAATGCAATCAAAGTTAGGTAATAACAATTGTGAAAAGTGATGATGATGGCTAGGCGAGAGCAGTTTGTGATGAGCCTTACGCTCTTGCTTGTTCTGGGATTCGCCTCAAGCATTGTTGAGGCCAGAAAACTATCTATTCCTATCAGACGAGAGACTCAACCCATCGTGATTCACCCACGAGAAGAAAGATTGGTTCCATCTGCCCTAACTGCCAAACTAGCCAAGGCACTCCACCCCTATGGGAGAAAAGGTTGGTTCCAACTGACCCAAATCGTCAAACAAGCCTAGGCACCCCCTCCCCTAAGGGAGGAAAGATTGGTTCCATCTGGCCCTAATCGCCAAACCAGCCCAGGCACCCCACCCCTAAGGGAGGAAAGGTTGGTTCCAATCGGCCCTAATCGCCAAACAAGCCCAGGTACCCTACCCCTAAGGGAGGAAAGATTAATCTAGCCCTAATCGCCAAACAAGCTCAGGTACCCCACCCCTAAAGGAGGAAAGGTTGGTTCCAACAGGGCCTAATCGGCAAACTAGCCCAGACACTCCACCGTCCACAAAGGCCAGGTTGCTGCAGATGAATAATGTTACCCCTCTAAAATGGGTTTAGTGTTGAGAACACCCTATAGTCGGGGACATTTCAATCATGTCATTTTCATTTCACCACTATAAACTAGAAGGACAAATTTTATTCAACTATTACATTTCAATAACATCAAGTCGTGTTAAAGTGCTTTATTGGATACTATGTGTTGTGTTTTCCTTTTCTGTAAGTTTTGTTCTTTTCTTGATACATGTCTAGAGTGTCATTTGCCAAAGAGATTTTATGAGATATAAATGAGCAAGAACTTTGTGAAAGATAGCGTGCATTCAGACACGTAGTTTGCTTTGTATTTAAAGGCCTTTTTTTAACTGTATTATAATGGCTGAATCAAAAACTAAGAGAGAAATATAGAGAACAATAGTAGGATCGATGGGAGAGTAGTGGGAAACAAGAACAAAACAAGAAATGTAAAAACCCATCTTCTCAACACACCCTAAACATTCTTTGGAGATTTTTCATCAATGCAACCAAACATCTCATTCTCCCAAAATTAGACCTCAATGACAAAACTAGATCTTTTTAATTCCCTTTCACCAAATCTCTGAGCTGTCTTAACTGTCGATTTCTAGAAACTCAGATACTCAATAAACAGTACCCTTCTTGGTATAATTTATTGGATTTCCAATACTGATTACATCTTTTTGTATTCAAGACGAGTAGCACTAAACTTGTCAAAAAGCCTTATATTCGTTGTAGTCAACAATACTCCCTCCGTAAATAAAATAAAAAATAAAAAAATAGTCTCATTTGACAAAGTCTAATTTTTTTAATATTGTAGCTTTACTTGTTTGTATCTCTTTTAAATTGCACTAAGACTATATTTCTAGTACAAACTAAACAGGAAAATGAGACAATTTTTTTTTCCTTTTGTGGGGATGGAGTGGGTATATGGCTATTGTAATCCACAACAAGGAGTCAAGCGGCATGATAAATCAAGATCTAACTGAAGAAAAAGTCAAACAAAGACTCTTTGAATGGAGGAAGCAGTTACCAAGTAAGAATATTCAATGAGATTCACATTTTCCTTGCTACTCATCCAGAGGACCCTATAAATATCAATGCAATACAACCATCCTCCCTCACCAGGTTTTTATCGTTCAGGGCAGGTTGACAAGTTTCTGGGCAATGAAATTGCTTCTAATTAAGCTGAAAAGAAAACTTCAAAATCAATAACCAGAGACTACAAGTGTTAGTAACTATTGTGCGAAAGCATTTCGACATGGAGCTAGAAGCAGACAGGCACACAATTTAAGGGAAAAAAGAAAGTCGAGAAGGCCGACAATATTTTTGCAGAACTCAAAGCATGAAGAGGGAATATATCAAAAGAAAAGAAAAATTTAGAAATGAAACATTTGCCTTTGCAACAAACAGAAAGTAACCAGCGAACAAAATTGAAGAATGTTGACATGTGAATATAGACTGCATACAATTGTTACATAATTTCACATTGAAAAAAGAAAGATTGCTTTTCACTTGCAATTTGAAGCAAAGGTACAAGAATAAACATCTGGACAAAGTAAAGTACTACTGGTGTTGATTCCAGAAGATAATTTCAGAGTCACTCATATATCGGGATTTCCAGGAACAGTTATTTTGGGTCTAACTCAATCTTGAACCACACTAGAAACAGTTATTTCTTGATGGACTAGTAAATAAAAGATAAAGAAAAATGCCTATTTTGATTGTGAACTTAATGTGCTATGAAAGATTCGAGTTGAAATTATGTTAAGTTGACTGATCCCCTAGCAAAAGTTATCAACTTCTCTGAATCTTTGGTCAGAGTGTTACAGAGGCATAATGTCATGTTACTCAAATCCGTGCCCTTTGAGTATGTACACACCATACCACACATGGTTTTGAGTTTCAATTTATTGCACATACGATCTTCAACTCCACTTTCGGTCAGATGATCCATGTACGTTGACTCGAACTATCATTATAAAGTCTAACTATTTTCGTCACATGCCTTGCAAATTACCCAACTGGGAGGACCTTTGGTAGTTTTGAACATCTACTTCCTTTGACCTTTGACCACAGCCTTGAAAGTTAGTTACCACCGTCACGACCACCACAAACCTCAATTTAACAACCTTCTCTATTTACAAGGTGGTTGACTAGAGAGGATCATAAGCCTCTCTCTCTCTCTCTCTCTCTCTCTCTCACACACACACACACACACACACACATAAGGCGAGAGAGGATCATAAGTTGAACAGAGCCAGGAGGAGCTGGGAAGAAGAGAGCAACCGAACAAAAATAAAGAAAAACAGGGAGGCGCAGTTGAAGTAAAGAGCAAGGAGCAAACGGAAATTAAAGGGGAGATTTATGAAGTTTTAATCCCAGAGCTGGGGAAAAGCATAAAAGGAAGTTTTCAGAACCAAGTTCCTCAAGGAGAAACTCAGGTTGGAGGGAATAAATAGCTCGTGTGCATATTAAACAGAAGTATGCTAGTGAATATGAAGACAATGAGAAATGGGAGGAGTTAGAAACAAAGAGATGGTCATGGATGAATCAATTGTTTGCGTCAATACAGCGGTGGAGCATAAAATTCAAATAATCATCTAGGATAGTTTGGCTGGATGTGCTAGGAGTCCCAATTTTCACTTGTGGTCGATCCAGACTTTCATGAACAATGCAGCTTTTGTAACCTTTGAAGATGAGAATATTGGAGGATTTTGCTAAAGGGAACAATGATGGTGACAACAAAGAGTATCGAAGAGATAGTTGAACTTCATACGGAGAGTAGGTTGGTTAAGATTAAAGTAACAGAATTTGAAGTGCTTAACAAAGAGAAATAACACTTAAAATATCACAATCGGGATTTCTTTTATGTAATGGAGACAAATAACAACCATCAAAGTGAGAATAAGCCCCTACTCATGAGCCCCCATGATAATATAAGTGTGCTTTGCTGTTTACTAAACTCGTTTACATACGGAACTATAGTTAAATGGTGACACCCAACCCCTCTTCCTTACTAAACTATCTGTAGTCAAAATGGGTCTGGCCAAGCATAGACCTCAGTAAGCGGCACCATAATCCCCTGGAATCCCCTCCAAGCCTATACACCTGGACATCCACCCCCATACTCTTACAAGGGTTCTATCTAGACTTATCATTTTAATCTAGTAAGTGGAACTCATTTCCAGACATATGCGCCAAATAGGGTCTGGGAGCTCAAATTCCTATAATCAGATACTCCTATGAAACCCTTTCACCAGGATATCCAGTTGGCTAAAATTTGTAGCAAGCCCCAACAGGGCGCACTTTAGTCCTCAGCAATCCGGAAAAGTCTGAAAAATAGCTCGTTCACGGACCAGACTTACAACGGGCCATGCCACAAAAGAATCGGGAGTGCGCTTCCTCACATATCAGAGTATGTTCCCCAAAAACCAAGTGGGACATGATTGAGCAAGGAGTACCCTAACATTAATATCAACCATAAAGCCATAGGAAAATCTGAAATTCACAGTTAACCTTGTCAAATTGTAGCAACAAAACTTTCAACTTCATCAATCTCTGGCCAAAACTATACAACATACGGAGTAAATTACTCCATAAAGAACTTTGGATCACCTTGTCAAATGCCTTTTTTAAATGGCACATGAAAATCAACACTACTCTAATCTCAATTTCAAATGCAAATTTACATCAAGAATATTCTTTCATTTTGACTTTGACGCACCTTGTTATATCACCAACTTGAATCGAATAGCCAACACCTATCATTGTTTTGTGTACACCATCATAAAATGCCTCAAGCCCGGGGAAAGGTTTTCAGGCTTTTTACGTGCCTAATATGCATTGTGTGCCTAGAATGAATCATACCTTTATACACACACAAACTCTCTCTCTCTCTCTCTCTCTCTCTCTCTCTCTCTCTCTCTCTCTCTCTCTCTCTCTCTCTCGCACATATGGACACCCTTGGACTTTTTATCAGAACAGAGGGAGTATTCAATAGGAAATAATATCACCCAAACCCCTTCCCCCGGCCGCCACACACACACAAAAGGAAATGCTCTTTGCAGAGTGATTTTGTCAAAACTTGATCGTCAGAACTTGCTCTCAGGGAAGCATACCAAAAAAAAGCTTCTGGGCACGTACAAAGGCGAATTATAAATCTGAAAAGTTTGGCATCAGGTGGTGTTAATGATCACGCCAAAATCGGTTTTGGTGATCTGTCGATGTCCACGTGTGTAGTTAGTCACTAATCAGGATGCCCCGGCTCTCAGTAGGCACAAGCTTAGGTGGGACTTGTCCTCCGGTAAATACCTGAGATGAATAAGAAGCACCGTTAGGGAGCTGGACGTTAGTCCAGCTAAAGCCCTCCGGTGAGAGAATCAGTTTATGGTAAGGTTAATGGTCTCCGGTGAGGATTCAGGCTGTTCTTTGAGAGTGTTTGCTCTGAATTCTTTAGGGAGTTTGTAGTTGTGTGTGTTAATTTGAACTTAGATCACAAAGGAAGGCTATCACCTTGTATTTATACCGGTGGAATGTTGGTCTGAGGCAAGTGGATCTGATGTCGACGGTGGTGCGTGTGCCATCTCGACCCGCAATATGCATTGATGAGCTTTAATGTGGAAGTGACCTGTTTTGGTGCAGAGGATAGAACTTCCCTGTTTGTCCCTTTAAACAGCTCGGGTCTGAGAAAGTCAACGAAAGCTGCCGCATTCAATGCCCACCTGCTACTACGTCATCCCGGGACCACCATCTGGCATCTTATTGGGCAGAAAGAATACTTGCCCTCTAAGGAAAGCTGCATCTAGAAGGTCAAGGGGACAAACAGGGAAGTTCTATCCTTTGCACCAAAACGGGTCACTTCCACATTAAAGCTCATCAATGCATATTGCGGCTGTCAGAGATGAGCACATGGCAGCTCACCCCAGGTCGACATCTGGCAGATCCACTTGCCTCAGACCAACATTCCACCAGTATAAATACAAGGTGATAGCCTTCCTTTGTGATCTAAGTTCAAATTAACACACACAACTACAAACTCCCTAAAGAATTCAGAGCAAACACTCTCAAAGAACAGCCTGAATCCTCACCGGAGACCATTAACCTTACCATAAACTGATTCTCTCACCGGAGGGCTTTAGCTGGACCAACGTCCAGCTCCCTAACGGTGCTTCTTATTCATCTCAGGTATCTACCGGAGGACAAGTCCTACCTAAGCTTGTACCTATTGAGAGTCGGGGCATCCTGACCAGAGACTAGCTGCTTACGTGGACGTTGACAGATCACCAAAACCGATTTTGGCGTCATCGGTTAATTTGAAACAGCCCTTATTAATCACCACCAACAGCAATAAAATCAAAATTAGTTCAACAAGACATGAGAAAGCAATTAAAGAAAACCTCAATTTTTATGCTTTGGGGATTCAATTCATCAAACAATATCTCAACTTGCAATATACATAGAGTAAATGATATTGTCGCTACCTCTTTCCATACATCTTAATGTATTGGAGAGAAAGTTGTTGTTTGCTTGGGGAGAAAATCTGTTAGAACCTTGTAGATAAAAGAATTACTCCCTACATCCCAAAATGAGTGTTCACTTCAAGGATTTTCTTGTTCCAAAATAAGTGTCAATTTTTACATAAATTTACTAATTTCACCTTTGCTAACTACGTCCTAGTGTTCACTTGCAATGGGCGATAGCATGGACACTAAGGGCATTAATGTATATATGCTACTAAAATGGCCCTAAAAGTCAGCTCCCTTAATTTTAGTGAAAAATTAAATATGGACACTCATTTTGTGGCAAAGGGAGTACATTAACAGTGACCGGCAAGCACTGTTACCTGATGAAGCAATAATCATCTTAAAGGGGAAAGATGAGAAAAGAAATTAGGCTGCAGTGAGATGTATTGAGACGTTGTGTGCTACAAGTTTACTGCATTGGTGTTTGCAATATACGATTCATTAACCAATTTTGTTACAAAACAAGTTGGGTCTGTTAGAATAAGGTTAATGAGAAGGGAAACAGTATTTACAGAATTGTATGATAGAACCAATTAATAATCATATGAAAGGTTAATTAAAATGATTAGTCCTAGCCTGCGGTTAGATTCCTGTCATGCCTTTGGGATCAACTATAAATCAACATGGTGACCACTACTAAGAAAGCTCAAACATTTAATCTAGCAAGTTTAAGGAAATTTTTTGAAAGCCGCCATATACAGAAAGAAGAAGTGGATAGCCAAATTCCCTTGATCATGTGTAGGAAAATTGGAAAAGTTGGAGAAATCTGCAACTTGCGATACAGTTGCAACATATTGCAATATAGACGTAAAATTTGACATGTGAATATTTCCTACTGATACTAATATATAGGATTATGAATATGTAATATCATGCTTCCAAATTAATCAATCATGCACATTATCTAAAGCATCATAGCATAAGATTAACAGACTATGAACCAGTACCATCATTCAAAGTCAATAATAGCGACACAGATGTAAATGAAAATGTGGAGAAAGACAAATGTTCATAATGTAATCTTGCCCCAAACAAATAAGGAAAGGAAAATGGAAAGGAAATGGTAAAGGAACATATGCACTAAAACAATTTGATAACAAACCGGGATGCCTGACAAGAGGCTGCATATGTGGCTGCTATGACCTCAGGAGATATAAAGCTGACAAGAACTTGAGCCTTTGGGAAACTTCAACAACTTGTTCTGTATTTTTGGGTCAACACCATCAAAACTGCTTATCTTCATGCGAGTCAATACTTTAGCATTCTTTAGCAAGTACTTGACGAACTTAAGTTCCTCTTTTGTTTTACCGTAAAAATTGTTAATCTTGATTTTCTTTATCTTGAAGGCCAAACAAGCAGGCACATTTTCTGGTAAATCCCAGCTGAATTCAGCATTGTCTCCGGGATAGCCCAAATTTACAAGTCCCTGATCAAGAAAGGATTCAGATAGTAACCGTGAAATGAAAATTTTGGATTAAACTATGTGGAAAGTTAAGGATTTTTCCAGAGAGATCTCAACTTACCTCTGCAAAGACAAGAACTTCAAGATTAGGCATTTTCTCAAGAAAAGCTGGTAACAACAGCCAGCCAAAAATATCATCAATACCGAGCCATAGTTTTACCACATTATTAAAGAAAGGTGGTTCACGTACATCACCGAAGCGAAGAGCCTGCATCACATACAGCATAAAACGAAGTCAGGAAGGGGGGGAAGAAATCATACCCAAAAATAAAAATAAAAAAAAGTAAAAGAAAAAAGGAAAGCAAGAAAGAAAGAAAACACCGGATGGGGTAAGGGGAGCTTTTGAGTAATTAATGTGCTAGAAAAGTGGAATTGCTTTGTTCAAAATATGTACATCTATTCAAACATTCCATACAGATCGGGTAAAATGAAGTCCTGCCAAAACACAAACTATGTTTGGCAATTCAGAAGAGTTGGAACTCGAATTGGACAACTAATTTGACTCGTTCTCCCGATTCCAATTCCAATTCAACCCTTGGGATTGAGTTGCCGGATAAAGCGCACAAGACTTTTGCACAAAGGTTGGAATTGTTAAGAGGATGTTTGCCAAAGATACTTCATCCCACAGAACAAAAATTATACCCAAGCTGGAAAGCGGAAAAATAACTTGCTCTTCTAAAAACATATATATTAAACTAAATGCATCTTATAAGATTTTTAAAATAAAGATGATGAATTGCCACTATGTGGCAAAATATAGAATAAAAACTTATATGTTAACAAAAATGAATCATAGAGCATTCTATTACCGTTAAAGTGAATCCAGATACAATCAGAGACTTCACGGAAGAGACACTTCTAAGAACTCGAAGGATACGGTCACCATAATCCCAAGGAGCTCCACAGATGCTCTCAATATCAACAAAGGCTTCAACAAGCAAGGGGAGAGAACTGTTTATAAAATAATATGTCGAAATATGATCGCTGAAGCTAAGATGTTCAAGATTGGGAGCATCAATCACAGTTTTGTACTTGCAGTCGTCTCCGTTGCATTCATGATATCCTTTCTCAAACGAAAACGCCAATTGTAGCAGTTTGAGTGAAGATGATGAAATGCTAAAGGTCATTATATTATCCCCCATCGCCCCCAAGCACCTTTTGACAAACAATTCTTCAAGAACAGGGCATCCAGAGACAAGATTACTGATAGATGCCTCATCTGAATAAGTAACTAACAGGAGTTGGAGAATCTTAAGATTAGGAAAACAAACACTTGCAGGCACATCTAACAAAACATACTCGCTCAACCTCAAATGTACAAGTGATACATAATTCATGAATAGAACTGGTGGCAACTTTATCCCCTTTTCACGCTCCCCAAGAAAATGGAGATTAAGGAATTGAACATCACACTTTAAAACAGTACAAATCAATGTATAAACTCGATCATAATCACAATTTTCCAAACAATTAAAACGGAATTGTTGAATTCGTAAGCCATTTCGAAGATCCATTATTCTGAACACAAAATCCATATACTTTTTCACTTCAGCATGATTATTGCAACTTGGCATCACAAATTTGAGAATGGGGCTAAAAGCCCAAAGGTACCTCCACCTTGTTGACAAAACACAGGTTCTCGCTGCGTGCTTTGGCCGAAGAATTGATAGAATTTCAGAGAGAACCACGTCAGGCAACTTGCTGATCCTATCTTCATTTTCAGCATGATTTGATTCCTTCAGCAGCTTTCTGTTCTTGTGGCGGCGTTGATATGAGAAGTTTTTAGCCATTCCTTTTGTGCGCCGCCTGAGGCAGAAGTGCAGTAGCGTAGACCTACTTGCTAGAATCAATTATATAGTGGGGTTTAGAAACATTTTCCCAATACGGAGTTTACCTAATAATGACAGGTGGACCGTGATTTCAAGGCCCTCGTGAATTATGATGGAAAATGATACGCTTATAGAAAATGCGTATCAACCACTTTTGTTTCACTTAATACTGATCTGCTTGAACATTTATAACTAAGAATGTGTCCATCTATTGCATCTCGTGATGAGAAACTCAACTGCGTACTACCATTTCAACCTATCACCATCCTAAGAAAAATATGCACTCAATCGGATTTTTTGAAGGGCAAAAAAAGGAGCTTCATAACATCTTTCAAAAATGAAACCATCAATTATAGTTAGTTACCGGTATTCAAATTGCTCTGAAATGTGAGAATAACTTGTCTAATTTAGAGACCAATTATAGAATGTGATAGATTCACCTCAAAAATTGACCAGCGAAGTTAAAAAGAAAGGAAATTAAAAGGTTATAAATATAAGAGCGACTTCCACCTGAAATGAATAGTAGTTTTGATCAGCCACTAACAGTATATTACAGGCTCAAATCATCCCTGGAAAACAGTAAATAGGGTCTCATTTTTACCAAGAGCTGAAGCATAAATCTCGCCCACTGTAATGTCATAGCACCACAATCAAAGTGCCCTGGCCCTGGGTAAAGGAGATTCACAATCTTCAAGCATCAAAACATCCTGCTGAACATTGGATTCCACAGTAGCCTCTTCCGATAAAGTGTGGTAGCCACAGCCAAGCCTCTCAGCTTAGTACCGAGCTATAAAGTCAGAAATGAATCCTCTGATGTGCCATCTGTCCTGCCTAAATTTCATCCTCTATGAATTGCCAGCCACAAAAAGAACATATAAAATCAACTCAACCTTCTTCCTTATTACTTGGGGTTACCAGCCAAAAAGAGAATACATGTAAACTCAAGTCAGCCATCATCGACTCAATCGATAAGCATCACATTCAACATAGAGTATATAGTAATATTTATGAAAAATTGTACAGGCATTACGATATGTGTTTTTGATGTGATGATGCTGCTTTTTTTGCTCAAGTTCACAGAACACTTGGCTTCATTACGCAACTGGTGATAGGAATCATTGTGGTACTGAAATTAATAATAGCCAATGTACTGAAGTTCTGGACATTCTATAATCTATATAACTTGGAACTTGCAAGGTTCTAAATTCACCTTTCATTAGAAACAATGGAACATATGATGTGATGCATCGGGAAAATGATGCCACCAGATAGATCAAAACTCGCAGCAGTCACTCATAAACAGAGGATATGAAAGCATAAAAAACACAATGATGAGCCATTTTGGGAATATAAAATTATGTAACAAGAAGATATCTCCGATCGAATACACCCAAGCACAGAGTTGATTTTCCATCAGATTATCAGTAATATATGTAACAAGAAGAGATGTCCGATCGAACTAGCAGTAGGGACTCGATTTGGTGGATACCCACCAATTGAACTTAGTTCTTCACCAATTAAACTGGCATCTTACACTTACAAGATGGGAAGTAAAGGCTCTCTCCATAGCCATAGACATCTCAACTTACCTCGTTAAAGGCAACAGCTTCAAGAAATGATGGCCAGCCACCGAATTCGACAACGAACCAGATTACAATGCAGGGGGAACATTACTACTAGAAAAGCCAATAACCTGCATGCCCTGGAAATTATTCGGGTCTCGTATCGAATTCGAGTTAATAAAATCCGTCTTTTAGATAAATCGAACGGAATGAGAAGCGATAGATTTCAAAAAAATCAAGTTTAGATACTCCCTCGATCCCTTAAATTATTAATGAAGAAAACTCAATTGACTTAGATTATTAATAAGAAGAAAAAGTAAGGGTAAAATAGTAAAAGTGATGTTCTTAAAAAGAAAATTTTAAACAAGATAATTATTTAGGGAGGGAGAAAAAAATAAAAAAGAAAGACAATAATTTAAAGACAAAGGGAGTATAAAAATATAAAAATATGGGAATTAAATTTATTTAACTAAAAGAAGGAAAAAGAAAATGGAGTACCTCTTTTGATGATTTTCTTTTCTTTGCTCGTTCTTAATGAGCTTTTTGAACCTTTGAATTCGATCTTCCAATTCGTTACTCCCAAACAACGGTAGTGTGCAGGCACTCAAATTAAGTAAGAGTCAAATCAAACAAAACAATAATTTAGAAATAAAAAAGTATTAATTAGTTACTAACTTAATTTTTCCTACATCTTTTAATATTAACCACACCACCTTAAAAACAGAGAAAGGAAAACACTTTGTTAGTTTGTTTTCTCCACCACGGCTGGAACTCACCGAAGAAAACAAAAAAACGCAGTAGACTTGTTCTCCACTTGTTTTTTTTAATTTTTATATTCCCCGAAAAAGAAAATCAAGTGGGAGACTAAGAAGTGCTTTTCGTCTCCACTCCTTTTTCCTTACAAGGTTTTTTGGTTTTTTTTTACTTAAGCCTTTATCCAAGTAGTGTTATACTACTAATTAAAGAGTTGATCTTCTGTGAGATCGTCTTACGGATCCTAATTCGTAAGACGCAACATTACTCTATTACAGCTCAGCCCACCACGCACACAATGGGTTGAGTCGTGCAAAATTCGTCTTATAAAAAATATTCATACGATTCGTGCAAAATTCGTCTTACAAAAAATACTCATACGATAATCGGATCAGAAAAATTCGTTTTACAAAAAATACCTATAAGAAAGTATATTTTAAGTTTTTGCCCTAATTAAAATACAACTCAATCCAAGCTTTCCCAAGTTAGTTTGGATTTGTTACTTCTTGATAATTATCTAACACAATTAAGTAAATATATAAATATCTTATATTTATTTAATTCTCAATATAATCAAAACTGTATAATATCAAATATTTTCTAAATTAACTAATATTTATATATTAGCCCATATCTTATGGAAAACTATTTTCCATGATCTCTTAGGAACATAAAATATAATTATTGAGTCATTTATGTTAGGAAGGTGAATAAGGTACCAAGACCTATAATTATAAGCTCCAATAGATCGAATAAATACTTAAACTCTTTAATGAATTTATTCGACTTATTAATTCCGTTATTACTCTACTATAAATATGGAATTGCACTCTCATAGTTATAAGAATATCTTACTCTACAAAATCAAGCAATCCATTAATTTAATCATTGTATATAGATCAATCCTTCATAGAGAATTCGTAATTGAAGCTAGGTAATATCTGCTAACATCTTCAATTACATATTTTCCTCATTTACCTTTATTTCACTAGTAATTGATTAATTTATAATCAATTAATAAATTAGTGATCTTAAATTATTTAGTTTCAGAATTAACAAATGAGAGAATCGCCTTTCTACTTCCCGAAAGAAGGAATAGATTCCTGAGAATATAAATTCACAGATTATAAATCGGTCCATATCATATATGATCAAATCATATATAAATGCCCCACTTAGATGTTTTTACATCGACGGTCCGGATAAGACGGTCACCTTCAAAGTATTTTGGGCCACATTAGCGATGTTTTAATTAAAGATCACATACTTTATTTAATTTCATCACGGACTTAATTTTATTTTATTTTATATAATCTTAATCCTATTGTATATAACGATTATATGCTAAGATTATGGTTACATTAAATAAACTAGGAATTTTCTATGATGTTCAAGAAAATGCATACAATAAACATAAGTGTTTGTAAATGAATATAACTTATATTAATAATCAAAAACAATTTAAAATTGCTTTAATGGCACTATCCCTAGCACATACTCACTCCGTTCTAGGCAGGGCCGGCTCAACAATTATGGAGGCCTAAAGCGAACTCTAAAGTAAGGTCTTTGTAAAGTAATTTTTTTAGGTGAATTACAGGTCGGTCCCTTTTTTGACATTTGTAATCGCTCCAGTCCACTCATTTTTTTTAAAAATCAGAAAAAGGCATTTTTTGGGCGAAAATACAACAATACCCTTAATGAAACCAAAACATGCGCGCATCAGGTATTGGACATCGGAATGCACTGCCACTTTCTCAGATTAATTTGGGCATCGAGATGTAATAATTGAGCATCAAAATTATTAATTTCTGCATAGCGAAGAGTCATCGCAGCGCACCTTAGCAAACCAGTCGGTGCGCGCCTTAGTGAGTAGGGGGACAAAATAAAATTTGAGGCTGCCACACCTCGCCCTGAGTACTTAATGAATTCACTTTTACGAGATTGATGAGAATCGTGAAAGCAGAATGCGAAATAGGATTATCTAAGTCCGCCCACTTCCACATCCTCAATACATGTGGTTGAAGAATGAGAGTGCTATCAAGCCCTCTTGGGAGATATTTCTACAAGTGAGAGCCTATCCCAGACTGATGACAAAGGAGGTAATGCCAAATTTAATTTATTTGAAATTCCTTCACTCTAAAAATATGACATAATAAATCGCGAGGTGTTGGCATCAGGATACAATAATTGGGCATCGGGATGCAACAAATTGGGCATTGGGATGCAGTGCCACTTTCTCAAATTAAGTTGAGCATCGCAATGCAGGAATTGTGTATCAAGATGCAAACAATTGGGCATTGGGATGCAAACAATTGGACATCGGGCATTGAAATAAAGTGATTGTTTATCTATTATGTATAAGAAGTAATCAACTTAAAATGATTTTTCATAAGATCTTACAACTTCATTGTCAATAATTTTATCAAAATATTCATTTTTACGAATAGTACGTTTTTTACGGAACTTAGGTTCTATATTTATTTCTATAGCAATTTCTTGGCAAAAATTATAACATTTTCAATTGTTGTATAATTACATTGATACACATATCTTTTAATTGCATGTTTTTACTAATTGAGTTTACCGCAAATAATATATCATACCAAATAGTCATGCCTAATAAAGCAAAAAAAAATTCAACTCATAAGTTGTTAAATTATTGATGAGTGTGTGAGGAAAACTAAGAGGTACTCTTAACATTTAAAAAAAAATAAAATAAGTATATATATATATATATATTATTTTTTTGAGGCCTAATTTTTTTTGAGGCCTAGGCCGGCCATGGTTCTAGGCAAAGAGTCCACTATTCTATTTTTGAAGATTTCACTTTAAAAAATTAAGCCATAGAATTTTTTGAATTTTCAAATATGCCCTTCTTTTGAACTTGCAAATGAAGTCATAGTAACCGGATGTTCTACCTCACAGTACATTAACCGGATGTTACTGCTCGTAGAGTATATCCCTTCATTTTGCAAGTTCGCTTCTTTTTTGAACAGTTTTCAAAAAAATTGAAGTAAGCCATAGAGTTTGTTAGTTTAGAGCCTCCACAACAACACCCTCAATCCACCCCCTAAACCTTCTTTTAGAGATTTTTACCTCCCATTATCTCTAAAACCAACTAATTTATCTCCAAAATATAAGGATTCTTTTAACATAAATAGTAACATTTTTTTTTTTGTCTCCTGCTTGTTCCTTCTCCATTTCTTTTCTCTTTCCTCCCCTGCCCCTCACTTTCACACACACAAAGAAAGATTTGTTCCTTTCTCTATTAATATTTTGGATCTAATGTATTAAAAAGAATTAAATATATTATTAAAAATGAAGAAATTTAATGATGGTTGTAACTAAATTATTAGTTTTGTCACATATGTGTTTTAAATTGTTGAAATTGAAATTGAAATTATTAAAATATAAGTACTATAATTTTTATAGAATATAAAATTTAAAATATTTCATTCCGATTGTGCTAGAAAAATAAAATAAAAATAGAATGGTAGTTAGATTTGTTAGTTGAGATGAAAAATATTTAATTTTTAGAGGGTTGTATAGAGAGTGCTTGTTAGAGTGAGTTTTTTTTTTAGAGTATTAAAAAAGTGAAACTTGAATAGAAAACGAGGTATTTAGAGTGTGATATAGAGGTATATAGAGAGTGCTTGTTGTGGATGCTCTTAAACTTGCAAAGAGCATGTATGGAATATTAAATTTTTCTTAAAAAGGTTGAATTTCAAACATGGACTATTTACCTCGAACGGGAGTAGTAATTATGTTTATGTGAGATTACAAGGTTTATGTAAATAATGTTCTTACACATAATCCATACTTTTTCTTCCAAGAAATGCTTCATCTGCCACAGTAAATTATTTATCTCTCTCCAAATGACTAACCACACTCTAACTGACTAATTCTCAAACACTCCTACTCCACTAAACAATAACAAACTAACTTTTATTTAATTTACAACTTCACCATCTGACTAATTAACTTTTACTTTATTTACAATTTTGTCATCAGCTAACAATGACACGATTACATGACTAAGTGAGTAACTTCTATTCTATTTACAACTTTATCATCAATTAACTGCTCAACAGCCTGATTTCGACATCAACCTGACTTTGTTGCTGTGCTTCTTTAGGAGACATGTCACTAAGCTTATCAGAAGCTTTATCTCGAGTAGGCCTGTCAATTGGGTCAATCAGGTCGGGTCGGGTCGGGTCGGGTCGGGTCGGGCTGGGTTGAATCGGATAGGAACCCATTACAGCCCGAAACAGCTTCGGGTCAGTCGGGTCGGGTCAGCACTGGTAAACATCGGGTTGACCCGTTTTTTCCCCCGTGTTCTGTGCCCTATTCTTCAAAATTTTATGCCATTTTGGCATTTCAAAAAGTTATAAGGAAAAATTAACAAATAATAGAATGCTATTTCTAGAAACCCAAACATATCAGTGAAAATGCAGCTTTGGGAAAGAGCTAAATCATCATATCAAAGACCTAACTGCAATTTCTTCATCATAAATATGAAAATCTCCTAAAAGAAAAAGAACATTTATTCTTGAAAACCACACAAAGCAAGCATGGTGCTTCAATTCTATAATTAGACTGCAAAAGACTAAAAAAAAGAATCATAATTTGCAGGAAATTATCTTGGAATGGAACAATATATAGTATGCAAAGTCCCATTTTCTTCTTCACCCATGGTTAATTCTTCATACTGATATAGTATTTTCTTCTTCTGAGATCTACCCATGGTTAATTCTTCATACTGATACAGTATTTTCTTCTTCAGGGATCTACTAAGCCCGAAACTCCAAAATCTGCTAAAACTACAAAACATAAACAAAAATATCAAATTAAAATCTCATTTCAACAATCAAAATAGAATCTTCAGTGTAGAAACAAGAATCGCAGATTAATTTACGACCGCATTTAATAAAAAAAGATTAAGAAGAATTGCATTTCTAAAAAATTCAAGCTAGGAATCTCCTTTGTGACAGCTAAAAAGATAATACAAAATAACATAATTTTATATGAATTATAGAGTAACAGCTTTATTCAAATCAAAGGGTAAGAACAATCATGAGTATTGGGAAAAACAAAATCTGGGTAGAAACATTTGAGTAAGGGATTGAAGGGTTCAAGAAATCTGGACTAACAGGCCGCAGACAAGAGGAGAGTTAAATCAAGAAACTTTAAGGCTCAAGAATTTCACAATTAAAATCTTGTTTCTACGGTTAACATGGAATCAAAAATATGAAGAAAATGAAACGGATTTAAGTAAGAAAATTGCATTTTTAAATCCATAAGCCCATACCTCGCACTATATAGAAGTCCTAAATCGCAATAAAAGTCTTAACTCCTCTTGCTCAAATCTAAGATTAAATTACTGATTCCAGCCCAAAAGTTCAGGGGAGGTAAATTTGCAAAATATACCCACCCATCTTCAGCCATGCCGTGCCCTGCTACTTCAACTTTCTGCTTCCTTTTTTTTTTTTTTTTTTGTTGTTTTTGTTGTTTCTCTCTTCTTCACTTCACCTATTATCACTCCTCCATTGATTTCCCTCTTGCTTTCCTCTCTCTCTCCACATCGCGCACACACACACACCTAGATCCTCCTCCGCCATCTCCCACTCCCACTTAATATACATATTTTTTTTCTTATTTTTATTATTCTCTCTTGGCCAATTCAATCCCACCTGCAACCATACATTGATAACACAAACAGACATTTTGAATTCTTTAAACTACATTCCTAATTTTTCATTTTTAAGAGCCCGTTTGTTCGCGCGTTTTGGCCAAAACGCAGGGTTAAAACGCAGCTTATTCTTTAACTTAGCGTTTCAATGCTGCGGTAGAAAACGCAGCGTTTTCAAAACGCAGCTGCGTTTTAAAACGCTGGAATTCCTAGCTTTTTCCCAAAACGCAGATTTTAAAATGCAGTAGGGAATAAAAAGCAGCGTTTTGACATAATATCCCAAACGCATTTATAAAGAAAAAAACCGCGTTTTAAATAATCTGCGTTTTTAAAACACTGCGTTTTCAAAACGCTACACCAAACGGGCTCTAAATCCATAAACCCCCACACATTTCACACACAACACACATTGATAACACAAACATACACTTTGAATTCCTTAAACTACATTCCTAATTTTTTTTTATTAAACCCAATTTAATAATGCATTGAAAAATTAGGGTTCAAACCCAATTTAAAATTTTCATAAAATCAAACCCCAATTTCAAACTCCAATTTAACTGAAAAGTCATAAAATCAAACCCCAACATAGCTTTCAAACTCATTGACGAAATGGAAATATAGAACTGAAACAAGAATGGACAATGATTCAATGAGAAACAGAGAAACGTAATATGAAGTCAAATCAAACCCCAAATTCAGATTTCAAATCGATTCGTACGAACATTAAAAAATTAGGGTTTAGGGTACCGTGAGCTTGACGTTGTTACTATTGGGGAGAGAGAGATCGACAGTGGGTGCTGGAGTGAGAAGTTTACTGGAGCTATCGGAGAAGGAGGCCGGAGTGGGGAACGGCGGCGCTAGGGGGCCGTTGTTGGAGAGAGAAAGACCGAGTGAAGAGTGTGCGTGTGTTTGTGAGAGTGTGGCGTTACTACGTTAGGGCAATAAACAGGTTGAAGCAGATTTCGGATTTAACCCGATTTAACCCATAAATTTTATTGGGTTATAATGGGTAACCCGATATAATTTATTTTATTAATGGGTTGAGTTGAGTTGGGTAATTAATGGGTTGGGTTGGGTGGGTTCACGAGTAATAGGTTGAAACTGCCAAGCCTAATCTCGAGCAATGCTTTTTAAGGAAAAATACAAGTGCTGACACGCACACATTCAAGTGTTGATGATATGCACCAGTGAGGAGTACAAAGAACGTTGTGGAGTATATTTTTATGTAAATCTAGCATTTTTACTTTTTAGTTGTATCTGAAAACCATTTGATGCATTTTACAAATTTAACATTGAAACTATTGGCTTTGATAGTTCTTGGATTGACAGCAAAACCTCCTAACTTTAATCCATGACCACTTGAAGCTTGTTTGGAAACAAAGTCAATGCAATCTGTTATTCTATTGCTGTACTCATCTATAAACATATCCAAGATTTATTCTTAAGATTACACAGGCCAAGTCAAAAATTGAATCAATTTATGCAAGCAATCAACTGAATACAACTTCGATTTTTTCTGATAACGCTTCAAAGTGCCTTGTCGCATCAAAAAATTTATGAGGCTAACTGGGCCCAACTCAGCCATAAAAATTGTAGTACCAGATAAACTGGTTAAGTGCCACTGACAGCTATGGATTGGAAATGGAACAATTTTACCACCTTGACCTTTCGCTAAAATTGTCGGTCATAACTAATATACTGAAGAGGATTATAAGAAGGCAATTCCAAACAATTTACAAATAACAACAGCAAATCACATATTTCATCTATGAACTGGGTTGGTCAACCGAAGAAAAGTAGAGCAAAATATTGAACTTTCCATTAAAACCAAATTCTCCCTATACGGGTATTGACAGAACATAGCATTTTCGAAGTGAAGAAAAAATTATGTCGAGCAACTCAGCTTTGTTCATCACAATAATACTGTTTTCTGAGTACCTTTCATCATCATCATCATCATCATCATAAACTATGTAGGTATGATAAGCACGCATAATGCATGCACCCTAATCAAAAATATAGTTACTGTAGCAATGGAAAAGACCTGTATATAATATAGCATCTTCCCCTATACAAAACAAACTTCCTTCATCAGCCATAACTCCCATGGGATAAGCATACTACCTCCTCAAGCTCTCTACTATGTAGTCCGCATAGAGATCCCTTCACCCATAAATGACAGAAGAAAAAAGAGTAAAATATATCAGGTTGAATAAAGATCCATGTAAGTATCATTGCTGAGAAGCTAACGAGAAGCCTTATACATATAGCAAGTACAAAAATTATTCAGCCTTGGGAGAACTGATTTGCGGTTCAGAATAACGTGGACGAATGGGGTTCTTTAATAAACGGGGCTCAGCTTGTCAAACATTCGACTCGGCTAGACGAATTCAGACATGAATTAAGGCTCGAGCTAGAAACAAGCCCAGCTCGGCTTGGCTCGACCTCGTTTCATGAGCTAGTCAAGTCGAGATCAAACATAGGTTCCTCGCCTTGAGCTCAGTTAAAATAAAAGAGCCGAGCCTAAACACTCAAAGGTCAGCTCTGCTCCACTCAGTTTGGAGAGCTCAACTCAGATTGTTTACAGGCCAAGTCAGAAGAAAGAGTGCCACAAGGTTTACCGGGTTACTTGTTCTTTTATTTTGACGGAGTTGCCTAAGCAATTAAGTAAATAAAATGTGGCATTCTTAGCAGTGGTTGACCATAGTTGAGCCCTTTTCTACATCTTCAGAATGGATTGATGGGTTCACGTACACCTAGGACACCAGAATATCGAACCATATCTCAGAAACAGTACTTACATGGAATGCTGAACTGCATCATAAGCCTTGGTGGCGGGCAGAAAATCATCAACCGCAACCTCCTTGTTCTCATTCTTTTTGTCTGATTGTGTGTTAAGAAAAATAAATATAAAAAAGGTCTGAAACATAATGAAGACTTAAAGAGTCCTTAAATATAACTAAATTCCAAAAGGATACAGTCTTCAAAGAAGCGTCGGATCTCAGCCAAACGATGTGGCGGAAGCTCATTGATGTCGTTGAAGTGTTTATACTCGGGATCATCAGCACAAACTGCAATTATCTTATCGTCTTTCTCTCCCTGTATGTCCAATATTTGTTAGTAACTGTTTAGAAAGTAAAACAGAGTTTGTAACCGTCACAAGGAGCAAGTAGTACCTGGTCAATCATGGGCATGAGGCCAATTGCTTTAGCACGGAGAAAGCACCCAGGAAGGATTGGTTCCTGAAGAAGTTAGCAAAGCCTAGTAAGCATTCATTATGATACAAGACTTGCTCAAATAAGTTTGACTCAGGTACTACAATCATGAATGGAACTGCCAGGGGTCCAACATGAAAATTTATGATTATGCTCAGCCGGTTTCAGGAGAAGCAGAGTATGCTTGTTGTTTATAGAGTTCTCAGTTCTGCTTTATACCGACTTGTTTCACGTCATAAGTTTTCTTAGTACATTATCCAAGCTAAATTTTCACATCTGACTAATAACAGGATCAGATGGGTATTGTCACAAAGTATAGCTGAATTTTCCATTCAGGATAATGACAAGTAGAAATGGATCGGATTTGTCTAAATTCCATAACAAAAGCTCAAACACCTTCCGTCTAGTGCCTTTCTAAATAGATAATACAGCAAGTAACAAGTAATGACAAAAGGTCCTAATCACATCTTCAGAGAAATAAAGGATTGACAAATGGAATTTTGAGCTTAGACATTTATTTCTTCAATGTTCACTATATTTAAGAATGTACTTTTTCTCAGGAAACCTATGTGAGATTTCTCCAACTATTCCAACCCGTCCCAAGTCATGCAAATGTAGAAAGATATGGATGCACATCCAGATTTCTTTCCATTAGTCTAGTGATTTCAAAATCTGTTTATCTCGGAGATATATTTCTAAGATGCCTTAACCAGTGTTATTTTGGAGAATCAGTTGTCATAGAGCACATCGAACATGAAGATCCTAGTGATCAAGGCTCTCTCAGGGGGATCATTAGAGTCTTTAGAACTTCGTTTACACACTTGAAAAAAAATTCGCAACATTATTTTCACAGCACAAATAGGAGAAGATAGTTTCAAGATAGCACCACCATACTTAAAAAAAATTAAAATAATAATAATAATAAAACCATTAGCATGCAGTAAAGACTAACAATTTGCATACCTGCATGATAACCAAGACATCCAAAGGATCGTTGTCCTCACAAAGAGTACGAGGGATAAAACCATAGTTGTGGGGATACACAACTGACGAGTAAAGAACACGGTCAACCTGCAGATAAAACAATTTAGAAACTCGTAATTTAGAAACTCGTAATAGATCAACTAAGACAATAACTCCATTTACCATCCTTAATTACCTTGATCAGTCCGGTTCTTTTGTCAAGCTCATATTTTACCTTACTCCCCTTACTAATTTCAATCACCTGCAGATAATTAAACAAGTTATATACAATAACCAATCATCAAATAAGAACACCAAAAAAGGTGACATGGTTTTAAATTTCTTAAATCTCTCTATAGAAAAAGAACAACAAATACTGAAAACAAAAGCATCTCAATACTGGAATACTTTCATTACAAAGGGTTATACTTATACACATCTACTAAAATACTAATATCAATTTGAAGCTATAGATGTTGCATTGAGTTCAGAATCCTTACTGCATTAAAAATAGTTGGGGCTCCAGGACCTGCAATCAGATGTAGGGAGTTATAATGTCAAATTGGATATGTTATTAAAATGGAATGCTTTTAAGGCTTATAGAGAAATAAACTACCTATCTCGAGATCATGCCAAGGATGTGCAGCGACTGATCTCCTGGTCATGGATGAAAGTATCCTTTCGTTAAGAGGTGGATGTGACTGTGAGGACCGATGAGATTCCAGAGCTTTGTGGGGAGTCTCAATAGGTGGAGTCATGATTCGAAACTGCACATGACCAAAGATGAATTTATTATAAATAATACTTTAATATTAGTACAAGTTCAATAGTTTTGTCCTGCTTTATTTTAGAAAATTTTCATCAAAACAAGTGTCATATATAAATTACAAAAATCCAGTATTCAGTAACTGATTTAAAAAAAATATATCACACAATCGAGCCAAATAGTAGCACAGTAACCGCCAAATAATCGATCTGCAACTCATAACGAAAAAGAAAAAACACACACATGCAGAATCAACAAATTACAATATTTTTATGCGTGAAACTTCCACCAAAATCGAAAACTATCTGTAACTCCTACTCTAGAATAACACAACAGCTAAAACTTGTACAAATATAGCATAAAAATCGATCCGAAACTCGTTCTCGAAAATCGCACAACTACAAAGTACAGAGTGTTTGCGCGTGAAACTTGAACAAAATCGATAAATATTAGCTTGAAACAAACAAAGAAGATCGTAACAAAGACGATCTACAAGTAAGCAAATTTGAAACGTACCTGATGAGATCGATCAGGCGATGAGCAGCGAACGAGAAGCAGATCTAGATTAAAGAGAGAAAATGAGCGTGCGAAGTAAGGCAAATGAGTGTGAGAAAATAAATGTATAGAAACATAAAGTTAGAGAGAGAGAGAGAGAAACCCTAAGAGAGAGAAAATGGAATTAAGGTAAGCTTGAAGATAGAGATGTGTTCCCGCTCTGTGCTACTTTAGGCCAGGCATCTAAATTCTATAATACCCAAATGAAAAGCGGACGTTCTTACCTTGTTTTCTCTCTCCTCCCTCGACTTTCTCTCTCTAACTCCTTCGGGTGATGAATGAATAATACGTAAGAAACTAAAAAAATGCCATATGGTATCTCCTGATTCCATTTTAAGGGAGCGAATATGACACGCAGGATTGGTGGCGGTGGCCGGTGGGACCGCGTTGGACTGGGTGTGAACCGTGTGGTGTGTGGACAAGACGGAATTTCTGACGGTGTTTGCAGTCAGGTTTTCGCGTTTTGTTATTGTAAACATGGACGGTGTGAGTGCCGTTACGATTCCGTAGAGATATTTTAATTTTTGCCCCGCTTCTACGCTGCAAAGCCTGCAATCTATTCAAAAAACTATCTATCTATTCTTTTCAAGAAAAATAGTTCAATTTGATAAGTTTAGTGTTTTTTTTTAATTATAATTTTATTTATTTTCATCTTATTAAATTATATTAAAATTATTACTATTTTTGAAAAAGTATTTTTTTTTCTTCCTTTTTTAATTATTGGGATCAATAGTGGTTCCCCACTTACACCTTTGATGACTCGAACCCATGACCTATCGATTGTAGGTGAAGCGTCTTACCACCTGAGCTTGAAAAAGTAATTTTTTGGGACAATAGAGAAAATAGTAACTACTCCCTCCGTTTCAGGCAAAGAATTTACTTTTGATTTTTTTCAGTCAAGTTAGTTAAAGTTTAACTGATAATTAACATAAATTTAGTAATTTTTACAAAATTATAAAAATTATAAATCATAGTATTCTTAAGATAGCTTTTTACTAATAAAATTTTATTTCCTAAAACATAAGAAAAGTATGTTAAATTTTGATTTGATTTATTCACGTATTGATTTCTAAACAAAAAAATAAAGTAGATTATTTGCCTGAAACGGAGGGAGTATTTTTTTAGACGGAGGGAGTAGTTGTTTGGTTTGAGTCTCTTTAGTCTTATTAAATTTTTCTTTATCTCTTTTTTTACTTGTCGTTATTAAAGAAAAATATTAAAATCGAGCTATTAGATTACGAAGCTTAACAAAGCTTAAATATTCTTTTTGTTTTTAAAAAACTAGATTATTGACTAAATAATTTTTTTTTCTTAGATCGAAGTTTAGTGATGGTAAAAGTTCTAATTACTACATATCTTACGTATTACTCATTTTTAAATGAACACTATTCTTCATAATAAATCAACAAGTCTAAATTTGAATGAAATTTCATGCTCTACGTTAACAATTTTATTTAATACTTCTTTCACCCTTAAAAACAGTTTTACAAGTTAATTAAAAATTTGTAGCTTTACTCATTTGTAATTTCTTTAAATTGTACTAAAATTATTACTATTTTTAAAAATAAAATTATTTTTTTGAGACAAACCAAAGAAAAAAAGGGGACTATTTCTTAAGACGCAAGGGGGTAATTTGTTTGTTAAGTAGATTGATGTTCATAGGTGTTAAATACAACACCCCCTGAAAAAATATTATTTTGCTCATCATTCAAGTATTAAAAAAATAATTAAAAAAAGAAAGACCACCTCGAGGTGGCGGTTCTCATGGAAGAAGACCTCTAGGAAGAAACCCACCTCGGGGTGGTAGTTCTTATAGCGGTTCTACCAAATTTCGTTAAAATGTTAACGATTCCGTTAACTTTTTAACGAAAATGTAAACTTCAGGGTATTAAAGTGTAAACAAAATTTAACGGAATAATGGATGGAAATAGAGGACCGCTTAGTCTAGGTGCTTGTTTGGAATAGGACCGCCTTGTCTAGGTGGTTGTTTAGAATAGGACCGCCTAGTATAGGTGGTTGTTTGGAATAAGACCGCCTACAGGTGGGGGTCTTGTCAAAAAAAAAATTCATTTATGACATGAATAAAATAGTAAATTTGTTTGAAGTATTATATTTAATATAAAAAGGGTGTTGTATTTAGCTCATCTATTAATTTTTTATTCCATCACTTTTACATGTATACCGACAATGGTGTCGACTTTCAAGAAAGTTACGAGGCAACCACAAATGTCAACTTATTTGAACCTCAATCGGTGAATGTAAAATTTATTATCTCTATTCTACAAATAATTATCGTTTTATCAAAGTTTTTTATCTCAAAATAATTATTGTAATAGGATTTTAAAAAATATTTGCCCATATTTTGTCAAAATTGCTCTTATTTACTACTCTCATTAAAGAGAATTGGTAAGAAGAAAGAGAAAAATAATCTTATAACTTATGTACAATTATTTAACTTAAATAAGGGTAGATTAATTTTTTTTAAAGCTTTCTTAATCTGTGTACAAATTTTTAAAAAGATAATTATTTTAAGACGAATGTGAATGTGGTATAAATGTTAAAAGTAATTAATATCTGTAGATGAATTTAATGACTTGTTTAAAAAATAAAATAAAATATATCTTGAATGAACCTAACTAGTAAGGGCGTCCACAATGGGAACCTCCCACCGCCCCCTAAAAATAATTTTAGAGATTTTTACCCTCCCTTGATCCTACAGTGGTTCCTCTAGTCCACCCTCTATCTCTAAAACCAATTAAATCACCCTCTAAATATAGGGTGAGTTTTAACATGAATAGTGACTCAAATTCTCTACATTTTTCTCACTTTATTTGAGCACAATATATTTTTGTCTAATATTTTGGAATGAAAATTATTAAAATATACTCTCTCTGTCATTAAATTATTGTCTTATTTTTTTTATCCGTTCTAAAATAATTGTCTTTTTTTTTTATCCGTCGTTAAATAATTATTTTGTTTGAAATTTTCATAGTTTAGGAGATCATTTTTACTATTTTACCCTTATTTTTCTCCCTACTTTAATTATGAACCATATACACATGGGCATTAAAAGAAACTACATATTATACCAATATTAATAATCAAGTCAATTATTTTTTCTTAATCCATGTGCCGGATCAAACAAGACAATAATTTAGGGACGGAGAGAGTACAATATATTTTTCATAGTATATAAAATTTAAAATTTAAAATATTTTATTTTAATTGTGATGGAAAAATATAAATAAAAGAGGAAAAATATAATGGTAGTTTAGGTTTGTTTGTTGAGATGAGAGAGATTAAATTTTTAGAAAGTCGTATAGAGGGTACTTGTTGGAGTAAATTTTTTTTAGAGTGTTGAAAATGTGAAACTAGAACAGAAAATGAGGTGTTTAAAATGTGATTTAGAGAGCCAGTGCTAGGCATGCTCTATGAATATTTTGAAGCAACAACCCTTTGGTAAAACCCAAGAATAGCCATAGGGAAACTCAAAATGTGCAAAAGTGTTGATAATGTGAGTGGAGGAAGGTGTGGCCTTGAAGCAACATCCAACCAACTCAAACACCCTATCCTTTTGCGTGTGGATCGTGCTAGAGGAATTTGGGATGAATGCACCTCCATCACTCAAAGCTGTCACGTACCTTTGCTCGACTTGTTCTACTTCCACCTTAAAACCTAATATTTCGTGTTGCAAAAACAATTTTGTTGGCCTGCGACATTTTTTTGACTTCAATCCAAAATTCATGCTCGGCCTTCATTCCACTTTGTTAAACATCTTGACCAGAATATTGTAATTATCTTTTGGGAGGAGATTTGTCTCATCTGGGGTGGGAAAATAACTCACTTTTTAAATGTGTTGGGACAAGAGTTATTCGAAAATTTATTCAGTAAAATCGTCATATTACATCATATTTGATGGGACCCTATGGAATCCGTCATATGTGCGGGCCGGCCCAACACTTATGGAGGCCTAAAGCGATCACTCTAAAGTGAGGCTTCAAACAAATAATTTTTTTATTTGTTATATTTTTATCAAAAGTTTATCTTTTGGGGATGCAAAATTATTTATTAAATTATTGTAATCGATTTCATTTAACAATTCTTTTTCAATCGATAATAAAGCTAGTACACTTAATTTTTTTTGAGACATTGTCGATCTTATATATGATTCTATTAATTTTAGTTTTGAAAAACTTCATTTTGTTGAAACAACAACTATGAAAATCGTTAACATTATTCTAAAAGCAATATACGCATTTGCAATAGAATAAATTCTTATTATATAATTAGGTATATTAGTTGGTGTATCATTTTTTCACTTGTATAATTTCTCTTAAAATTTTAGTTCTGCAAATAAATCTAATCCATCAATATCAAAGTTGTCATTATGTTTTAATGAAAATTCAAGGTTAAGGAAATTTTCTTTTAAATTTTCATTATCCAATGACCTTAATTTCTTAATGATAAATAGAAAACCAAAAATATATTGATGCATTTTAAATTGTTCAAATCTACTTTGAAATAAAGTAATTATTTTTATCTATAATTATAAACAAAAAGTAATCAACTTTAAATGATTTTAAAGAAGATATTACAACTTCATTGTCAATAATTTCATCAAATTATTTCTTTCTATGAAAAGTACATTTTTTTTTACGGAACTTAGGTTCTATATTCACTTCTATAGCAATATTTTGGTAGAAATTATAGTATTTCCAAATCCGTCTTCCCTATCTTTTTTTAAAAATGAAATAAGACCGTTCAATTGTTGTATAGCAACATCGATCCACATATCTTTTGATTGCATATTTTTACTAACCGAGTTTACCGCAAATAATATTTCATACCAAATAATCATGCCTAATGAACACTCAAATTTTTTTAAACTTATAAGTTGCTAAATTATTAATGAATGTGTAACGAAAATAAGTAGTTTTTTTTATTTATAAAAATAAGTAGTTTTTTTTTTAATACGAGGCCTAATATTTTTTGAGGCCTAAAGCAAGGGCTTTGGTGGCTTTACCCTTGGGCCGGCCATGGGAAAGATTATGACTCCCCGAACAACATATTAAATTACTACGAGGTGTGGAGTTCGATTGATCGAGATCCTAGTCCTCCGTGTTTTTGGTATTGTTAAAGTAGAGAATTATGAACGGCTCTAATGTGTTGAATAGAATTCTTACATATGTATTGAATGATGATTGGTGGTAGAGTAGAACAATCTACTTGTCATTTGTCAAGTTCACTACTTTTGAACTTGATGGTTATTTGCATTAGATGAATAAGAACATCTATTTGTGCATTGTGTAAGTCCAGCTGGCGTCGTTGGTTGAGTAAGGTAGGACGACCTATGGTCTTCACAAATTAATGTTTGTGATCGCCATAAGTCGCCGTACCGGAGTTTCACACACCCCTTTTCTGTTGGCCACAGTTGAGAAGTAGCCCCACTGTTGTAGCAATACGCATGGCTTTGGTTTACTAGATTGAACTCGATGGTATTAATCGGGGACGTCGATACTACACATAAGAGTATCGAGGCACATTTGGTTATTTTGTGTATTGCAGGAGCAACGCAAGAATGAACAAAGAGATATCATATCCTTTATAATGTGGTTTATTACAAGTACTTATGTGAACATCAAAGTGCCACGTGTAATGCATATGAATTGTAAATCAATGATGATGTTACATGTTTGATTGTGATATATACAAATGTATTACCATGTTACGATTACCAGTTAAGCATTATGTCATGACATATAGTTGCATTTAGTAACTTATTGAGTTTTGACTCACCCCGTTTGTTGTTTAATTGTTTTCCTTAGATCCGAGTCAGGCAGGAAGTTCGCGGTGAGGTCGAATAGTACTATCGTCTAGCTCGTAGGTGGTCTTTTGTTTTGTTAGTCTTGGAGCTCTTTTGTTATTAGTGATAGACATTCTTTTGGTGAGGACGATTGGTCAAGTAAAGTCATGTAGACTTTACTTTGGGTAGTATTGATACATTATTTGTACTTGTTATTCTTTTGGGTAGCCGACACGTGTATGTCGAGCTCGTATACTCTATTTCATATTTAACTCAGTCATTTTTCCAAGCATGTTGTAGCTTGTGGTTTATGCACAGTTGTTCCAGCATGTTGTGGCCGAGGTAGTTAATGTTGTGAATGATTTTCTACAAAACTTATACTTGTGTTTCATTAGTTGGGTTCCGGCTGTAATGTCGCCGATGATTGATTTTATTTTATCAAAGTTTTTATTTTCATGTTTTGTGGTAAGCACGGGTTGTTGCGCCACGTGCGTTTAATACTGTTATTGTCATTTGCTTGTTGTTTTGGCGCGTCGACTTTGGGATTTCGTATTGGAATCCGGGTCGGGGCGTCACAACAGTCTCCAACTAGTATGGGACAGTTGACGGCTGTTGAGTCTTTAGTATTGCATAGTATTATAATATGTTTTCATATGTATGAGGTGGTCGCGGTCTCCAACTGGTATGGGACAGTTGGCGGCATCTGAGCCTATCATGTATATGGAATTATTTGTTGTTATGATATACTGTTTTTAATATGATGCATGATCACATGCCATGCAATTGCATTTAGTAACTTGCTGAGTATTAGACTCACTCTGTGTTTGTTTATTTTTCTGAGGTTCGTAAGTAGATAGAGTAGACGTTGTGAGATATACTAGAAAGGATTTGTTGAGATGATATTCAGGACAATAGCTCTAAAGAGCTATGTATGGTGGTGATCAGATAGATACGATTGTTAAAGTTACATAGCATAGCTACGTATGTACGATTAGTAGTCGACACAAGTTGTCGTGACATTACACTCAGCTGTGTAACTCTGATCAAGTTGTTATAATATGTTTTCGAGATCAATGACTCGAGACAACAATTTATGAGATTTTGTCTTGTTTATATGGACGAGCTCCGATTTGTAGTAGAACTTTTACTGTTAACTATTGTTACATGATCCAGACCACGCACCGACTCGGGAGTCTGTATAGGATTTCGGGTCGGGGTGTGACAGTTGGTATCAGAACTTAAGTTAGCTATTCGCCAGGATAGGATCCTCGGTTTAGGTGGTTATGGGGATAAGATATTTAATGATTGAGTATTCGTGTGTAGGTCTCCATAATAATGGAAACTAGACTAATACAGCTAAGGCTGAAACCAGTCATGCTAGTGAGGCTCATGACCATGTTCCAAGTATTTACTAGAATGATGGTAGAAATGAATTGACTCGATAATCAGAATCAGGCGTCGAAGGAGAAGTTAGGGCGTACCCTGAGGTTAGAAATGGAGAACCTGACTAAGTAAGAACTAAGAGGTGGATAGAGGAAAAGATTTTCACTGCATTAAGATACAGTGATAGAGATAAAGAAAGGTTGCAGTATTGAAAATAAAAGAAGCCTCCGAGCATGGGTAGCAGGTGACTTAGGAAAGTTGGGAGTAAGAATATGTACCGCGCATACCTGGGAAATTTTTTTGGAGAAACTTTAGGAAACAACTCATCCCAATAATAGTTCAGGACTGGAAAGAAACGAAATTCCTAAATTTAGAACAAAGAGATACGACGGTTGCTTAAATACTCGGTAAAAGTTACTAAGTTAGCAAGGTATTACACTCACTTAGTACCAAATAAGGAGAAGAAGGTCTATAGGTTTGTAAGGGATTTAAAACGGAGTATAGAAGATGACTCATTTCCTTAGAACTTATCAACTACTAAATAGCAGTGGAATATCGTGCCTATAAGATTAAAAACGATATGGATGATCATAAGAAGAAAAGACCCTCAAGCGGTAGATAGCAGTGTACACGGGTATAGGGATGTAGGCAGAATGCGAGAGAAGGAGATATTTTTTTATATGTGACTATAAGATTATATATGGATATTACTTGAGATATTTTACATTCATACATTACATTTCTTTGTTCATATGATAAATTGTGCATGAGACCAGTTTCAAGGGCATATTTGTTAAATGTTATTTACCTGACGCCCTTGGGATGGAAGCTTTTGGAAACTACTTCAGAAGGGCCCCTGAATTGGTTACCAAAAGATATTCGCCAATTGACTAGGTTGATAGCACATAGAATAGTAATTGACTAATCCTACTACCAAATGAAATGATAATATGCGACATATAAATGTTATGTTAAAATCTTAACATAATAGTTTTATCAATAATATATGTATGTTAGTATCCTCTCTTATGGAATAGCTTTATATGATAAGCTTTCGCTTATATAAAAGTTATGGAATAGTTTACTTATAAGATGATGAGTGACTATAGTCATGAGTCAATTTGCATGGATATGACGCTAGTAAGTAAGGAAAATCTACTTGCTAGGAAAAAGACAATTGAACCCTAAGTATTCTACGATTTAGAATCTATAGGGATGGTATATGATAAGGTAGGAAATAATTCGAGGACGAATTCTATTAAGGTGGGGAGGATATATGACCCCATACCAAAGTATTTTAGTTCGAATCAATCCGGGAAAAGAATTGAGACATTTAAAAATTAAAAACCCTAAAGAATTGGTACTTAGCATGGTTTACATTTTTAGGACTTTGGTTTAGGTTTATAAAATACCCCAAAGATGTTTTGGAACACCCTAGGATCAATTTGGTTGGAATTTAAAAACTCAATACGTGGGAAAGAGCTGGCTAGCATAAAGAAGGGAGAGCGACCGCGCTGTTTGTAAAGGAGAAGACCAAAATCACATGTTGTGCGCGGCCGCGCCGCTCCATTGGCGCCACCCAACCAACCTGCTTCCAGTTTCACGACATCTCGTGCTGTTGATTCGATGAGTCGTCGCTGTGGGCTCGACATGTGGCAGCTGTTATGGTAACTCATGGCTGAATTGGAGCACTATAAAAGGGGCTGATTCTCAGACATTTTGAAGGAAAGAAAAACACACACAACATACTAAAACATACACTTCTTTCGATTCTTTCGGGTGTGAGGCTCATTTGGTGCTCGGGTAGTCAGAATTTGGATAAACTGATTTTCGTAGAAACGATGTATCTTCTGGTAAAGTTTAATTAAGGAAAAACGCTAGAGGTAAGTTACTAAACCCTCGTTTTTAAATATTGCATGACAGACTAAAAAATAGTTATCATGCTATAGAAGACAAGTAGTTCATGTATTATTTGTGAAAGTTAATGTGTAACACTTGCTTGGGATAAATGGATGCTTAAAGTTTGGACGAACCAACTCCGTGGGAGCGATATATTTGATAAGAGAACCCTTTCGAAAGCTTACTTGGGAGGTAAGTTACTAACCCCTCCTATATTAAAGTGTATGCATGATAAACTAAAGATAGTCTCATGCCATGATCAAATGTGTACTAGTTATTAACAAGTGGTATTGGTTGATGACTCTAACAGAGTTGAAGATGATTAATGGGTATTATATGAAATGTCCTTAAAATATTAGGGATACACATTGGTAAAGTTTTAATGTCATAAATACTATGACATATACAGTAAAGTAGACATAGAATGAGTACGGGATACAAAATATCACGTCACGAATAAAAGTTAATGTCATAAAAATATGACACGATAGTAATAGGATCCATTATAAACCAGGAACAATGATAATTCAGCAAATTAGTAAAGTAATAATAGTTGCTTACAGATAAATGTTAGCGTTATGACATGTGATATGATATGTGAAAAGATTAAATAGTATGTATACGTGACTAGTAATGTGCTCAGTAGTTAAGCACTATAAAAGAGTAATTAATGACGAGTAAACATCTACTTGACCATAATGATATATGATGAATGGATATGTGTACATGCGCTAGAAGTAAATGTTCTGTATATGTGATTATTATATACATCATGTGATTAGTATAGGTAAACATCCACTTGTTCATGAAATCAAAATAAGATAAGAGATAGCAAGTAAATATCTACTTGTTTGTGATAATGTGGACCAACCAGTAATTACTGGGAATGTGTTGGTGCATGTTATACATGATGAAAATCATGATACGCGGTGACAACCGTGGACACAGTTATACATGATGAAAATCATGATGTGCGCTGACCACTGTTGACATAGTTATACATGATGAAAATCATGATGCGCGGTAATAACCGTGAACTCAGTAATGATCTTGAAACTGGCATGGTAGAGGATAGCTCACTGTCATAACCAATAGGGTGACATTAGTATGTTGCGACCCCTGGTTGCCTTCAGGTAATTAGAGGCATGATAATGGGTTGTCCGTAGAGGTGAAGTCACCCATGGTACCAGTCACGAAGAAAGGGCTGCTAGTAGAGGTGGAGTTGTCTATGAAACAAAGGGTAGCTCACTGTCATAACCAATAGGGTGACATTGATATACTGCGACCCTGGTTGCCTTTAGGTAACTAGAGGCATGAGAAAGGGCTGCCCATAGAGGTAAAGTCACCCATGATACCAGTCATGAGGAAAGGGCTGCCCGTAGAGGTGGAGCCGCCCATGAAACAAGTAAAGGTTTTCATTCAGGAACTTGCACTGCAATAGCAACACATGTACAAACATAAAGAGTAAGATGGAAAGTAAAAGGGATGTTGAGGCATATCTTGATACTGATAAGAGTAATGTAACTTGCCTATTATATGTTAGCCATGCATATCGGTTGGTTGCAGTCTCCAATTGGTATGGGACGGTTGGCGGCAGCTAAGCCTATCGTGCATATGAAATTATTTGCTGTTGTGATATACTATTTTTAATATGCTGCATGATTATATGCCATGCAATTGTATTTAGTAACTTGCTGAGTATTCGACTCACTCTGTGTTTGTTTATTTTTCTGAGGTTCGTAAGCAGATAGAGTAGACACTATGAGATATACTAGAAAGAATTTGTTGAGATGCGGTTCAAGACAATAGCTCTATAGAGCTTTGTAGCGGTGGTAATTAGATAAATACGATTGTTAAAGTTACGTAGCACAACTACGTATGTATGATTAGTAGTCGGCACAAGTTGTCATGCCATTACATCCAACTGTGTAACTCTGATCAAGTTGTTATAAGATGTTTTCGAGATCAATGACTTGAGACAACAATTTATGAGATTTTGTCTTTATTATATGGATGAGCTCTATTTTTTAGCAGAACTTTTACTGTTAATTATTGTTACATGATTCAGATCATGCACCGACTCGGGAGTCCGTATAAGATTTCGGGTCGGGGAGCGACAATTGCGGACCTAACCCTAACCCTAGCGGGCTTAGGGTTAAACGGGCCACTATTGGGTCACAACTAAGAAAATAAAAAACATGATGGACGTTAATTTTATCTTTGTAAATATCCAGAAAAATGTCAGTAATTGTTATTTACAACCCATAATTTAGATATGTTATTATGTTTTTATAAGGAATATAAATTATATATTTTTTACATCACTGTATTTAAATTTCAACATGTTTTACTTCAAAATAAATATTGAAATAACTCTACTTAGTAGTCCATCCAAGAGTTTCGTTTATAGTATTTTAGTATTTATTTATATGAACACAAAGAATACATGTAGTGCAAATGATAAGTGTATTTGACTTTGGATTAGAAGGTTGTGAGTTTAATTCTCATGGTGGTTGTTTTATGTATGTCATAACTTTTTATGACCTAATTAATATCACACGGGCTGGCGGGTTAGCCCTGAAACATAGTGCGCTAGCCCTAACGGGCCGCAGGTTAAACGGTCCGGGCAAAAAAAAAACCTTGATTTTAAACAGGCAAAAAAAAAAAAAAAGCTATTTTTTTTCGGTTTAAACGGGTCAGCCCTACGGGCGGTGGCCCTTTTAACATCTCTAACTGCCAAGCGCACGATCGACTACCAGCACAGAAGCCATGTTGAACCCCAACCATCCTCGGAAGAAAGATCGTTGAGCTTGACACTCGACATACCGAGCTCACAGCGAGCAAGTACACGAGGACTCTACCCAATGGCTCGTTAGAGACGCGTGTCTGACACACCACGATCTCTGGCTCTATACATGGTCCCACTTTCTGACAGAAAAGTACATGGACCACACTACAGATGTACGACGACGACCACCGCTCGCCTTGCAGCGCCGCCTGACACACAAGAAGATAAGCCCAGTCTACGGCCTTGTCCCCTGCTTGTCCCCTCTGGTTGCCTCTTCACCAAGACTCTAGCTTATAAATACCATGTACTTCATTCATTTTTCTCAGTGGACTCTCTTCATTCTACATACAAAGCACCTTGTTCTTACTTGAAGAGCACTAAAGCTTCATTCACAGACCAAGTTATTTGAATCAAGCCTCCTATATACTCATTCTCACACCGAAGGGTTATATTCGGGTCACACCCAGCTCTCCTAACGATGTCTTCTTTGTTGATCACATGCCCTCATCACTACAGCTCAAGTTTAGTCCCAGCACACACTTGACATTACGTGAAAATTCGATGTGGTCATCACCATCATCTTTTTGAGTTATCAATATTAATGTCCTTTCAGCAAATAACAATAACTTTCAATTGAAATAAATAAACTCCTTAAATCTAAAGTGGTTATAAAATTACTCCTCACACTCAATGGTCCATGAGTTTATACATACTTATTCCCTCGATTCCTAACTAATTATCTTGCTTTCCTTTTTTTGTCTATTCCAAAAAATTATTTTATTTCTAAACTTTTCTTTTTAGGAAAATACTTTATCATTTTACCCTTATTTTTTATTTATATTTTATGATGATCCCACATGCACATGAATTTTAAAAAAAATTATATATTATATCAATATTTATAATAGAATTAATTAAAAATTTTATATGTGTGCCTAGTCAATTAGGACAATAATTTAGGAACAGAAGGAGTAATATATTGGTATTTTAAATCACCTTTACAATATGATACTCCCTCCGTTCCAACCAAAGAGTTCACGTTTGAAAAATCTAATTATTAAGGAAAGTAGTATTGAAGTTGATCTTAATTACAAAAATATTTTAGCATAGTTAATATGTATGTACCACATGTGGAGGGTAAAGTTAAAAGTTTTATGAAGATTATAAGCATAATTTTTAAAGTGGACTCTTTGAGTGGAACATCACAAAATAGTATAGTGAACTCTTTACCTGGAACGAAGGGAGTATTAATCATTTCGCTAAATAAATTAGAGTAATGCTATGGGTACCTAAAGAGTATCAAATTTTTTGCACCAAATAATGTGGTACAAAAAATAAAATTAAAAATCATAATTAATGCATCACATCAGCTGCCATATCAACTTACACATCATTTGATGTAAAAAATTTAATACTTTTTAGTTACCGTAACATTACTCAATAAATTATCCTTTGAATTTAATTTACAGAAGAAGCATCTATACGAAATAAATTTCATCCATGCCAATTGTATGATCAGTTCAATGAAGGATTCCGTAAACAACATCTAAAAGTTCAATCAATTTATGAAAATATTCTCCTAGTATTGCATGCACATGACCCGGCATTTATTTTTTAATGCAATTAGATCAAGATACGTTGACCATGTGACAAGGACTTGTCGACGTCAAACATTTACAATACTTGACCATTTGGCAAGCACGTCCTGTACTAAATCAATAGAAGCCTCCAAATTTTTGAATTGTAATTTGCACTTCATTGCTCACTCCGGCCTTTTAAAATACAAAAGGCAAAATACATAGTTGGGTTACCGAACTTTTCAAGAATTTGTAATTCGGCTACTAAAAGTTTAAAATTGTTAATATGATTAATGTACATTAGTTATGATGTAATTGAGCCTATTTTTTTTTACGAGCGTTAGACTCATCCGTTATATTTAAGTCAAATATCTATTTTGTCCATATAAATGAATAATTATACCCTTATTTGAGTTATATACCCCCAACGTTCGTCAATCAAAACGAATGTGAGCTCATTTCATCATCTTCTTTGAGCTGTCTTTATTTATTTTTTTTTAAATCAACAATATTAGTGAGTGGGTCCGAGATATCAAACTTGGAACCTATTTCACATAGAAGTGATCAAATCTAGCAATAATTTGGACTAAACTTTTAGAAGTAAAGGGGGTATTTATTATTTTTTTTTTTTGGGGCAGTTTCTGGAAGTTAGTTTCCCCTGCTCCACATTTATAGAGTGTGTAGATGGTAGATGAAAATGCCACTTTGGAAGACCACACTTGCTCATCTTTAACTTTCTTGAAGAAAGCATCTTCATAAGAGTTATACGACGATCTAAACTCGGGTACTAGTCTACAAGATCCTGGAGAGTTCGAATATGAGTGGAAGAGTTGTGGTGAAGAGAACGGACTGAGCAAATAGTAGAATCAGTGGATTCGATGACTGTATGTGATGAGATCCTCCCAAAATCCTATTCCACGTGACACTCACGTCAGCCCGAGTGGGCCCCATCTTACACGGCAACCAACGGTAGCCCGTCATCGAGGTAGCCGAGAATGTCATCCGAGGACGTTGACAAGGGCTCATGGCGACGTCCCCAACTAAAGCTCGCTAACAGAGCCACTGTCCGAGCTTAACCTCGGTAGACCTTCACCAAATGACCTCGGCGACCTCGGCAGGTCTCCACAGGCATCCTCGCCAAACTCATATTAGAACCTCGACGTTCAGGTTATCCTCGGCAAGAAGTCAACATCAGGCATTTAATGTTGGCGGCGTGTCAGCGCATTCCATGGAAGAGGCACAGGCCTCCCAGCTAAGAAAGTAGATTTCTTCACAACCAAGCAACAGTAGCATTTATGGCTTCTCCTCATTCCCCAGACGGAAGCTTCCATTCTATCCCTGCAGACTGACAGAGGAATGAGTTTTCCTCTACCTGCTCCCTGAAAACCAGGTAACTCACACCAAAACCCTCCCATGCACGCCATCCTTGGCTATAAAAGGAAGAACATTCCTTCATTAAAGTCCAAGCTGCATTTACTCAAAAGAGACCAAGGCGCTGAGAAACCATTTATTGCTATCAACACTGAACTCTCATATTTATTGTGTTCCAAGCATTAAACACTATACTGCCCACATGTTATCCAACCATTATCTATACACTTACTCTCACACCGGAGGGTGATAGTCGGGCAAACCCCCGACATCCTTGACGGTGTCTTTCGCTGTCTTATCACAGGAGTTATCACACACGACGATTTGGTCCCAACAAACAACGCCTTTTGAGAGCCGAGGCGTCCTGACCAGAAGCTAGTAGCACACGTGGATCCGACGTGGTCACCAAAACCTTTTTGGCGTGATCAGTTTGGTTCCGTTGCCGGGACCATTCTCGTTATTAACCTCGACGAACAAGTAAGATGGCGACGAGCAAACAAGTACCTACTAAACAAACCATCCCCGCAGCTGCTTCAATAACCCATCGAGCAGAGTCTCCCACGAAGAAGGCCACCGAGCAAGCAATGGAGACCACCCCAAATCCCATTTTGGAGACACCGGCTAAAATAATGGGGGAACCGAGGACGACGAAGGTCACTCAGGGAACCCAGAAGAAAGCCCTGGCCGGAAAGGGCAAAAGGACGAACAGCGGTCGCCAAAGAGAAAGCCCGCAAACGAGCAACGCCGCCGCAGGGGCCATTGTTCGTACCAACACTGAAGCTACAGCTCGGCCCGGGCAAAGGATCCTCACACAAAAAGAGTGGGATCTAGCCGAGTTGGAGCACATCCGCAAAGAGAAAGCATCCTTAGAAAAGCAAAGAGAGTTGGACGCACGAGAGTTCGAGCTCGCTCGCAGACTGGAAGCTCCCCCACGAAATGATCAAGAGGATACTCGACGGAAAGAGGCAAACCCTGGCCGATCGGCGAGAGGTTCTGAGGCGAGGTCCAATCCGCGAACAACCGGGTCCAGTGCAACCCGAATAAGTATCCATGAGCGGATTGAAAGGCCTGCCGGAGGAGGTCAGAGGGTTAGCGCCCAAGACAGGCTAACCAAGGATGACAGAAGAGCTCGCCCACAGCAGAGCGTGCACGATAGACTCTCCTACACTTTGGTGTCACTAGGAGAATCGGAACAAAAGGGCGAGGCGAAGCATCCGAGGAAGGTCGGCGCGAGGAAGATCACCCACAGAGAGAAGTGAGGCACGGTCGGATGCCACCTCCCACAAAAGACGGAAAGGAAACGACCTTCCTCCCGACCACCTCGCAAAAGCAAGGACGCGACGTCGACGTAGACTTGCTTGAAGCTCCAAACAAGGCTGGGACGCACCGGAGTCGGAAAGCACGATAACGAACAAGGGATCGGTTCGCCCCATTCGCAAACGCATCGGGAGACCTCTCGATTCACGCCTCAAACTCCCGCACTCGGGTCTTATGAGGGAAGACAAATGCAAAGAGCATGTGTCAAGCTTCGAGGCCAAAATGGGGATTTGCTCGAGCAACTGGACCTCCAGTGCAAGGCCTTCTTAAGTACTTTCGAGGCGCGGTGTTAAAATGGTTCGAGGAGCTCGAACCGAGCTCAATACTGACGGCATGAGTTCAAAGCCTCGTTCTGAGCAAATTCTGCCGCGGGGAAATACCAAAAAGCCGCGGACCTCGCCAAAATAAAACAAGGCGAGGACGAATCACGGTCGCCTACTTAAAGAGGTTCGAGGCGTGGCCGAGGAGCTCCAACGTGCCCGACAAAATGATCATTCTCGCCGCGGGAATTCAGCGGGCATGATGTCCCACGTATTCAACATCCAACCACCGGCCTCAAGTGCAGCCATGTATCTGGCCGCACAGAAAATCGGAGAGACAGAGGGTAGCATTGAGGCCAAGGCCTTGAAGAAAGGGACGTCAACGTCGACTGGCAAGGCTACTGAGACGAAGGCTCACACCTCGACGTTAAGAGCAACGCCGAGGAGAGACAAGAACAAAGCCCCGATGGCAGAAGAACATTATACACCGTTGAGTGAGACAAGAGAGCACATCATGAACGTGCTTCTCCGGGAAAATAAATTGGAACGACCCCGCCCACTGGCAAAGGTGGATTACCAGCGCAACCCAAACAAGAGGTGCGCATTCCACAAGGAGAATGGTCATGACACGGAGGAATGCTTCCAATTAAAAAGGGAGATCCAAAAGCTGATAGATCGAGGTTCCCTCAAGAGGTTCGAGCTCGGTGGAGCTCGACAGGCGAACCAGCCCAGAAATCCTCCTCGGGACAATAATCCCGAGGAAGAGGCCGATGTGCACACCATCGAGGGAGATGCGAGGAGCATAACACAGCTGAAAGACACCATTCACAGCCTGGATAAAGTGTTCAGCCCGCTGCCCCACAAAAGAGAGGAGGGCATCACGTTCTATCCCAGTGAGCTGGCAACGAACCCCACAGCCAAAGAGCAACCATTGACTCTTCGCGTCCAGATCGGAAGCCGATTTGTCAGAAGGGTGTTGATCGATACCGGGGCAGGACGGAACGTCATGGTTTATGACTGTTTCAAGGCACTTGGATTCAGGGATGCTCACCTCAGTCCAAGCGGGGTAACACTGGAGGGATTCACGGGACACAGGGTCTCAGTCAAAGGCGTTATAACTCTCCAAGTCACCCTCGGGGATGGTGATCAAAGCAGAACCGAGGATGTGGCTTTCCAAGTGCTAGACCTCGCCTCCCCATACAATGCAATACTCGGGCTGCCCGCCCAGATAAAATTCGACATGATCTCCTCGCCAGCTCATCAAAGAATCAAGTTCCCGACCAGGGGAGGGACAGGAATGATGAAAAATGACCCACGGAGTACCCTTGTATACCTGAAGCTGGTCAGGCAGAATGAAGAGAAGATGAGAAGGAAGGGAACCGCATCACCAATAAAGAGGTTTCCGAAGATCACCCCCGGCGCAGGAACGAGCCAGACAAGACAGACCGACCCCGATTCCGAAAAATAGCAATTAAAGCGAGCTAGGAAAACCAGCTCGCCAAAAGGGGACGGAAGCTCAGAAACGCCCGAGGAAGACCTGTCTGAGCCCGCTCCAAGGCAAAAAGATCAACCCCGTGACAAAATGATTATGGTGGAAAGCTTGGACAACCGCGACGAGCCCGACATCCTACCTCACGAAGACTTGGACGAGGTAGTCGTGAATTTTGACTATCCAGACCAAAAGATCAAGGTAGGAAGAGAAATATCTCTCGCTGAAAGGGAGGAGATCATCGAATTTCTGAGGGCAAACACCGACGTCTTTGCTTGGACGGTCGAGGACATGGAGGGCATAGAGGAAGAGGTCGCGGTACACAGACTGAGCGTGGACCCGAGCATCACACCAATACAGCAGCGACCTCGAGTCTTCTCCCCCGAGAAGCAAGCCGCAATCAAAGAAGAGGTCGAAAAGCTACTCCTGGCAGGGATAATCATGGAAATCCTGTATCCCACATGGTTGGCGAATGTGGTGATGGTCAAGAAAACGACCAAAAAATGGCGCATGTGCGTGGACTTCACCGACCTTAATAAAGCCTGCCCAAAAGATTGGTATCCACTTCCAAGGATTGACCAGCTCGTCGACGCAATAGCAGGTCACCGAATACTGAGCTTCATCGATGCATATTCCGGGTATCATCAAATTCGAATGTGGCTAGCCGATCAGAAGTTGACAGCATTCCGAGCAGCAGGAGCGTTATATTGTTATGCGATGATGCCATTCGGGTTGAAAAATGCGGGAGCAACCTATCAAAGGATGGTCAACAGGGTGTTTGGCGATCAGCTCGGCCGGAACGTGGAAGCATACATCGATGACATGGTCATCAAAACAAAAGGAGAAAACCACGTCGCCGACCTCGAAGAGACGTTCAAAAATCTGAGGAAGAATAAAATGAAACTGAATCCTGCCAAATGTGCTTTTGGAGTAAAAGCAGGAAAATTCTTGGGCTACATGGTGAACGAAAGAGGGATCGAGGCCAACCCGGAGAAAATCAAAGCCTTAGTAGATATGCGAGCTCCAACCTCGGTGCGAGGAATACAGCAACTGAATGGTCGTATCACAGCTTTAAGCCGGTTCATCGCCAAAGCAGCAGAAAGAAGCCTGCCATTCTTCAAAGCACTGAAGGGATCAAAGAAAGCACTGTGGAATGAAGAGTGCGACAGGGCATTTGCCGAGCTGAAAGAATACCTCGGAAGCCCGCCGCTGCTCTCCAGCCCAAAACCCTCCGAGGTCCTCTACATATATCTCGCTGCTTCAAGCTCGGCAGTAGCATCTGTACTACTAAGGCAAGACAAGGAAATTCAAAGACCGGTGTACTACGTCTCCCACGCCTTAACTGATGTGGAGACAAGGTACCTGAACGTCGAGAAGGTGGTCTTAGCCTTGGTTGTAACAGCTCGGAGACTTCGATACTATTTCCAAGCCCATGCTCTGATCGTTTACACCGACCTACCGCTGAGAAGGATACTTCACAAGCCCGATGTGGCTGGGAGGATGATGAAATGGGCAGTGGAGTTATCTGGCTACGACATCAATTACGAACAGAGAAAGGCGGTAAGAGCTCAGATTCTAGCCGACTTCATCGCAGAAACGTCATTCGTCGAAAATAATTCAAACTCGGCTGAGACAGAAGAGGCGAGCTCGTCAACAAAACCCTCCACTCGGGGAGAGGAAGGATGATTAATTCCTCGGCTAGACCAAAAACTGCTGGACAATGTACGTAGATGGCTCGGCAAGCAAGGGGGAATGGTGCAGGATATCATTAACATCACCCGAAGGGGAGGAGATTAGCGAGCGTCCGATTCAACTTCCCGCATCCAACAACCGGGCGAATACGAAGCATTAATCTCGGCATCGAGCTAGCTCGAAATTGGAGTCCTAGACTTGCTCATCTTCGTGACTCCCAACTCATTGTAAGGCAAATTTTGGGGAGTATGAGGTCCGCCATCCCACGTTACAAAAATATTGCGAGCTCGCGAAGAAGTTGTTGGGGATTTCAAGTATTGGGAACTAGTGCAGATCGAAAGAGCAAAAACGCAAGGGCCGACTATCTGTCAAGAATTGCCTCCGCGAGCCGGAAGACCTTCCGGAAGGAGTGCAGATAGAGTTCCTAGATCTACCCTCCATTAACAGAGCCCGTTCGCCTATTGTGTCCGCACCCAAATGCCGGATTGATGAAATTCAGAATACATCGAGGAGGAAAGGCGCCAAACGATGATAACATGGCACGATCGTTCGTAAGAGAGCAGAAGATATACGGTGATCGGAGACATACTCTACGAAAATCATTCACAAAACCACTTCTCCGATGTGTGCGGCCGAGAGACAAGAGGATCTCTTGCCGAGGTTCATGAAGGTGTTCGTGGAGGGCACCCGGTGCGAGGACGTTAGGCGATCGAATTCTTTTTCACGGTTATTCGGCCGAGCTTAAGGAAGGACGAAGCATATGTAAGGAAGTGTGACAAATGTCGAGATTTTCGACATTCCTCGGTTACAGCTCCCTCAAACACCGTAGTAGCGGCCGGCCATTTGACATGTGGGGAATAGACCTCATCGGTCCCTTCCCCAAAGCCAAAGGCAGCTGCGAGTTCGTAATCGTGGCGCCGATTACTTCACCAAATGGATAGAAGCAAAACCCTTGGCCGGCATTGCGAGGATAAAGCCATCGCCTTCGTCCACGACCACATCGTGCAGATTCGGGCTACCTCGGGTAATTGTTTCGGACCACGAACGCAGCTTTTCCACCAAATTTACCGCGAGCGCGGCGTATGAAAGTCGCATTGGATGTCCTCGGTAGCTCGCCCTCAAGGAAACGGTCAAGCAGAGGCTGGAAACAAACAGATTCTCCATGCCTTAAAAAGAAGCCTCGAAGAGAAAAAAGGCAGGTGGTTCGACGAGCTCCCCGCCGTTCTATGGAGCATTCGGACCTCGGTCAGAGGATCAACTGGAGAAACTCCGTTCTCCCTGGCATACGGCTCTGAAGCCATGGCTCCTGTGGAGATGGCCCTTCCTACCCCCAGAGTGACAAACTTCAACGAAGAAACAAACCAAGAAGCCCGGGTGATCGACCTCGACTTGCTCGAAGAAAGAAGTTGGAGGCGAGGATGAGAATGATAAATTACAAACGGCTCACCAAAAGCCATCATGACAAACGAATCAAGCCGAGGACATTCTCGACAGGGGACTTGGTACTCAGAAAGATAGAAGTAACAGGGAGGAATGCGAGCAGGAATAAGCTCTCCCCAAATTGGGAAGGTCCTTTCAAAATCACAGGAGTGATCCGAGAAGGCACATATCGGCTAGCCGACCAAGATGGGAAGGACCTAAAAACCCATGGCACGCCGACCACCTTAGACGTTATTACCAATGAAATATTTTGTAATAGCTACGAAAAAGCACATGTATATATGAAAGTCTTTTTATATTTCTTTCATGTTTATTTCCGCCACCAAAAACCCTATGGGGTCAAGAAATATAGAGGAATAGAGCCTTATCTAAAAAATATGCCCTAAAAGGGAATTTTAGAGCTCTACCTACAAAAATCCTCGATAAACCGAGGACAAATGGGACAATTTATCCAAAGCGAGTCCTCGAACTGCTGCAGCTTCAGGTCGCCGTCGAAGGGAGCTTTGGGATCAGACTTTAAAATTTTGACGAGGTTGCGGAGGTTATGATCGAAGGGTGTAGGGGGATTCCATGGCTGCTTGCCCTTCTTCAAATCACCTTCATGCGAGTTTTTAGCTCATCCTCCTCAAAAGGCACCATTACATGGCCCTCTCGCCTCCTCGCCGAAAAAGAGGGTCTTATTCAGTGAGCAAATTGCCCAAAGGGATGCCCGCGCCGCGGCCACTCGCAAAATGTGCTCCTTCCTCGGATAAAGTAGGGAGCGAGAGCTTGACCCCGATCCCGGACTTCTTGAAATTCTCAATTATTTGTTCGGTGGGGTGGCTTTGCGCGCCGAGCTCCCTTCAAGGCTAGCGGACGAAGTTTAAGGTTGATAACCTCGCCTCCGCGGCCTTGGCCTTCGCTCCTCCACCGCCTTCTCGGCCACCAAGGCCTCCTTCTCGGCAACCATCGCCGACACGAGCCACGAGCCCGGTCGGCATCCCACCTCGCCCGCTTCACATCCCTCTCCACTGCGGCCCGATCCCGGGCCTCATCGGCCTTCCTCACCAAAATTTCAACCTCACCCTTGAGGCGGAGGTTTTCATCACTTAGTTTCTCCCTCTCCGCCTCAAGAGACTTCATGCCGAGCGGGTCCGTTTAACTCCCGCCGAACAGTGGAGGGTAGTGCGAGAGGAGAAACCATTAGAAAAAGCGTGATGACATAAAAGACAAGTCCGGGAAAGGAAATTACCTCGCTCATTGCAAACCCACTCGTCCCGTAACCTCGGAAGGATTCATCGCCCAAGCTCCTCAAAAGATCGTCGTCGACGCAACGAAGAATGACCCCCGACCCGGCCACCCCGGCGAAGACTTATCCATATTTGCAAGATTTTTCGGAGAAGGGACGCGCCGATCTCATTCCCAAGCTTGAGGCGGCGGCGCGGGTGTCGGATGCCGGAAACCACTCCTCAACCAAGAAGCGTAGCCTCCTCGGCTTTAGCTCGGGCACGCCGGGAGGAAGAGCGAGTTGGGGGCTCGGAGCGGGTAAGGTCGGAGGCTCGGAAGGGGTAGAAGTAAGCCCAACCTCCTGAGACCTCGACGTCCTCGTCGATCGGACCCGAGTCAATCGACACCTTCTTCCTCTTTCGAGGAGGGTCATCAGATGAAGGCTCCGCCGAGGAGGAAGAAGTCGTCTTTGCAGATCGGGTCTTCTTGGGGCGCTCGGTGCGGTGGTCCCCACACCACCGTCGGAATCACGGTGCTCTCCCGGCCTCTATATCGCCAAAGTAACCGGGAGCTCGTCGACTCGGGCGCGCGACCTTCTCCAGCGTCGGGAGGCCAAGAAATCATCAATCTCGAACATGGCGTTGAAAAGAACAAACATAAGAATAATGACGAAGCGATGGCATTATCAACAAGCGGAGAAAAATATTACGGGGTCACGGCCGCCGGTTCGCTTCGGGCGAAAACACATCCTCGCCGAACCGCAAATCTTTATGGAGAGGCCACGGAAAGCTCTTAACGAGGTCACGGGCGATCACCTCACCTCGGAGACCCTCTTCGCGGAGAGACCGACGATGTGCGAAAGGCTCGCTCTAACAATGGTCGCCCAATCATAAAGGCGAGAAGG